>JAWIIS010000073.1:0-342464 GCA_033682625.1 Helicoverpa zea x Helicoverpa armigera
GATCTACTAAAGGACAAACGACGAAAAGGAAACGTCTGTGTTAAAGCGACCTTTAAGACAAAAATATCTCACAACTTCTTCTGCTTTGCTGGTCCCTACATTTATAACAAGATTAACCAAAAATTAAATATCTATCCACAAACCAAAACAAAATGTAAAGATATGGTAACCCAATACCTGATTAATATGGACTATGAATCGACTGAAAGCTTCTTAACCCCTCCTAAATAGAAACTTTTTTGTCTAACGGTTTTCTGTCACCTAAACAATCCTAGTTCTCCGTACTTGAAAGTCGTATATCGTCTAATTTACATTACTCAATGCATTACACTCTTGCTCACATTCACTCTTACTACATTTGCACATTGCTCACACCTTAAAATATTTTAGTAAACACTCGCACACTTTTACACAAATTAGAACACACTCACACATTACACATCCTTTTATCTAACTGGTGTTTCCGAGTATAATTCCCGTATGTTCCAAAAGCTTGCACTTCTTTAAATTTATTTTTAATCTTGATGTTTTTCTTTCTTCCTAATTTGCTAATGTTATATTGTATCTCGTTTGTTTTTCTCCTTGTTGTAGTATCATCGGCATTCTAAAGGCTACTGTAACTTTGTTTTAACTGCGGGAGGGCCCTGGTGACCTGTAATTCAGGTTGTGCTGTTGCACAAACCTACGTCAGGCACCAGTCTCTCACAAAGTTAACAATATCAATTCATTGTTTTCCTGGCATATTCATAAGACTCGTACTTGTTATAATTTGTTACTTTTGTGGAGAGAAAATAAAATTTATTTATTTATTTTGGAGTTATTCAAGGATTAGTCATTTTATCTTTAGTTATGTGCCTCGACTTCGTGAAATGAAAACCTTGCAAGTGTAATAAACTTTTTAGAAGGAAGATAAAGGATGTTCCTGGCGTTATTATCTCCTAGACACACAATAAAAACGACCTAGTTGACTACCGGATCCCCTAAAAATTTTGGATGCATTGAGGTTTTCACTCAAATGGAGCCCATAGTATCAAGTCAGATATTTATTTTAACTTTACACAACCAATAAAATGTCAGTAACAATAAAACAAATGTGTTAAAACAAAGAATCATATTTATTTACCCAATAACACACAATAGTTATTTGTTATACAAGAGTGCAAAGTTGTTTTTTAACCGCGGGCTCAATTTTGATGACCGAGCAAGCGAAGGATTCTAATATTGAAACACGAGCGTAGCGAGTGTTTCAATAATTAGAATCCTGAGCGATAGCGAGGGAATCAAAAGAGCACAAGGTGAAAAATCTTTGCACTTAAGTGCAACACGTAACTTTTCATCCCACTTCATCGAGGAAATTAAAAAAACAAAATGGCGAGCACATATGAGTATCAAATTAAAAAAGAAGTACCTATTAAAGTTCATTTATTTGAAAACTCAGTTTAAAAATGAAACGAGGTTAAAAATCTATGTAAAAACAATAATAAAAATTACTTAATTAATTAAATAATTATTTTAAGCAGTATTTTATTTGTTTAATATGTATTTGTTTGAAAAGTCTTATCAAGATTGTCACAAATGGAGTATTGCACACGATGTTCTAAATTCAAATCACTTTGCCGCTCTAGAGGATAAAAAACGGCTTTTGCGCTCAGATATCAAAGGGTAAAAGTACTCTTTCCGAGATGGTGGGATGAAATAGTTATTTGTTATACAAGAGTGCAAAGTTGCTTTTTAACCGCGGGCTCAATTTTGATGACCGAGCAAGCGAAGGATTCTAAAATTGAAACACGAGCGTAGCGAGTGTTTCAATAATTAGAATCCTGAGCGATAGCGAGGGAAACAAAAGAGCACAAGGTGAAAAATCTTTGCACTCGAGTGCAACACGTAACTTTTCATCCCACCTCATCGAGGAAATTTCTAAATGCAAAAAAACAAAATGGCGCGCACATATGAGTATCAAATTAAAAATAAGTGCCTATTAAAGTTCATTTATTTGAAAACTCAGTTTAAAAATGAAAGGAGGTTAAAAATCTATGTAAAACAATAATAAAAATTACTTAATCAATTGAATAATTATTTTAAGCAGTATTTTATTTGTTTAATATGTATTTGTTTGAAGAGTCTTATCAAGATTGTCACAAATGGAGTATTGCACACAATGTTCTAAATTCAAATCACTTTGCCGCTCTAGAGGATAAAAACGGCTTTTGCGCTCAGATATCAAGGGGTAAAACTACTCTTTCCGAGATGGTGGGATGAAAATAATATTACCTAAACACAAATTAGGAATGTAAAACAATAGTAATAATAAATGTTTATTATTGTTCGCGACAGACGCATCCGTGCGCCGCGAGTGCAAAATCATAATGCCTGAGTGTTCGTGTATGCGCGTAACTATTTATACTCTAACAATTTTGTGATGAGGGTAATGAGCAAAAAGTGCCGTGAGCCGCGCCAAGGTATGTTTTTTACGCGCACCCTCCTTCTAAATTGTTATAGAATTCTGTTCAGATTTTGATAGTGCTTTAATTTGTAAATTATAGTGTTTTTTGATACCAAATTGTAATAGTTTTGTAGCGGTAACCTTAACCTACCTAATTATGTATAATTAACCTAATAGTTCTGCCGTTTAAGGCCTGATTTACCCATGTAAACATTTCTTGATAGCAAAAATCCTAGACTTTCATTAGTGAAATAGTGTTTAACTGAAAGCCTAGGTCCCATTGTATAGAAAATAACTAAATTTATAGAAATATTGTTAATAGTTTAAGTTATAGAACAATAAATAATGTCTGTGCTTTGACTTTCATTTCACATGCAAATTAACAATACTAGGGCTTAGGTCACATTGTTAGGATTACTATCGCCAGATAGCCCATGAAATGCCCTAACACACACTGCCTTTCGTATTGAGATAACCCCCATAGTTTGTTTTTTATCTCAAGATAGTCTCCACCTAAGGGCCGATTTCACATAGTTTTTTATAGTTATTCGGTTATAGTATTTCAGCCCTTAAGGTATGCAGGGTGTGTGTGGTATAGTTCAGTAGCGCACGTCATGGGGCGTCTGACGCTATGTGTCCTGTAATGATATCACGTACCAATTGTTTGTAATACGGCTGTTAAATTGAAAGGTCAATAAAACTGAGTTGGTCGGAGGGACGAGAAATCGAGGTGCTCGTCACGGTAAAGTTTCGAGCTCATTCGGTGCGCAAGCGCCGCCGTACAAGTCGTAGTCATCGGTATAGATTTTTGATAGTATAACAAGTAAATAGTGAAAAGTAAATAGTGTAATTGTAGTATGGTAAGTACGTCGAAGCTCGTCCCTTCAAGACTCCTGAAAAATATATGAAGACTTATTATTTCACCGGCATCCCTGAACCTATAGTAGCAGAGAGTCTAGAACCCGTCTAAACGTATTCTTGTTTCTGAAATTCCTGTTTCTCGCCACATCGTAAATACAGTCCACTCGCCCAGACGTCCAAGAACCAGCGACCGACGGGGCGTCAACGTCTCGAAGCCACCCCATAGTACCTGCTTCTGAGCTACGTCCGTCCCGCACATCCGTTTTGGTCCTTGCGACCCGGATCGCCTGGGAAGCGAGCCAGGAACTTCAGCTGAAGATACTGAAGAGTTGTAAACAGCAAGTATGCCTGTGACAAGATCGCAAGGGAGAGCCGCTCAAGCCTGGATCATCGACGCCAGACCGGGCCGCCGCACACCCCCCCATCGTGCACGACCAGCCGCCGTTCTCTCCAACCACCACCGAGGGGAGTGAGCAGCCCCCCCCTCCCCCGAGGGGGGGTGAAGACCTACCCTGCCCCGCAGCTGAGAGGGGAAGTGAGGCGCCGCCCTGCCCCCCTGCCCCGCAAGGGGGTGAAGACCGACCGCGCCCCCCTACCCCGCGAGGGGGTGAAGAGCGACCAGCGCCGTCGTCGTTGATGCAGACTGAAGCGTCGTCATCACTGAGGCCGCCTGGAACCAGTGCTGAAGAATATAGTTCAGAAGGAACACTGAAGGCTTGCGACAAGACATACAACCGAGCTGTACCGTTGACTACCCGGGTTGACGCCCGTACCGAACTTAAGGCACCGTCGCACAGATCGACGGCATCAAATAGAAAAATTAGAAATGCGCGTGAAGACTTATTGAAGATTAAGTTGGAGCTAGCGCAAATAGCACTTCAGAGGGCCAAGGAAGAATCGGACGACGATTATATGGATGATAGAAATTCCAATGAAGAGTACATTCGTTCCTGGTTGGAGGAAGCTCCGGAACCAGACCCGCAGGACGCCGCCGCTGAGGGAGGACATAGACCACCAGATACCCTGGACCAGCCCGAGCCCCCCCCCTCCGCGGTTATAGTGAATCCGGTCCTGCGTGGATTAAGTACTGCTCCTGGAAGAGACGCCGCCGCCGAGGGAGGACATAGACTGCGGGGTACCCTGGACAAACCAGAGCCCCCCCCCTCGAAGACCATAGATACTGAAGCCCTTCCATCAATGAAGAAACCAGTTGAAGATACCGCAGGGGGTGAAGGGCTCCGTCCGTTTATCACGGAGCTCACCTCCGCCATCGCATCGCTAGCCGGGAATAGAAGCGAAGAGAAACCGGTGTACCACAACCCTGCTGCATCGAAAGTCATCATGACGCTGCCGAACTTTAGTGGATTGCATACAGAATGGCTATCGTTCCGCGCCATCTATGAGACAACGCGACCATATTTCAACGATGTGGAGAATACGGCGAGGCTGAGAAGAAGCCTGCGAGGAAGAGCGCTTGATACAGTTAGTTCCGAGCTTATCGGCAACGCCAGGCCGGATGACATCATGAAGGAGTTGGAGCTTCAGTTTGGCCGCCCCGACTCAATAGCGCAAGCGGAGACAGACAGACTGCGCGGGCTGCCACGCTGCGGAGAAGCACCGAAGGACATCTGCACTTTCGCCAGCCGTGTACGAAGTGGCATCGTCACACTGCGAGCGCTGAAAAAGGAACACTACCTCATGAACGCCGAGCTTATGCGCATCCTCACAGAGAAGCTGCCGAACTCGCTACGTGTACAGTGGTACAAGACATATACTGAGAAGTACCAGTCAACGCCGGACTTGAGTCTCTTCAGCGACTTCATCACCGAACAAGCTCGCTACTGCAGCGCGTTTGCACCGCCTGAAAACATCAGTGAAGCTACTGGACTTAGACGTGTGACGCAGAGAACACACACCACTATAGACAAGCCCGCATCGAAGTGCCGCATCTGCGAGATGGATGGTCACCGATCGCTAGACTGCCACAAGTTCGTGAAGGCTTCTGCGGACAAGAAGTGGGAACTAGCCAAGCAGCACAACATGTGCTTCCGCTGCCTCCGCCATCGTCAGCACGGACACAGATGTCAGAAGAAGAGATGTGGAATCGAGGGCTGCACAGCATCACACCATCATCTGCTTCACTACAAGAAGAAGGCGAGCACTACTGAAGTCGCCCAAGAAGCGCAAGAAATAGTCGCAAGTTCACGCAACCACACAAATCAAGCGTTCCTGAAAATCGTTCCGGTGCAACTGTCCGGACCGGCGGGAGAAGTGCGCACCTACGCACTGCTGGATGACGGCTCAACCGTGTCACTGATTGACGAAGAGCTGGCAGACATGATCGGTGCAGAGGGACCAGTCGAGCCGATGAAAATAGGCGCCATCAGCGACGTGACTATCGACACGCCCACGTCGAAGAGAGTTGACCTCACGCTATCGACCTGCCATAGGAAGAAGATACCCTTCAGGGCGCGCACCATACCACGCCTGCACCTGTCGCCGCAGTCAATCAGCAAGGATGACATCGCTGACTGCAAGCACCTGTTTGACCTAGCAGATCAGCTGACGTACAACGCAGGGACGCCGAAGATTATCATCGGGCAAGACAACTGGCATCTGCTCCTAGCAACAGACATCAGAAGAGGGCCCCAGCATCAGCCGATAGCATCGTTAACTCCCTTGGGCTGGGTGCTGCACGGAGCCCGCACTAGGATTCTGGGACAGCAGGTGCACTACGTCAATCAGCTGAACGGCGCCGAGGAAAGCATAGACAAGCAGCTTCGTGAATACTTCGCACTCGAGTCACTCATCATCAACCCGTGTCGACCAGCTTCTGACCCGGAGAAGAGAGCGGAAGATATATTACAACGCAGTATAGTACAGTTGGAAGATGGACGTCTTCAGGACTGCGTTGCCATGGAGGAGTGACGAGATACAGATGCCGGACAGCTACGCGACTGCGATGAATAGACTCGTATCAATAGAGAAAAAACTCGACAAGAATCCCGCTCTGAAGACTAGATATATGGCGCAGATGGATTCACTAATAGAAAAGGGCTACGCAGAGAAAGCGCCCCTTGAACGTACACCGGGAAGAACGTGGTACCTGCCGCACTTCGACGTCTTCAACCCTATGAAACCGGAGAAGCTTCGTATAGTTCACGACGCAGCAGCGAAGACAAGAGGGATGTCACTGAACGACTACCTGCTCACGGGTCCGGACTTGCTGCAGTCGCTGCCCGGCGTGATGATGCGATTCCGACGTCACCGCGTCGCCGTCTCCGGAGATATCACTGAAATGTTTATGCAGGTGAAAGTAAAGCCAGAAGACAGAGACGCTCTCCGATATCTGTGGCGAGGAGAGCGGCGGGAGGGGGCGCCGGAAGAGTACCGAATGACGTCAATAATATTCGGCGCAGCAAGTTCACCGTGTACAGCAATATTCGCTAAGAACTGGAATGCGAAACGCCATGCGAACGAACACCCAGAAGCAGTAGAAGCAATAGTCAAGAATCATTACATGGACGATTACCTGGATAGCTTCAGAAGTACAGAAGAAGCGACGCGCACAATCAAGATAGTACAAGAAATACATAGTAAAGCGCGCTTCGACCTAACGAAATGGGTATCCAACAGCGAAGAAGTGCTGCGTGAATTAGTACCGGGCCAAGAAACAACACAGATTGTTAATCTTGGAAATATAGAAAACACAGAGAAAGTACTCGGCGTGATATGGAAGCCACACACAGACGAGCTGAGCTTCAACTTAAAACTCGCGCGCCTACCTACTGGCCTGCTCGACAAGGGAAACGCCCACCAAGAGAGAGGCGCTCAAGATAGTTATGTCGCTGTACGACCCGCTGGGCCTCGCCTCACCTATAACAATCAGGGCGAAACAAATACTACAAGAAGCCTGGAGGCGGGGAGTCGACTGGGATCAACCTCTCGATGAAGAACTGTCAAGCCAGTGGAGGGCGTGGATAAGTCATCTCGAACAGCTGAAGAACGTAAACATACCGCGCTGTTATCCTGGGTACAGCGAGGCTACAGAAATACAAGTACACGTGTTCACCGACGCCAGTGAGAAGGCCTACGCTACAGCGGTGTACTGGAGGTCAACGACCCGTGACAACAACGTGCACGTCAGCCTCGTCATGGCGAAGGCGAAGGTGGCGCCGCTGAAGCTGCTGTCAATACCGCGCCTCGAGCTACAAGCCGCGGTGATGGGTACGCGCGTCGCAGCCGCAGTGATATATGAACACAACGTCAAGCCCGCCTCCGTGACCTACTGGAGTGACAGCAGAACCGTTCTGACATGGATAAGGAAAGGAGCCAGATCGTACAAGCCGTTCGTCGCACATCGATTGGCCGCCATAGAGGAAAATAGCAGAGTCGAAGAGTGGCGCTGGTGCCTACAAAATGCAACATAGCCGACGCCGCCACCCGCGACGTCCCGACGCACTTTCACACCGACCACGAGTGGTACCGCGGCCCTAAGTTCCTCTACGACGACCCATCGACATGGCCGACCGAGTCACCAGCTGACAGTCAACCGACAGGCGAGGAAAAAACAATCACGCTCATACAAGCGGGCGCAGCAAACCTCATAGACGTCGTTCCCGACCCCGCTCGATTTTCAAGATGGGAGCGATTGCTGCGCGCCACAGCCAGAGTACTACAGTTTATAGCGTTGTGTAAAAAACAACATACAGAAAAAACGTTCTACAAAAGAACAAAGAAAAACAAGGAAAACGATCCTGATTGGTCGAGAGCGGTGCGAGCGCCCCGCGCGCCCGCCGAAGCTGCGCGCGCCCCAATATACACACGCAAGTTTATTATATTGGACGCGACATATATTCAAAGAGCAGAGAAGCTGTTAGTTCGTGTGGTGCAACAAGAAGCCTTTAAACAAGAAATAGCCAGTCTCGAGAGCAACAAAACAGTCGCAAGTAGTAGCCGGCTGTACCCGCTGCGCATAGAACTAAACGACGGAGTTATAGTACTGCGAAGCCGCATAGCTGCTGTAGACAAAGTCGCTAAAAGCGTGAAGAGTCCACCTGTGTTAGACGGCGACCACCGTATTACACAGCTATATATAGATTGGACGCACCGTAGCCTACAACACAGCGGCACCGAGCTCGTCGTGAATGAGGTCAGACAGCACTACTGGATTGTGCGCCTGCGCCCGACAGTCAAGCAAGTCATCGCGCGCTGCCTGCACTGCCGCATACGTCGCGCGCGCGCGCCGACGCCGGCAACCGGCGACCACCCGAAGACACGCCTAGCTCATCACCGCAGGCCGTTCACATACACCGGGCTTGATTATTTCGGCCCGCTGTCAGTCACCGTCGGTCGTCAGCATCATAAGCGATACGTGGCGCTGTTCACGTGTCTCACAACAAGGGCGGTTCATCTCGAGATCGCGCACAGCCTCAGCGCGGACTCAGCTGTGTTGGCGCTGCGCAGGTTCGCAGCGCGACGCGGCTGTCCCACCGAAATCTACTCCGACAACGGCACCAACATGCACGGTGCTGACCGTGAGCTGCGTGAGGCCTGGCAGGAGGAGGCCAGCCGACGCGGCATCGCCTGGCGCTTCATCACGCCTTCCGCGCCTTTCATGGGAGGCGCCTGGGAGCGCTTAGTGCGGTGCGTTAAGACCGCGCTAGGCGCCACGCTGCACGAGCGCCACCCACGCGAGGAGGTCCTCGCGACGCTGCTCTGCGAGGTCGAGTACGTCGTCAACAGCCGGCCGCTCACCCACGTATCTGTGAGCGGCGACGACGACGAGTCCATCACACCGAACCATTTCCTGCTGGGCGGCTCGGCACGCCTGCCGAGCCCCGGCACGTTCGACGAGCGAGACATCGACAGCAAGAAGCACTGGCGGCGCGCCCAGATACTCGCCGACATGTTCTGGCGCCGCTGGGTGCGCGAGTACCTGCCCGAGCTCCAATACCGGCGGGAGCCGCACGCCCGCGGCCCCGCGCTGCAGCTGGGCGACCCCGTCCTCATCGCCGACGGCAACCTGCCTCGCAACACTTGGCCGCGAGGCCGGGTTGTGGCCGTCTACCCGGGCGCTGATGGTGAAGTTCGGACCGCTGACGTGCGCACCGCAGGTGGCATACTAAAGCGTCCGACGAAGAAACTCGTGCCGCTGCCTAAGTAACCGGGCAGTGCGGCATCACCGGCGTCGCGGCGCCCTCGCGCTATCGCCGCGCCGTCGCTCACCGGAGATGCGGCATCGCTGCGAGCCAGAGCTACGAGTCATCGCTGCGGGTCATCGCTACGGGTCAACGCTTCGAGTCCCTACATCGTGTCATCGTGTCATCATTCATCGTTTAATAGACTAAATAGTGATAGTGAAAGTGAAAGTGATAGTGCCTACGCTCTGCCGCACGGCGGGAGAGATGTTCGCGACAGACGCATCCGTGCGCCGCGAGTGCAAAATCATAATGCCTGAGTGTTCGTGTATGCGCGTAACTATTTATACTCTAACAATTTTGTGATGAGGGTAATGAGCAAAAAGTGCCGTGAGCCGCGCCAAGGTATGTTTTTTACGCGCACCCTCCTTCTAAATTGTTATAGAATTCTGTTCAGATTTTGATAGTGCTTTAATTTGTAAATTATAGTGTTTTTTGATACCAAATTGTAATAGTTTTGTAGCGGTAACCTTAACCTACCTAATTATGTATAATTAACCTAATAGTTCTGCCGTTTAAGGCCTGATTTACCCATGTAAACATTTCTTGATAGCAAAAATCCTAGACTTTCATTAGTGAAATAGTGTTTAACTGAAAGCCTAGGTCCCATTGTATAGAAAATAACTAAATTTATAGAAATATTGTTAATAGTTTAAGTTATAGAACAATAAATAATGTCTGTGCTTTGACTTTCATTTCACATGCAAATTAACAATACTAGGGCTTAGGTCACATTGTTAGGATTACTATCGCCAGATAGCCCATGAAATGCCCTAACACACACTGCCTTTCGTATTGAGATAACCCCCATAGTTTGTTTTTATCTCAAGATAGTCTCCACCTAAGGGCCGATTTCACATAGTTTTTTATAGTTATTCGGTTATAGTATTTCAGCCCTTAAGGTATGCAGGGTGTGTGTGGTATAGTTCAGTAGCGCACGTCATGGGGCGTCTGACGCTATGTGTCCTGTAATGATATCACGTACCAATTGTTTGTAATACGGCTGTTAAATTGAAAGGTCAATAAAACTGAGTTGGTCGGAGGGACGAGAAATCGAGGTGCTCGTCACGGTAAAGTTTCGAGCTCATTCGGTGCGCAAGCGCCGCCGTACAAGTCGTAGTCATCGGTATAGATTTTTGATAGTATAACAAGTAAATAGTGAAAAGTAAATAGTGTAATTGTAGTATGGTAAGTACGTCGAAGCTCGTCCCTTCAAGACTCCTGAAAAATATATGAAGACTTATTATTTCACCGGCATCCCTGAACCTATAGTAGCAGAGAGTCTAGAACCCGTCTAAACGTATTCTTGTTTCTGAAATTCCTGTTTCTCGCCACATCGTAAATACAGTCCACTCGCCCAGACGTCCAAGAACCAGCGACCGACGGGGCGTCAACGTCTCGAAGCCACCCCATAGTACCTGCTTCTGAGCTACGTCCGTCCCGCACAATTATTGTTTATTGACCAAAAATCATTACAACGGGATGGCCTCATAGCCTTCTTCTTATTTACTTACCTACCTATTTATATGTTTAAAGTAACTTAATAGTGTAATTATCAAACAGTTCTGCTTTATTAAAAAACAGCTCAGAAATGAGTCAAAATGTACGTTACGAAACAAACAACACAATTAAATACTTATCTTCTAAATATATAAAACTGACTGACTGACTGACTGACTGACATAGTGATCTATCAACGCACAGCTGAAACCACTGGACGGATCGGGCTGAAATTTGGCATGCAGGTAGATGTTATGACGTAGGCATCCGCTAAGAAAGGATTTTGATCAATTCTACCCCCAAGGGGATAAAATAGGGGATGAAAGTTTCTATGAAACTTTGTCAATTTTAAACCGATCGGACTGAGACTTTGCATGCATAAAGCTACTATGGCGTAGGCAACCCTTAAGAAAGGATTTTGATAAATTCCATCCCTAAGGGGATAAAATAGGCGGGGGGGGTGGGGGTCGTCTTGGCGGTGTCTCTTGACATCGCCAACGCCTTCAACACCCTTCCCTGGAGTTGCATTAGGGAGGCACTCCGGTATCACCGGGTGCCGACCTACCTTCGTCGCGTGGTCGAGGCCTATCTGTCGGATAGGTCCATCATCTACCCTGGTCACAACGGGGAATGGAACCGGCGAGAAATGTCGTGCGGTGTTCCGCAGGGGTCGGTACTGGGGCCGCTCTTGTGGAGCATCGGCTACGATTGGGTGCTGCGCGCCGACCTCCCTAGCGGCGTCAGCGTGGTCTGCTACGCTGACGACACGCTGGTTCTGGCACAAGGGAGGTCGCACCAGGAGGCGGCCGACATAATGACGCGCGGGGTTGCGACAGTCATCGAGAGGATCCAGCTGCTGGGCCTGGAGGTGGCCTTGCACAAATCCGAGGCCATGTGCTTTCATGGGCTTCGGAACGCGCCACCTTCAGGCTCCCAGGTCACGGTGGGGGGGGTTACCATCGGCGTCGAGGGGGCGATGAAATACCTGGGACTCGTCCTCGACAGCCGGTGGAACTTTGTCGAGCATTTCCGACGTTTGGGCCCCAAACTGGAGAAGGCAGGTGCTGCATTCAAGCGGCTCCTGCCCAACCTGGGAGGCCCAAACGCCCCCTGCCGCAAACTCTACGCGGGGGTCATGCGGTCCATGGCCCTTTACGGGGCCCCGGTATGGGCACGTTCAGTACGGCCGCGGGCTGTACACTACCTGAACGTGCCCCAAAGGGTGATAGCCATTAGGCTAATCCGGGGGTACCGCACGATCTCCCGTGAAGCAGCTGGCCTACTTGCTGGACTGCCACCATGGGATCTGGAGGCGAGGGTCTTCTTGCGCCTGTACGATTGGCGCGAGGAGGCTCAGCGCCGGGGGGAAACCCCGTTGCCGCGGCAAGTTGTCGCGCAGCGGGCGGAGCTCCGGCGCGATCTCATGGTGGCCTGGAGGGAGCGACTGTCGCAACCCAGTGCAGGGCACGCCACCATCGTGGCGGTAAGTCCCCTCTTTGAGGAGTGGCTCGGGAGGAGTCACGGCGCCCTCACGTACCGCATGACGCAGGTCCTCACCGGACACGGTTGTTTCGGGAGGTACCTGCACCGCATCGGTCGTGAGGAGGCGCCCGGGTGTCACCATTGTGCGGACAGCCCCGAGGACACGGTGGACCACACAGTCCAGGTGTGCCCCGCATGGGAAGGGCACCGCCGGGTCCTCGTCGAGGCTTTGGGCGGCGGCGACCTCTCGCGTCCGGCCCTGGTTCAGGCCATGGTCCAGGGCGAGAGGGAATGGGACGTCCCCGCCTCCTTCTGCGAAGCGAGAAGGAGGAGGCGGAACGCCAGAGAGTTCGCACCTCTCATCCCGGCCGCCGCGCTGGACCAGGTAGACACCATGGGCGCCGGGTGTCGCGAGATGACTCCCGGCCACCGTAGGCGTGGGTTTGTGGGCGGTGAGTTCGGGTGGCTCATCGTCCCTCTGTCTACTTAGACGACAGACCCGTGTCGACGGCGCGCGTTGTTCCACGCGCTCCTCAAAGAGATGTCAGCAACCCCAGCGGGGCCCAGCAGGGCCAAGGCCTGCCGGGGCTGCGGGTTGTTCGAAAGAGATACCGCGGCCCTGGTACATAAAAGGCCTATGACGGAACACGACGGTTTTTAGTCAGTAAGAGTCTGACACTCCCTCACCGCTGCTAACCCACAGCGGGAGGGGTCATTTGATGATTTTTGACGTCGGAAAAAAAAAAAAAAAAAGGGGATAAAATAGGGGATGAAAGTTTGTATACATCTTCTTAGATTTTATGAAGAAGTCCTGATGACGAATCAGAATTTTATGATGACGTTCGCTTAAATACGATTTTGATTAATTCAACCCCCATTCAACCCCCACGGGTGATAAAATAAGGGATGATGAAGGATGTAAAATGTATTAGTTTGAACCTATCAGTACGTAATGGAACGAACAAAATAATGTTTAGTTCTAAATGTTGAGAAGTTCTGCCTACCTCTTTTAGATGGCGCTGTGCATTTTCGTCTCATTTCTGAATCGCGGTGTTAAGATTCTCCGCCAGATTACCTTCAAACTGAACTGTAGGTAATCTGTTTGTTTGGTTGCTGCGGATTGCCTTCCTCACTGACATATTAAACATAAATATTTCTAGCGGATTATATTTGACGGTTCTTTTCTTGACATTTGGGCGGGGATGAGTCTGCTGGTAGATTTTCAGATCTCCTTCTTAAAATCGGTAATGGTGATTTTCCATCGTTTGATGGCATGTTAACCATCCCGGAAGAATTGTGCACAGTTGTTACTACGGTTCAAGAATTGCTGTCTATAGTTTATCCAGACATTATTCATATACATGACAAGCCTATTGAATGGTTATGTGAGCGTGCCATACTTACTCCAAAGAACGATCAAGCAGCAGCTATCAACGATATCCTGCTCATGTCGTTTGAGGGCGAAGAAAAGGTCTATACTTCGATTGATACTGTAGTTAATACGGATGACGCTACTAATTACCCTGTAGAATTTTTGACGTGACAACGTCTTATAAATCGATGGAGCCGGCTGCACGCACGAAAAAACATGACTCATGCGGCGTTACCTCGCTCTGAGGCGTTACCTCGCTCTGAGGCGTTCCATCGCACAATCGGCCTACGCGTTCGACAGTGTTCGACATCTGTCTCTCTCCCACTTGAGTGAGCGATGCGTCCGCGTAAACAGCTGCTATTCAATAATATATTTACATATTTTCGTCAAGTATGAAGTGCAGTGAAAAGTGAATGTGGTGTAAATTGTGTATAGCAACGATAATTGCGACGATAAAGGTAATGATTCTTTCGATATCTATTCTATATACATATAATAAATCTGTAAAAAAAGTGTGTCTGTACATTGAATATATTAAAAAAATAATAATTGGGTGGGGTTTAGAAACAGTAATGGAGCACAATTCCAAAAAAAAAAATTTTGTCTGTATGTCTGTATGTCTGTATGTCTGTTTGTTTGTACACGCTAATCTTCGGAACTACTGAACGGATTTCAATGATTTTTTCTTTGTTGTATCAGTATTAAGCCTGGTCAACATATAGGCTATAATTTATCTTCGAAACTTGAAGACCTGATGCAGAACACCAACAGACCAACAAAACTATAAGAGATACAAAAATGGTGCCATGGCAAAAATTGTTTCATGTGATGAGCTGCTGCTGGGCCTGGAGGTGGCCTTGCACAAATCCGAGGCCATGTGCTTTCATGGGCTTCGGAACGCGCCACCTTCAGGCTCCCAGGTCACGGTGGGGGGGGGTTACCATCGGCGTCGAGGGGGCGATGAAATACCTGGGACTCGTCCTCGACAGCCGGTGGAACTTTGTCGAGCATTTCCGACGTTTGGGCCCCAAACTGGAGAAGGCAGGTGCTGCATTCAAGCGGCTCCTGCCCAACCTGGGAGGCCCAAACGCCCCCTGCCGCAAACTCTACGCGGGGGTCATGCGGTCCATGGCCCTTTACGGGGCCCCGGTAAAAAATAATAATTGGGTGGGGTTTAGAAACAGTTGTAGTGGGACCTACACTAATTGTTGACGCATCAATATTGTTCATACTGTACTTGCATTGTGTTCGCCTCCCCAGTTGTCCCGTATATCGCACTACTAACGCACGCTACTAAATATTGTGACTGTACCAAAACGTATGTAACCTAATTGGAGTCAGAAAATAAAAGTGTATTAATTAGTATTCGGTTTATTCACTTATCTCTGAACACGACACCCCACCATCTAAATTGGTGACCCCGTGTGGAGAAAGTGTGAACTGTAACCAGTGAATTTGGACTTGTAATTCAGTGAATCGGACGACCGGGGCAACTCACACAAGTGTACGTAGCGTCGGCTTAATATTAGTGCGCGTCAAATTAAGAAAATTATAATGTCGTCTGAAGACAAGAAGGTCGTTATTGAAGAACATCAACTGTCGTCCATCTCCATCACAGCTAGAATTCCGGAATTTTGGAAGAAGTCGCCTAGAACATGGTTTATCCAAGCAGAAGCAGTTCTAAATCCTCAGAAGATGTCCGACGAATCAAAGTACCAGGTCCTTATTTCAAAATTACCCCCGGACGCAGTTGAGCAAGTTACACAGATCCTTGTGGATCCCCCTGAGAAAAATAAATATGAGACCTTGAAGAATAAGTTGATATTTATATATCAAGAATCCGAAGAGCGGCAAGTAAAAAAACTCATTGGCGAAATGGAATTAGGCGACCAGAAACCATCACAATTACTAAGAAAAATGCAAGACCTAGCCAGGGGACGAGTAAATAACGAAACACTCATAGTTATGTGGCAGAATCATTTACCAAATTCGGTGCGAGGAGTTTTAGCTGTAACGGAAGAAAAAGATCTAGAGAAATTAGCATCAATAGCGGATAAAATAATGGAAACAACGACTCCCATACATAGTGTTGCGACTGTCAAACAGGAACCAGGCCCATCGGGTTCTCAGGACCAAATTATTTCGGCAATAAACAAATTGAGTGATAGATTACAAAATTTAGAGTCAAGATCACGAGGCCGTTTAAATAGCTGGCGAAGGAATAACTTTAGACGCAACAGATCCAGGTCAGGGTCAAGAAGTCGCACAAGGAAATTCGAAGATCCAAATTGGCTATGTTTTTACCATTATAAGTATGGCAGCAAGGCAACTAAATGCGTGGATCCATGTAACTGGAAGAAAAAACACGACAAGGACAAGCCAGCGGAAAACTAGAGTCGGTGCAGTCTGCGACGGGAGGCTGTGACCGTGCCTTCGGGAATCACCGTCTGTGTGTCAGAGACAGGAAATCGGGCTTAAACTTCTTTGTGGATAGTGGTGCAAACGTGTCAGTGTTACCGCGGAAAGTAGCCTACATGAAAGGTAATACAAGTGAGTGTTGTTATAAACTCTTTGCCGCAAATGGAACTCAGATTAACACGTATGGTACATTGTACTTAGAATTAGATTTAAACCTAAGACGAGCATTCCGTTGGTTATTTACATTAGCGGACGTACAGCAACCAATATTAGGTGCTGACTTCTTAGCTAATTTTCAGTTGTTAATTGACTTGAACGGACGAAGGTTAATCGATCAAGTAACGAATTTAAGCACCAAAGGCAATCTTTCTAATTCTAGTGAGCCCACTTTGAAAACTATTGTAAATAATTGCCCTTATTATGATTTATTATGTGAATTTCCAGAACTAACTAAACCAGTTTCGTACAAAGAAACGCCTAAACATAATGTTTGTCATCACATTGAGACCACAGGACCTCCAGTGCACGCACGAGCCAGGCAGTTACCACCAGACAGGTACGTAAAAGCTAAAAATGAGTTTAAGATTATGCAAGAGCTTGGGATTTGTAGGCCGAGTAAAAGCGCTTGGGCAAGTCCCTTGCATGTTGTTCCTAAGAAGGACGGGAATATTAGACCTTGTGGAGATTATAGACGTTTAAATGCGATTACCAAGCCTGATCGATATCCAGTTCCCCGTCTTCATGATTTTACGTATATGTTAGATAATAAAAAGGTTTTCTCAAAGCTAGATATAAATAGAGCCTATTATTGTGTGCCAGTTTCAGAAAATGACATTGAGAAAACTGCCGTCATAACACCGTTTGGTTTATTCGAGTTTGTGCGTATGCCATTTGGATTAAGAAATGCTGCACAAACTTTTCAACGTTTTATGCATCATACTGTTTTACAAGACTTAGATTTTCTTTTCAATTACGTAGATGACGTCATCATTGCATCGGAAAATGAAGAGCAGCATAGAGAACATTTACGAAAAGTTTTTGAACGTTTTAATGAATTTAGTATAACGATTAATTTTTCAAAGTGTAGTTTTGGTAAAGATAAATTAGAGTTTTTGGGTTTTGAGGTCTCTACAGAAGGAATTAAACCATTAGAAGATAAAGTTAAAGCGATTATTGATTTTCCAAAGCCGGATACTGTAGAGGAACTTAGAAGATTTTTAGGCATGTTAAATTTTTATAGAGCTCATATACCTCATTCAGCTGATCATCAGGCAGCGTTAAATAAATATTTAGGGAATTCAAGGCGTAAGGATAAAAGTAAAATCAATTGGACACCTGAAGCTACGGAAAATTTTGAAAAATGTAAAGATGATCTTAAAAATGCTACCTTATTGTATTTCCCATCGGCACATACACCTTTGTCATTGATGACGGACGCATCAGACACAAGTGTAGGTGCAGTATTGCAACAAAAAGTTGATGGCAATTGGAAACCTTTAGGATATTTTTCGAAAAAATTAACTGAAGCACAAAAGAAATATAGTACATATGATAGAGAACTTTTAGCAATTTATTTAGCAATCATACATTTTCGTAATTTAGTTGAAGGACAAGAATTAATAATTTTTACAGATCATAAACCATTAACTTTCGCGTTTACTAAATTAGGTACCAATAGAGAAACTTCTAGGCGAACTAGGCAAATTATGTTTATTAGCGAATTTAGTACTGACATACGACACATTAGTGGAAATAATAATATAGTTGCTGATACATTATCTAGAGTTGAAACAATAACATGTCCCACGACGTTAGATTTCGCAGAACTCGCCACTGCGCAGGAAGTTGACGAACAGCTTGCAAAATTATTGAGGGCATCAAACAACAACAGTAAAGTAATATTAAAACGCGTAACGTTACTCGATACTGATAAACATGTTTATTGCGAAATGTCTACTAATAGTGCAAGACCATATTTACCTGAAAAATTTCGTCGTTTAGCTTTTGATTCTATTCATAATTTAAGTCATCCTGGTATTAAGACAAGTAAAAAGTTAGTAAAAGATAGATATTTTTGGCCTGAAATGAATAGAGATATTGGTAATTGGGCTAAAACATGTGTAAAATGTCAAAGAGCGAAAGTTCAAAAACATACGGTTTCTGATTTAGAGTCCTTTAAAAGTACTAAACGTTTTGAGCATATACATATTGATATTATAGGACCGTTACCAACCTCGCCAGAAGGTTATAGATATTGTTTAACGATTATCGATAGATTCACTCGTTGGCCAGAGGCATTTCCACTAAAAGAGATAACTGCAGAAATCGTAGCGAAAACATTATATGAAGGTTGGATTAGTCGTTTTGGTTGTCCCATAAAGCTCACTAGTGACCAGGGTCGTCAGTTCGAAAGTAACTTATTCAAAGAATTAATGATTTTAATGGGAATTATAAAGACACGTACAACTCCGTATCATCCTCAATGTAATGGTTTAGTAGAACGTTGGCATAGATCTTTAAAAGCCGCGTTAATGGCTCGCTTAAATAATAAATGCTGGGTTGACGAATTGGCAACTGTAATGTTAGGGTTACGCACAACGATAAAATTAGATACAGGCGTAACCGCTGCACAAATGTTGTATGGCAGTAATATTAGATTACCCGGTGACTTTTATGATACAACTGATTTGAAAATTAGCGATTCAGAAAATTTCGTAAACAAGTTAAAAGTTGTAATTGACGGGTTAAAGCCATCTAATAGGAAAAATAAGTCACCAAATAAGATTTTTGTGCATAAAGACTTGTATGATTGTGAATATATTTTTATCCGTAATGACGCAGTACGGAAACCGTTACAACCACCTTACGACGGACCATATCGCGTCATAAGTAGAGATAATAAAGTATTTTGTATTCGGTTGCCCGACCGACAAGTTAAAGTTTCTATAGATCGTCTGAAACCAGCGTACATGTTAATAGAGGATGAATCGCAATCTAAAGTAGTTGATAATAGTAATAGGGATACCGTTTGTCGAAAAGTTACGAAAAAAGTAACAATTCAAACGGACGAACCCGATAGTAAAGTTTATACTACGCGAACTGGTCGAGTAAGCAAAAAGCCATTGAAATACCGATAAATAATTTTATTGTTAAAATGTCAATTTTGCAGATTTATTTAGGACATTAGTTTCAAATTGTGGTATCGTGATCTTTAATTTCATTTACGTTGAGACGATACATCAGTATAGTGGATTAAATTAGCAAAATGGGTTCTAATCAAACGAAAGAGAACGTAATTGTAAACGAAAATGTATCTAATGTGGCCCATATGCATAATAAGCTAAATATTATTGGCATAGTGATGATAGTTATTATAATAATGTTAATCATGGTATTTGCCTACGCACTGAAACGAAAATTCATTAGAGGCGTGAGGAAATGGCTAAGAAAAGAAATGGTAGCCAGTTCTGTAGCCTTACCGAGTATTAAGGTCGAAACTGTGCAACCTCAACATACAATGAGTCCGCCGTCAACAGCCAAAGTTGTGATTTGATAATAATATTCTGATCAAAAACCTTCGTTCTCTCAAGTGATATTATATTTGTGTGAATGTGTAGTGAATGTTAAACAGTAGTGAATGTATATTTTTTATGGCGTCATCATGTCGGATACTGGAGACTCTTGGTCATTCGTACGAGTAGGCCAAGCGTGTAATTTTATTTTTTAATATGTATAGCAGAGTAACCCGGCATGATAACTACCCTTAACGTATTTCGTATATATATATACTTAGGTTACGTATATTTCATGTTATCTATTACTAGCTTTCCGCCCGCGGCTTCGCCCGCGTGGAATTCGGTTATATTGCGGTATAAATCACAACTATAAGAAAATCATCAAAAGACCCCTCCCGCTGTGGGTTAGCAGCGGTGAGGGAGTGTCAGACTCTTACTGACTAAAATTGTCGTGTTCCGTCCTAGGCCTTTTATATACCAGGGCCGCGGTAACTCTTTCGAACAACCCGCAGCCCCGGCTGGCCCTGGCCCTACTGGGCCCCACTGATTTCAAAACACCTTAAGAAGACTAATTCGCGGCGAACCTTAACACCGCGATACAGAAAAGCACAACGCCATCTATCGAGCTATCGGGTAGCTCGCGATTGAACAATGAGCTACAGGTTAAAGCGCGAGATATCATTGCACTTCTTACGTATCTTAAAAAAAACAACGTCACCACGTTTTAAAAAGCCATCATTCCACTTCTTACGTATTTTAAAAACACATCGTTACCACGTTTTAAAAACACCCAGCGCCATCTATCGCATACCTCAAGAACTAAATAACTTAACTAATACATATACCAATTAGTAATTCGTTGAATTATAGTTATTTCAGGATAAGTAGATGTAAAAAAAACAGTTAAGACGATAAAACAAATTGTACGTCATCCCTCGGGAATTCCTCATTTTCGAGGATTCATTATCGTATCATTTTTTAAACGACACACAGCGCCATCTACGATCCATCCATCAAGCAAACAATATTTTTGTTTTCCCTCGGGAATATCTATTTTTTTCGGGATAAAAAGTACCCTATTATTTAATCCGGACTTCTAACTTTACGTCTGCAAAATTTCAAAGCAATCGGTTCAGTAGTTACGGCGTGGCGTATTTACAGTATATACATGGCTAGTACGCAAGCGTGTGAAACTAGTCGCGAATAGATTGGAATTCACTTTTTATACAAAGTCTTCCGATGTATACAGCAGCAGTACGCAAATACTCGCATATATTTTGTAGTGGCCAAAGTAACTTGCTTTGTTCCATAATATACAGTGCTAGTCCGCATGCAACTAATCGTGTATACACTGGAATAGGCGCGAAAAACTTTACGATTCCAATCTATTCGCGAGCAGTTGCATGCTGCCATTTTGATTAAAACACATCCTAGCATTTAATGTTAATTTAAATATTAATAATGCTCGTAAATTCAATTTATTTTTGTATATTTTTTAAACAAGTTGATTTTTTATGGGAAATATAAGTGCAGCCACAAAATTATTTATTGAACACATGATTAAGCTTCTAATTTTACAACATTATTTATACATTGTCATCTAATTTACTAACTGGGCCTCGTTTTTAGTATATTACCATTTATAACCTTCAATTAAAAAACATTGTATTAAAAATAAAGTTAGTGACGAAAACGAATCGCTGCAAAACCGACTCCACGTAGTCTTGTCTGCCCTACCCCTAGAGTGCAATTCAAAACCGCGTAGGCGCGGAGGGGCGAGGCGGCCTGCGAGCTGAGCCGCAGGTAGTTGTAACGCTCGCCGCCGCGGCTGAGGCTGGCCGGCAGAGCCGGCCAGAAAGCCGAAGCTGCGGTGGTGAGCGTGAAAACCATCTGCGACGATAAGCTCGCATGGGACCGCCGGAGCCCCGCAGCACCGGAGCCGTGACAGAAGCGATGCTTGCTGCATGTTGCTTGCTTACATTTTAAACGTACTGTGTTAAAAAATTAGAATTTAATTAAATATATTTTATGGTGTCATTTAATGGTATTTTAGAAGTTTACTGTTAGAATGCATGCTACAAATTTAGATGCTAAAAAATAACCATCATACTGAGTTGTATTCAGAGTGGTTTACTTAGAAGATACTAGTGGCTAAGATAGTATTATTTAGATGCTCGTTAATTGTGGCTGACTTAGTAATTTAGAATTCAACATACATTTTTGGGGGCGAATAATGATATTAAAAAGAAGCCTGTTTAATTAGCACCAATTTTTAATAAACAAACTCAGATTCAAAAGCTTTACCTAATATTAATTTTGTATAGTTAAATTTGACCGTGTATAAATTGGAATGATGCATGTGCACGTCTAAGCTACGAATTATACTCGAGCAGTACGCAATATTCGTGTATACTTTGAAATCACAAATTTAAAAACGGCATTACAAAATATCAGCGAGCAGTTTCCTATGGATGCGTTTTGGCTATGTACACTCTGTAAATACGCTACGGCGTGAAAGCGGAACAAACAAACAAACAAACAAACAAACAAACTCACTTTCCGATTTATAATATTAGTAAGGATGTATGTAATCACATTAAATGTCAAGACGGACTCTCTAGAAGTGTTCCGCAACTGTAATAGACGTATATGAGTAGTGTATTACATAGATTTAAGGCAGTTACAGGATGTATTGTGTTATATTTTGTTTTTCGATCGTAGGACATTCTGCATAGTTTGTATTGTTGGTACCGGCCGGCCACAATGACTCCAAGAGAGGAGAACAGAGCATAACACAAAGGTTAAGAATATTTTGTACTTAGTTTAAGATAGTTTTATATTGGTAAAATCAAAGTTTTGTCCTGTTTGAAGATAGATTCTCTACTCTGTATTTGATATTCAATTTGTAATAATGAACATAAGTTTGAACCCGCACTCTCAGGCACGAGAGGTGTATTTTTTAATCACTAAGCCATTAGGTACAAAGCCAGTAGTACTGAGACAAACATGCGCTTATCGCACAACCCGTCAAGCATCTTGTTTCAAAGTTGTTATTGTATAAATGTATACTGTAAGCAAATTTTTGTTGAGACTGTAATTTAATAATATTGTTTGTGAACATTGTAAGCATTTCTTGGATTATATAGTAACTGGATAAGAATATGTTTTTTGTAAAAAAAATCTTTTGTCAAAATTTTTTTTAAAAAAGGGGAGGAATGATGTAGTGGGACCTACACTAATTGTTGACGCATCAATATTGTTCATACTGTACTTGCATTGTGTTCGCCTCCCCAGTTGTCCCGTATATCGCACTACTAACGCACGCTACTAAATATTGTGACTGTACCAAAACGTATGTAACCTAATTGGAGTCAGAAAATAAAAGTGTATTAATTAGTATTCGGTTTATTCACTTATCTCTGAACACGACACCCCACCATCTAAACAGTAATGGAGCACAATTCCAAAAAAAAAATTTTGTCTGTATGTCTGTATGTCTGTATGTCTGTTTGTTTGTACACGCTAATCTTCGGAACTACTGAACGGATTTCAATGATTTTTTCTTTGTTGTATCAGTATTAAGCCTGGTCAACATATAGGCTATAATTTATCTTCGAAACTTGAAGACCTGATGCAGAACACCAACAGACCAACAAAACTATAAGAGATACAAAAATGGTGCCATGGCAAAAATTGTTTCATGTGATGAGCATTTTCAGTTGAGATAATAAATTTGAAGATCTGGAACACCTTATGTAGAACCCCAAGAGCCCAGCTTCTCTGTACCATATACAGGTATGACGTTTTACAAAAGTTGTTCAATTTGATAAGCACTTTCTATTGCCTTATACAAATTGAAGATCTAAAACACCTGATGTGGAACTCCAGGGTCCCAGCTAGACTATAGCATATAGAGGTATGACGTTTCAGCAAAAGTTGTTCAATCTGATAAGCACTCTCTGTTGACTTATAAAAATTGAAGATGTAAAACACCTGATGTGGAACTTCAAGAGCAATACTACACTGTCTTAAAATGTATAGAAATGAATGTTATGAAATAGGAATGGTGAATTAAAAAAAGTAATTAGTCCGTCTTTTAGATAACCCTAAAATAATGGACACGTATTTTTTCTTTTCTTCTTCTCACAAACAAATAATAACGAAGATATAACACGCTTGAATTTTGTGTTAAGTCACTGCTTAGTACAAATTTTACATACCCAGACGTGGCGTCACGAGCCCCCACTCTCCGAATTTGTTGCGTTATATGTTATTATTATTTTGTATGTCTCTTCCTGACCTCGGGACTACAGAGTTCCGAATTTTCGGCAGGAGAACGTGGGGCCGAAGCCAACACGCTGAAGCCCTTTTGAGACAACTTTAATGAAATGGTGACACAAAACCGACGATTATCCCTTTATACACTATAGAAATGTACTCAAGGACTATCCCCGTTTCAGTGCTAAACTGTTGAAAACTACTTGGGCTATTGTGATTGAGATGCTAATGGACTAGGAATGGGGAAACTACGCGAACTATGGATACCTGCCGATGACAATGTATTAGATACATGTAAAAAATGGCAGGTGGAGACTTAGACTCAGACCCCCGGGAATCAGTAACTGAATAGCAACAAGAGGGCAACAGGGACATCATGAACGACTGAAGTGTGAGGATACCTCGGCGGATTTTAAACGCAGATTACGCGCTCTCTGTGGGTCACTTACCACGAGGCACCTATCCTCCGAGCAGGGCTACTAACCCTGCTCCAGCGACTCCACTCTGGACGGCCAAGCCAAGCCAGTGGCGTGAGACCTACTACCGTCATGGTTCACTCCGACCGGCCGGAGATTGGGGACAGTATACTCTCCTTGGAGGACTCAGTATATATAGCCCCGCGGGGTCGCTACTCTCCGTCTGATGACGTCAGATGTCCTGCGGTGCTTATATCTCATTATTATTGTCGTTATTATCTCAAGAGCCTTTATACCAATTATGTTAGGGTCGACTTCCAGTCACGATGCAACTGAGTACCAGTGTTTTACAAGGAGCGACTGCCCATCTAACCTCCACAACCGGTTACCCGCTCAACCCAACACCCCTTTGGTAAAACTGGTCAGACTTACTGGCTTCTGACTACCCATAACGACTGCCAAGACTGTTCAATGACAGCCGGAACCTACAGTTTAACATCCCCTCTAAATAACGGTCATTGGTATCCAAAATATACGTAGAAAGAAAATACGAACTTAGAAAAGTTGCATTAGCAGGTATTTGCCAGATCTGGAATCAAAGACGCACGCTCATACTTGAGAGATTGGTTCTCTACCCACTAAACCACCACGACTTCCACTAAGTCATCACGACTTTGTCATCTCAGTAACATTAATGTTTTTTACATAATAATACGTGTAATATTTTTGCCACACACATCTTAAATGCGGACTAATTAGAATCACTACTCTTATCCCTATGGTCACGTCTATTGCTGTTCAGTTCTCAGCGTTTCGTTTAGGTAGTCTGCTGTGCTTTTGCCGTTGAAGTACAAAAATTAAATTTATGGTACGTTTCTGTTGTAATGGCTATGCGTACCTATTCCGTTGTTTTCAAGTCAACGGGCCCTTAAAATTCAATATCAGACGATACAGATCTTTGATTTTGCTGACCCCGTAGTCGCTGGCATAAGGGACAGGATCCGCGTACGAAGTCGCGGGCAGAAGCTATCATAAATAAGCTGAAAGTACCTCCAAGCGGTGAAGGCGGTAATAGTTTAGGATAGACTTTCAATGGTGATGGTATATCATCGTCAATTTTACCCTTTTACTACAAAACTTTATAGAATGAATGTTCGAGTTTTAATGCTATTTGAGTGTTGTATTATTTTCCATTTATCTTCGTGACAGGGTAGCTTACTCAGTAACGCGGGGGCGAGGGGGCAGTCAGCTAGATTTTAATTGATCAGGTATCTTCTTCGCAATGAAACTATTACCATGGCTAGAAAGAGGCCGAACTAAGAAAATGCGGACTAATTAGAATCACTACTTTTATCCCTATGGTCACGCCTATTGCGCTTAAGTTCTTATCGTTGACGTACAAAAGTTAAATATGTGGAACGTTTCGAATGATTTTGCGTATTCCGTTTTCCCATCAACGGGCCCTTAAAATTCAACATCAGACGATTCAAATATCTTTGATTTTGCTGACCCCGTAGTCGCTGGCATAAGGGACAGGATCCGCGTACGAAGTCGCGGGCAGAAGCTAGTTAAATATATGTTCAGTGATATATTGTCGAACTAGCTTCTGCCCGCGACTTCGTACGCGGATCCTGTCCCTTATGCCAGCGACTACGGGGTCAGCAAAATCAAAGATCTGAATAGTCTGATATTGAATTTTAAGGGCCCGTTGACTTGATAACAACGGAATACGCATAACCATTAGAAACGTTTCATATATTTAATTTTTAACTGCAAAAGCACAGCAGACTAAACAAAACGCTGAGAACTGAACCGCAATAGACGTGACCATAGGGAGTTGTGTGTGGCAAATATTATTACGCTTGGCTTGGCCGTCCAGAGTGGAGTCGCTAGAGCAGGATTAGTAGCCCTGCTCGGAGGGTAGGTGCCTCATGGTAAGCACAGGGAGCGCGTAATCTGCGTTTGAAGTCCGCCGAGGTATCCTCACCCTTCAGCCGCTCATGTCCCTGTTGCCCTCTTGTTGCTATTCAGTTACTGGTTCCCGGGGGCCCAGTAAGTGAGGTGGCGAGTCTCCACCTGCCATTTTTACATGTACCGAATACATTGTCATCCACTAACATCCCATCACAATAGCCTAAGTAGTTTTCCTCCATAGTTAGCAATAGTTTAGCACAGAACCGGGGATTGTCTTTTTTTTTAACGACGTATACCGGTGATTGTCCTTGGGTTCATTTTTATCTATACTAATATTATAAAGAGGAAAACTTTGTTTGTTTGTTTGTTTGGTTGTAATGAATAGGCTCAAAAACTACTGGACCGTTTTTAAAAATTCTTTCACCATTCGAAAGCTACATTATCCACGAGTAACATAGGCTATATTTTATCCCGGTACGGGCAGTAGTTACCACGGGACGCGGGTGAAACCGCGGGGGAAAACGGCTAGTAGTGCATAAAGGGATAATCGTCGGTTTTGTGTCACCATTTCATTAAAGTTGTCTCAAAAGGGCTTCAGCGTGTTGGCTTCGGCCCCACGTTTGCCTCCCAAAAATTCAAAACTCTGTAGTCCCGAGGTCTGGAAGAGACATACAAAATAATAATGAGATATAACGCAACAAAGTCGGAGAGTGGGGGCTCGTGACGCCACGTCTAGGTATATTAAATTTGTACTAAGCAGTGACTTAACACGAAATTCAAGCGTTGTTGTATCTTCGTTATTATTTGTATGTGAGAGAGAGAGAAAAGAGAAATACGTGTCCATTATTTTAGGGTTATCTAAAAGACGGACTAATTACTTTTTTGATTCACCATACCTATTTCATAACATTTTCAAGTGTAGTATTGCTCTTGAAATTCCACATCAGGTGCTCCAGAACTTTGATGTTTATACGTCAATAGAGAGTGCTTAGCAGATTGAACCACTTTTGCTAAAACGTAATATCTTCATATGTTATAGTCTAGCTGAGCCCCTGGAGTTCCACATCAGGTGTTTTAGATCTTCAATTTGTATAAGTCAATAGAAAGTGCTTATCAAATTGATCAACTTTTGCTAAAACGTCATACCTGTATATGGTACAGAGAAGCTGGGCTATTGGGTTCCACATCAGGTGTACCAGATCTTAAAATTTATTATCTCAGCTGAAAATGCTCATCACATGAAACAATTTTTGCCATGGCACCATTTTTGTATCTCTTATAGTTTTGTTGGTCTGTTGGAGTTCTGCATCAGGTCTTCAAGTTTCGAAGATAAATTATAGCCTATATGTTGACCAGGCTTAATACTGATACAACAAAGAAAAAATCATTGAAATCCGTTCAGTAGTTCGGAAGATTAGCGTGTACAAACAAACAGACATACAGACATACAGACAAACAGACAGATTTTTTTTTTTGGATTTGTGCTCCATTACTGATTCTAAACCCCACCCAATTATTATTTTTTTAATATATTCAATGTACAGACACAGTTTTTTTACAGATTTATTATATGTATAGAAGACATACAGACATACAGACATACAGACAAACAGACAGATTTTTTTTTTTGGATTTGTGCTCCATTACTGATTCTAAACCCCACCCAATTATTATTTTTTTAATATATTCAATGTACAGACACAGTTTTTTTACAGATTTATTATATGTATAGATGAGTGAACCAAACCGGTTTATGCAATTCTATTCAGTTTCCAGCTTAATACCATTTAGTTTGTTTTTGTTTTTAAGATTTTTTATTGCTTAAAATTATTCCTGAGAACTACCTATAGTAATATATTCGGTGGGTGCAAACTCGGTCATAAATCAATTGAATCCTAGTGTTAATCCTAGGGACAACCTCGGCGCGAGCGCATGGAATCATAATAAAAGGCAGGAGTTGTAATCTTTTGTATAAATTATTTAAGTTATTAAATGTGTCGTGGTGGCCTAGTGGGCAAAGAACCAACCTCTCGAGTATGAGGGCGCCGCGGGTTCGATTCCAGGTCAGGCAAGTACCAATGCAACTTTTCTAAGTTTGTATGTACTTTCTAAGTATATCTTAGACGCCCAATGACTGTGTTTCGGATGGCACGTTAAACTGTAGGTCCCGGCTGTCATTGAACATCCTTGGCAATCGTTACGGGTAGTCAGAAGCCAGTAAGTCTGACACCAGTCTAACCAAGGGGTATTGGGTGGCCCGGGTAACTGGGGTTGAGGGGGTCAGATAGGGCAGTCGCTCATTGTAAAGCACTGGTACTCAGCTACATCCGGTTAGACTGGAAGCCGACCCCAACGTACATAGTTTGGGAAAAAGGCTCGGAGGATGATGATTAAATGTGTCTTCAAAAATTACGTTTTATCGAAATCTTAAGAAATAAAACTCAAGCTAGGTATGTTAGTCTTTAAAATATATACCTAATACCTATGGGCCAATGTAATCTGGAAATAAAAGTATTATAATTATAATCAGTAATTTTATATAATAAAAATAAAACGAAAATAACAAAGAAATAAAAAATTTAATATTGAATTATAGTATTTAGTGTATTTATAAAACAACTATTATATTAAAACTTCCCAAAAATAAATCGAAGGCAGCTTGGACAGTCATCAACAATTCTAAAACCATCTATCCTAAGGAGTCAATAACAGAAATACAAACAGGGACACACCGAATAACAAACCCATTAGAAATAGCAGATTCTTTTAACAATTTTTTTATTGACCAAGTTATTGAACTTAAAAATAAGACAAAACAAGTTCCTATGACCTCAATATCCTCTAATTCTTTATTTATGAAACCCACTATACCACAAGACATAATATACCATATAAACTCACTTAGGAATACAAACAGTGTTGGCTATGACGGAATTTGCACAAAAGTTATAAAAGAAGTGGCCCAATACATAGCTCCACATCTCAGTCACATCATTAACATGAGTATATTTAATGGAATTTTTCCCGAAGGACTAAGACTTCCATAATTAAACCATTATACAAAAAAACAGGATAGGCGATCCTATGGCAAATTATAGACCTATAGCCTTGATTCCCGTCATCGCAAAAATATTTGAGAAAGTTATTTATAAATCCCTCTATACTTATCTGGAGAGGTCAAATATATTAGTCAAAGAACAAAAGGGATTTCGAAAACAAAATACTATTAATATAGCCATACATGATCTTCTCCTTCCTATTTTATCAAATGTAGACAAAAGAAATCCTGTTTGTGCTATCTTTATGGACCTAACCAAGGCTTTCGATTATGTGGATTACGCAATTTTGTTAAAAAAACTTGAAACATGTGGTATTAGGGGGAATGTGCTTAAACTAATAGAATCGTATTTGACAAATAGGAAACAGTTTGTTGAAATCACAAAAATTTGCACAAATCCACATGGAAGTCATGAGAAGAAATATCTCTCAAAATGTAGGACAGTAAAATACGGCGTGCCACAGGGTAGCGTGCTAGGACCTCCTCTTTTTTTACTGTTCATTAATGACCTTCCCAGCCACATAAATCACCCTATGGTACTATTTTCCGACGATAGTACAGTAGTAGTTGAATGTGACGACCCTGCGACGTATGAAAATGAAATAAATATGACTTTAAAAACAATTATATCATGGTTTGACAAAAATAACCTCGTTATAAACTCAGAAAAAACTAAAATTATGCACTTTCAGCAGAGAATCCCGAGTAAAATTCCTGAAATTAGTTATCTAGGGACGCAAATAGAAGGCAACTAAGGTCACCAAATTCCTTGGCATCATAATAGATGAAAATTTGAATTGGAGACCTCAGACAGAAGAAATCTGTAAAAAAATTTGTAAATTCGCATTTGTACTTTACAAACTTTCAAAGACTGTCAGCTTAGAAGCGGTGCTAATGGCATATCACGGTTATGTTGCATCAACACTAAGGTATGGTGTCATGTACTGGGCTAACGCCGTCGATAGAGAATTTGTATTTAGAGCTCAAAAAAAATGTATAAAATCGATGTGTGGCTTGTCTAGTACCGAAAGTTGTCAACCGTATTTTAAAAGCTTAAACATTCTTACTCTGCCTTCATTATATATCTACGAAACTAATGTCTTTGTTAAAACACACATCTCACAATATAAAATAGCTCACAAAAGTTACTATAGACAGTTACGAGACAAAAATAAGCTGGAGCTCGAAACTAAACATGGCAAAACTGCCCTAATGAATAAAAGTACATTCTGTATGGACACAAAAATATTCAACAAGCTGCCTGAAACATTAAAATCGTTAAATCTGAAAAAATTCAAAATCACGCTCATGAAAATTTTAATTAATAAATGTTATTATTCAATAAAAGACTACCTGGATGATAATTCTATAATTCCTCCTTTAGATACTTAAAAACATAAAATAAAAATAAGTCTTCATATTTTATTTTTTATTTTTTTATTGTATTTGTACATTACATAATGATTTGTGAGCTTAATTGACATATTACAATATTATTATTTTTATTTTATTCCATTTGACCTTATTTTTGTATTTTACTAAATTATTACCTTCGTTTGATATTTAAATATTCTATCTTTTGACACAATATTCTATTTTTTTTGTTTTGACTAAGATTTAATTTGTGTAATTTTTAGATACTATATGGTTTTGACATTGTAATCGAGTTTTAATAAATAATTGTATGTAATTGATATCTTGGGAACAATCTAATAATTTGGTATTTGTTTTGACGTTCCAAAATGTTTTAAATAAAATCATTAACATTTGTACGCCTAATGGCCAAGCATAGAGAACCAACAAAAATGTAACATCTCACACTCATGTGTATCTGTACCTATGTTTACAAATAAATAAATCTGAATCTGAATCTATATATTTTTGTACATTATATATACATATTTAGGTTAAGTTAGTAATTATTTTATGTTAGTTATAGCTTCTTTTCTTTTTACGCACTCTATCTGCATCTCTTTCTATTCTACTCTCTCATAACGGGCCAGCTGGAAGAGATTTCTAATGAAATAAGCTGTGCCTTTGTACTTTCTTTTCTATTTTTCTTCTTCCTCTGTATTCTGTGTGTGTGTACAAAAAAAAAATTGAATATAAATGTGTCGATATTCTTATGGACTGCAGTGATTCCGATGTCGATATCGAGTGCAAATCTCGCGCTTAAACAAAAAGGGTTGAGGTATTCTTCTAAATGGAGAAATGACATAGCAATGTCTTTTTCTGACAATTATGACCGAGTTGGCAATAAACTGAAAAATAAAACTATAGTATCATATATCATATCATAAGAATTGTCCGTGTCTTTATTTATTGTCTTATTGTCATCAACTCTTATAAGAAATATTATGAAATTGAAATAAAATGTTCGTTATATCGAAGATGGAACTATGAAAAATAGACGGTGCGTGAGCGGCATACGGCACATCGTGTCTGCGCTTTCAATAACTGCTACATACCTATATGATTTTTTATACACTTCATACGCAAAAAACTGATTTTCTAAGAAAATACCCAGAGTATTCAAATGGTTTTAATTTTTATTTAATCCATATAACAAACTTGCCTAGTTAAAGAATACTTTAGGATAGATAACATTAATAATATTGTCAATAAATGACAATAATGCCAAAATTAAACATAATAGGCAAATTTGGCACATAATGCTAATTATTGAGTCGTAATGTGCACTTACTTAATACTCGCCGTGTGCACTTCGAACACATTACTATAAAGTTCTATGGAATTTTTTAAAGAAAACTGACGGTGCGGTGACACATAGGTATCTATTTTTGCGTTGCATATGCGTTTTTTGATCGAACGAGTCTTAACTTGACAGAAAAAGTACTCAATACTCAATTCTTTATTAGCATTCCATATGTTATAACAGGTGGTACATTTAGATTAGTGACAATATGGACCCCTATAGGGCACAGCTTAAAGAAGGTGGAGAGTTTTAATACTAGCTTAATAATAAATTATAATTATATTTAAAAACATATTAATTTAAGTGTACATGTGAGTGTCGCTAAGTCGCAATAATATGCAGTAAAATACATGTCGGACGCAATTTTTGATTGGGTATAATTTAGGTAGTCACCAAAAATATTTTTAAGACTCTAAGCTGAGGCACCAAATAAAATAAACAACTCCAAAAAAAAAAAATTGACTTTATTAAAAGGGCACTAAAGTATATAATATTATGATCAAAAAAAAAAAATAACATCAGGAAAATCGCAAATCTCGCACAAATATTATTTTTGGTTCCCAAAATGGATTAATGGTCACCAAATTCTATCCAACTAAAAGATTAATATTACTACCAAAAATCAAAGTAAAACCGACTCCACGTAGTCTTGTCTGCCCTACCCCTAGAGTGCAATTCAAAACCGCGTAGGCACGGAGGGGCGAGGCGGCCTGCGAGCTGAGGCGCAGGTAGTTTTAAGGCTCGCCGCTGCGGCTGAGGCTCCGGCAGGCCGAAGCTGCGGTGGTGAGCGTTGAAAACCATCTGCGACGATAAGCTCGCATGGGACCGCCGGAGCCCTGCAACGCCGGAGCCGTGACAGAAGCCATGCTTGCTGCATGTTGCGTGCTTACATTTTAAACGTACTGAGTTACACACAAGTTCATATAACAATAATAAGCGACGTACGTTTGGGAACCCCCAGTATATTAATTGGTATTTGGGAAATATTCTAGCGATCGTTAGCTTTTTTAGTCTAACAAAATGACCAAATTAGGAGTCATGGTATTACATAATTGGTAACATCTAAGTAGTGACAATATATAATATTTGGTCTAAAGTGTATTTTAAAGGCGTCCATATATTTTTTTAGTAGTCAATAATACGAAAAAATGGTTTTATCGAATAATATTTTTGGAAACGTTATTTGGTGACCATTTATCCGTTGTGGTAACCGTTTTAGAATTTTTTGGTAGTAAAATAGGTACTTTTTTTGGGTGGTGTTTAAACACAAGCCTTTTTGATTCCACTTTAGTAATAAGTTATTCGTTATACAAGAGTGCAAAGTTGCTTTTAACCGCGGCTCAATTTTGATGACAGAGCAAGCGAAGGATTCTAAAATTGAAACACGAGCGTAGCGAGTGTTTCAATAATTAGAATTCTGAGCGAGAGCGAGGGAATCAAAAGAGCACAAGGTGAAAAACTTTGCACTCGAGTGCAACACGTAACTTTTCATCCCACCTCTTCGAGGAAATTACTAAATGCAAAAAAACAAAATGGCGCGCACATACGAGTATCAAATTAAAAGATGTACCTATTAAAGTTCATTTAGTTGAAAACTCAGTTTAAAATGAAACGAGGTTAAAATCATCCTCCGAGCCTTTTCCCAATCACGTTGGGGTCGGCTTCCAGTCTAACCGGATTCCAGCTGAGTACCAGTGCTTTACAAGAAGCGACTGCCTATCTGACCTCCTCAACCCAGTAACCCGGGCAACCCGATACCCCTTGGTTAGACTGGTGTCAGACTTTCTGGCTTCTGACTACCCGTAACGACTGCCAAGGATGTTCACTGACAGCCGGGACCTACAGTTTAACGTGCCATCCGAAACACAGTCAATGGTGTCTAAGATATACTTAGAAAGTACATACAAACTTAGAAAAGTTGCATTGGTACTTGCCTGACCTGGGATCGACCCCGCGCCCTCATACTTGAGGTTGGTCCTTTACCCACTAGGCCACCACGACTTGAAACGAGGTTTAAAAAATCTATGTAAAAACCGTGTGTGTAAATCTATGTAAAAAATAATAAAAATTACTTAATTAATTGAATAATTATTTTAAGCAGTATTTTATTTGTTTGTCGGATAGGGGGGCGAAACATCAGGATGGCACTATTGTCCGACACCAGCTAGGGTAATCGCACAAAGAGATAACTAAAAACACTCTAAACTCAAAAACGTTTATTCAAATTAGTCAGAACAAAAGACAGCCCCCAAAACGCCCCGCCCTTCGCCACTTCCCTATGTGTTTTGGCTGGGGAGAAGAAGTGGCGGAACAAACTCCCCAACAACACATGTCTGTCTGTTAGGTTAGAAGAACCTTTACACTTTAATTTCAAAAGACACTTTACACACTTTACAATATAGATCTACAACGGCACTACAACACTAGGCAATAACACTAGGTACACTAGACGTGACGTAGGGCAGTTTCGAGATGTGTGCAACACGACGACTCAACGAAGACTGAGCTCCGTCGACGCCACGCTGACCAACACGACTCTGCCAAGCGCGCCAAAATGTTGTTTCACCAAAAGCGCCACCAGATGGCGCGCTTGCGTCTCGTTTAGTGTCCGTACTATTGACCATCTCCGACACGGCCATCCTGCGTAGACCACGTCCTCGTGGGTTTAATCTGTGTCTACGCCCAGAATTTTCCTAGTCTATTAGTAATACTCAGTGTTGTCTATAGTCTAGTTTTGACGTTTGACATATGTCAATGTCATATGTAATTTTTCCCACCAATTTTTATGCATCTAAAAAACCATCATGTCTGCACTGTACAACTTATTATAATAAAACTGGATTAAATACGAATTATAAAAGAATTCAGCGGTTTCACTAAAGAAGACCCGATTCTTGAGCGTAAACAAGAAATTTGGCGACCGTAAACAGGACATTTTCAAGAATCTGCAGAGTTGGAAATATCATCACGAGTGGCGTCATACTCGGTGATACAAAATTCACAAAATTCAACGGAAATCGAAGATTTTGATGTTGAAGACTAGCCTTGCCTTCCTGGCCAACGAATCAGCCAAAGATCGTGCCGGAACACCGATATTCTTCAGCATCAGCGCCAAGTTAAGTGCCATCCTTTGTTCCTTTTATTTCACCCAAATTCCATAATTTCCAAAGTCCATACCTATAAATCCATTCTTAATTATCCATATTCCAGTAACTAACCTCTATTTGTGCTATTTTCCTTAGTTTTTGTGCTAAAAAACGGTAAAAAGTCAACATATTATAGTATACCCTACACTAAAGTCACAATATGTAGAATTCATTCGTGAATATTCAGAATTAGGTCATCTCTCTGTGTCACCTATTTCAATTCCAAATCCTTCATACTTTCTAGGTCATCATGCTCGGCTGTGCAATTTCAAAACCTAGTATCTGACAAATTTTAAAAAAAGCGTGTTTTTGCATTTTTCGACCTTATAGACCATTCTCCACATACTAGGATAGCAAAAAACTCCCAAAAATTTTACAAAAACGAAGTTACACAAAGTCGGAAACCTAGTATCTACAGTAAACGTTTTCAAAATGCAAAAATTACAAGATTAAAACATAGTATCTAACATCAACCATTTTAAAAACCTAGTTAGTGCTTGTAGTTACTTGGATATAAAATGGTTCATGTAGATACTAAGCCAATGAAATGGTTGTAATAAACGTCAAAACTCCCGCGCAACTTTAGTAAGTGAGAACAAGTCGTTGCAAGTGCGTGTTTTTGTCTCTAAAAATGAGCAAAAATCAGTTTTATAGGTCGAAATTGATCTTGAGTGCTTTAAAAGAACAACATGGTGAAATTTAAGTACGCTTCAGTGTATAATATTGTCAAAATTGTTTGTTTTCCAAGGTTTTTTATGAATAAAAGGCATTTATTTTAAACGACGTCAAAAATCATCAAATGACCCCTCCCGCTTTGGGTTAGCAGCGATGAGGGAGTGTCAGACTCTTACTGACCAAAAACCGTCGTGTTCCGTCGTGGGCCTTTTATTTGCCAGAGCCACGGTATCTCTTTCAAACAACCCGCAGCCCCGGCAGGCCTTGGTCCTACTGGGCCCCGCTGGGGTTGCTGACATCTCTTTGAGGAGCGCGTGGAACAACGCGCGCCGTCGACACGGGTCTGTCGTCTAAGCAGACAGAGGGACGCTGAGCCACCCGAACTCACCGCCCACAGACCCATGCCTATGGTGGCCGGGAGTCATCTCGCGACACCCGGCGCCCGTGGTGTCTACCTGGTCCAGCGCGGCGGCCGGGATGAGAGGTGCGAACTCTCTGACGTTCCGCCGCCTCCTTCTCGAGCATGACTGCTTCGCAGAAGGAGGCGAAGGCATCCCATTCCCTCTCGCTCCGGACCATGGCCTGAACCAGGGCTGGACGCGAGAAGTCGCCGCCGCCTAAAGCCTCGACGAGTACCCGGCGGTGCCCTTCCCACGCAGGGCACTCTTGGACTGTGTGGTCCACCGTGTCCTCGGGGCTATCCGCACAGTGGTGATACCCGGGCGCCTCCTCACGAAAGATTCGATGCAAGTACCTCCCGAAACAACCGTGTCCGGTGAGGACCTGCGTCATGCGGTACGTGAGGGCGCCGTGACTCCTGCCGAGCCACTCCTCAAAGAGGGGACTTACCGCCACTATGGTGGCGTGCCTCCAGGCCACCATGAGATCGCGCCGGAGCTCCGCCCGCTGCTCGACAACTTGCCGCGGCAACGGGGTTTCCCCCCCGGCGCTGAGAATCCTCGCGCCAGTCGTACAGGCGCAAGAAGACTCTCGCCTCCAGATCCCACGGTGGCAGTCCGGCTAGTAGGCCAGGTGATTCGCGGGAGATCGTGCGGTACCCCCGGATTAGCCTAATGGCTATCACCCTTTGGGGCACGTTCATGTAGTGTATGGCCAGCGGCCATACCGAACGTTATGAAAAAACACAATCCCTTGACCATGCCAACCTTAAAATATATTCCAAGAGGCCATTAAAGAAAGTAAAAAGAAAGGCATAGTAAAATCATTATTACAGCTTATGCCAATGAACAGAAGGGAGTTTTGGCAAAGTTTACCGATCAATAATAATTCAGTTGATTTAGTTTCTGGTGGACAATTTTTAATAAGCGAATAATTTATTTTATTTGAATACTAGCTTTTGCCCGCAACTTCGTTCGCGTGGAATAGTGACTATACCAGCAGATTTTTGATTTGACCAATAGATGGCGCTATATGTCCGGAATAATTTTATTTTTATTTTTTTTTTTGTAATAAAAACTATCCTATGTCCTTTCTCAAGTTTCAAACTATGTCTGTACCAAATTTCACACAAATCGGTTCAGTAGTTTAGGCGTGAAGAAAAGACAGACAGACAGACAGACAGACAGAAAGACAGACAGACAGACAGACAGAGTTACTTTCGCATTTATAATATTAGTTTGGATTGTTTTCAAATATTTTGAGTGATTATTTTTTTTTTACTGAGAATAAGAGTTTTTTTTAATCTTTTTCATTAAAACTGCTTATCACTATTTCGTTGTTTTATTCTATTGTTTCTTACTAGGTTTATAAAAGTGCATTTAGTTTCTACTCAGTAAATTCAGACCTAAATGAAAACAAAGCAAGTGATCTTACTAGGTTTTGAAATTGTCACACTCAAAAAGTTAGAACTAAGAAAACAATTTTTTTATTAGTAACTGCTCCTCTACGTTCATACTTGGTGATAGACGCAATAAAACACTTTTTTTTAAAACCTTGTTATCTCCCTCAAATTTTGCAATCACTCCCAGGACGGTACGACTAATATTATTGAAACGGCAACTGTCAAAGATATGAAATAGTTTTTCGGCTCTCCTATAAAATTTGGTTTTGTGCAGATACTGGGTTTTGATATTTCGCAGCCGTGCTGTCTTCAAAGAGGACAGCGAGTCCACTAAAATCAGAGTGGTCTTCGACGGCTCCGCTCCCACTGCCTCTGGATATTCTTTAAATGATATCCTTATGGTAGGACCTAATTTACAAAATTCTTTATTTTCCATTTTGGTTAGATCGCGTCAATACAAGTACCTTCTTACTGGAGACGTAGCCAAGATGTACAGACAGGTGGCTGTGTCCCCGGAGGATTGTGACCTTCAATTAATACTATGGAGAGAAGACGAGTCTCATCCTATTCAAACTCTGCGACTAGGTACTGTTACTTACGGAACTGCAAGTGCCAGTTACCTTAGCACAAGATGTCTTTGGCAGGTGGGAGAAGAGTGCGGTGATAAATTAATAAAAACGATAATTCAAAATGACTTTCTAGTCGATGACGTCATCACTGGGTCCGATAGCGAAAGTCAGCTAATATATATTCAAAGGGCTTTAACTAATACTCTAAATTCGGCTTGTTTCCCATTGCGAAAGTTCAAAACTAACTTACCTGAATTATTTCATAATATCGTCGAAATTAATACAAAAGATAAACTTACCTTAAGTGAGTCTTCCAGTACTCTCGGCCTCGGCTGGGATCCAAAGGATGACTCGTTTCATATACCTGTAAGAATAAATTCAAATAATTCAAATGAGTTAGTTACTAAGAGATTCATAACTTCACAATCTTTCAAAATTTTTGATCCACTTGGTCTAATAAGTCCATGCATTATTCAAACAAAAATACTCATACAAAATTTGTGGTGTGAAGGCATTGACTGGGATCAGCCTGTGCCTGATGATTTAAAGGAAAAGTGGTATGAGATTTCTAAAAACTTACCTTTACTTGCAGACCTTCGTATCCCACGTAAAGTTATTTGTGATTCACCAAAATTCATTGAACTTCACTCATTCTGTGACGCTTCGCAAGTCGCGTACGGGGCTTGTATCTACATGAGATCGCTTAATAAAGATAACGAGGTAACAGTGAGGCTTTTATGCTCAAAATCCAAGGTTGCTCCTGTAAAACCGACAACGATACCTCGCCTCGAGCTGTGTGCAGCGGTATTGGCAGCAAACTTATGTAAGTCCATTACCGATTCTTTAAGACTCACTCCTTCAAAAATTACTCATTGATGTGATTCTAATGTCGTGCTCTGTTGGATTAACAACGATCCAAGCAAACTTAAAACTTTTGTTGCCAACAGAATTTCTGAAATTCTAGATCTTACGGATCGAAAATCATGGCGTTACGTTCCTACTGACGCAAATCCCGCAGATTTAATTTCACGGGGTGCAAATGCTTGCCATCTCCGCGATAATGTCATGTGGTGGCAAGGTCCGTCTTATCTCTATAGTGATGAATCACAATGGCCCATATTACAACTTAACAAATCTATTGATTTACCTGAAATTAAAGTTCACTACATTAATTTACCTGAATCTACTTTTGATTTTAAAAGATTTTCAAATTTTACTAGACTACAGCGAGTATTTGCATATATTTTAAGATTTTTACATAATTCCAAACAATCAAATAAACACAATAAATTATTTGGATTTTTAACAGTAACTGAATTAAATAATGCTTTTAATTTTATTTGTCGAGTCGTGCAAAAACAATCTTTTCCTTCTGAATATAAAATATTGCTTGCCAGTAAATCCTTGTCATCAAAATCTAAATTATTAAGTTTATCTCCATTTTTTGAATCCACTACTCAATTGATTAGGGTGGGTGGGAGATTAGATAATTCCTAATTATTATTTCAATAAAAAACATCCAGTATTATTAGATTCTTCTCACTATGTGACAAAACTTTATTTTATTCGCGAACACTTAAAACATTTACACGCTGGTCCTCAGTTACTGCTAGCAACAGTAAGAGAAGCTGTGTGGCCTATCAATGGCAGGAAGCTTGCTAGGCGCGTTGTCAATCAATGCGTTACCTGTGTGCGTGTTCGTGGTAAAACTTTAAATCCTAAAATGGGAAACTTACCTGCTCATCGAGTCTCAGTTGATTATCCACTTAAAGCAGTTGGTGTTGATTATGCCGGTCCATTTTTTATCTTAAGCAGAAAAGGGCGCGGTGCTAAATTATCAAAATGTTATTTGTGTTTGTTTATTTGTTTACGTTTTAAATGCGTTCATTTGGAACCAGTCAGTGACTTGAGCAAGGAAGCTTTCATAATGACCCTCCGTCGTTTTGTTGCACGTCGCGGTTTACCAGCGGAGATTTGTTCCGATAATGGCCGAAATTTCGTTGCCGCAGCTAAAGAATTTCGTCATTTCTTGAAAACCAACTCTCAATCTCTCTCTGAGTTAGCAGCTGGAGAAGGAATAAAATTTTCGTTCATACCAGCTTACAGTCCTCATTTCGGTGGAATCTGGGAGGCTGGTGTCAAGGCTGCTAAATTCCATATAAAAGAGTCATGGGAAATACTCATCTCACATTTGAAGAACTTTGTACTTTGTTCGCACAAGTAGAGGCAGTTCTAAATAGCCGTCCCTTGTGCCCTATGTCTTCATCCCCTGACGATTTCCTTTCCTTATCCCCAGGGCATTTCTTGATTGGCAGACCACTCAACGCCCTGCCGACTCCAGCACACTATGACTGCAAGGCTACCCCACTTACAACGCTACGCCCGCCTTCAGCAAATAAGACGAGATTTCTGGAACCGATGGAGGCGAGAATATATATCCGAACTTCAGCTACGAACCAAATGGAAATCCAACACCTCAAAGCTAAACATCGGGGATCTTGTTCTTCTCCATGAAGAAAAACGTGCCACCCCTAAACTGGCGTCTGGGGCGTGTGGTGCGACTGTTCCGTGGACCAGACGACATTCCGCGTGTGGCTGATGTCAACACCTCAAGAGGCTGCGTGCGACGCTCTCTAGTTCGACTGTGCCCTCTGCCTTCGCCTGAAGATTTAAAGGTTGAAGCCTAGGCCTTCAACGGGGGGAGGACATGTCTACGCCCAGAATTTTCCTAGTCTATTAGTAATACTCAGTGTTGTCTATAGTCTAGTTTTGACGTTTGACATATGTCAATGTCATATGTTTTCCCACCAATTTTTATGCATCTAAAAACCATCATGTCTGCACTGTACAACTTATTATAATAAAACTGGATTAAATACGAATTATAAAAGAATTCAGCGGTTTCACTAAAGAAGACCCGATTCTTGAGCGTAAACAATCTGCAACAACACAAACACAGCACAGTACGTTTGCCTCGGCCACTCCTGACCATATCATCAAGCTCAGCTATTGTGAAACTTTGTTAAAACATTTGTTAAGACTAGGATGCTCCCTTAACCAGGGACATTTCATCAATAAGGGGTTCCCTCAACCAGGTTCCCTTCACTAGGGACTTCTCTTTACCAGAGGCTTCCCTTAAACAGGGGCTTCCCTTAACCAGAGGCTTCTCCTAACCGGAGGCTTCTCTTAACCAGAGGCTTCCCTTAACCAGAAATAGAAAGAGCTTAGGCAACCGATTAAATATTGACAACGTATGTGTCAGTAATAGACCATCTCGATTTAAGAATAGCAATGACCATTTGAATGAAGAAACTAGATACGTTAGTTGCTAAGCGCGAAATCAAAGAAAGATCCAATTGCTAGTCAGACTTTCAACTGGTAAACATGACCATTATAGCTACGGTTATCATCAATAATCAATTCCCTGTTGTCAGGGTTTTTTACAACATTAGAAAGAGGCCCGATCAACAAGTTAAACAAAGCAAAATCATCATCACAAATCTGAGCTAGATTCCAAGGGCAATGCATACTCAACTCGTCCAACCTGTGCACCAACACAGATGAGAAATCGCACCAACGATTTCTCAGACCCATCGTCCCATGTTACACCACATGAGATGCGGTCTCTAGGTTCGAGTATGAGTACACATGCCATTCTTAATCGAAATTGGTTTCACTACCACCGTCATCAACTATGACTCTAATTCTTGGGTACTTGGTGATCGGTTATCTTTCCTACACAATCATGGGGGTGTTTTTCATGTTTGCTTAGAGTCAAGTGCCTTTAGTAGGCGTTTATCCCCGTCTAACACATCAATAATCTTAAACGCACCTTTAAACTTAGGATCTAATTTAGTCTGACGCACAATTAAATCAATCAATGAAGCAGAAACTAAATTTATTATTCTAACTTTAGGATATTGATAGGATCAGGTAACTAATAATTTTCAACTCTGGGATAAAACCTAGGTTCACGGTTTCTGATTTTGATTATCTACGATTCCACTAATTAATAAGCGCAGTGGGAGCGCAATCAACGAGACTGAAACTGCCTCTCAAGTTTATAAATGTCGTAAGACAAATAACCTCAAAATAAAGCAAAAATGGATCGGTCTCACCCGGGTTTCCACTCAACGCCTCAACGCGCATGACGATGCGCAAATCGTTCAGCAAGGCTTCACGTTCACAGACACCACGGAGATGCACCAACACTCCGACCTCACGATCGCACGTCAGGCTCCGATTTCAGCTGGGATGCATTACCATAACCGTGGTTACCATACTTGTGCCTTCGCTGAAATTCTTAATCAATTTTCTACTATAACCTCCATATCAAAATTCTGATGTTTCCTTATTTCGTTTTCCAGTAGAAAGGTATTCAGTATGTGCCTATCGTGCACTCAGAAATCCAGAAAATTTGTCTTCACGTGGCGAATTCTCTCGAAACTAATCCACCATCGGCCGCCACACATCACTCCAAACGAGCACATCACTTTTTCACTTTTTGAACAATGGCATGGCAATCCTTAACACATGTGGGCATTTGGATTGCATCCCACTTCTGATGTCGGATAGGGGGGCGAAACATCAGGATGGCACTATTGTCCGACACCAGCTAGGGTAATCGCACAAAGAGATAACTAAAAACACTCTAAACTCAAAAACGTTTATTCAAATTAGTCAGAACAAAAGACAGCCCCCAAAACGCCCGCCCTTCGCCACTTCCTATGTGTTTTGGCTGGGGAGAAGAAGTGGCGGAACAAACTCCCCAACAACACATGTCTGTCTGTTAGGTTAGAAGAACCTTTACACTTTAATTTCAAAAGACACTTTACACACTTTACAATATAGATCTACAACGGCACTACAACACTAGGCAATAACACTAGGTACACTAGACGTGACGTAGGGCAGTTTCGAGATGTGTGCAACACGACGACTCAACGAAGACTGAGCTCCGTCGACGCCACGCTGACCAACACGACTCTGCCAAGCGCGCCAAAATGTTGTTTCACCAAAAGCGCCACCAGATGGCGCGCTTGCGTCTCGTTTAGTGTCCGTACTATTGACCATCTCCGACATGTTTAATATGTAGAGTGTGAAAAAGTCTTATCAAGATTGTCACAAATGGAGTATTGCACACGATGTTCTAAATTCAAATCACTTTGCCGCTCTAGAGGATAAAAACGGCTTTTGCGCTCAGATATCAAAGGGTTAAAACTACTCTTTCCGAGATGGTGGGATGAAATAGTTATTTGTTATACAAGAGTGCTAAGTTGCTTTTTAACCGCGGGCTCGATTTTGATGACCGAGCAAGCGGGAGGATTCTAAAATTGAAACACGAGCGTAGCGAGTGTTTCAATAATTAGGATCCTGAGCGATAGCGAGGGAATCAAAAGAGCACAAGGTGAAAAATCTTTGCACTCGAGTGCAACACGTAACTTTTCATCCCACCTCATCGAGGAAATTTCTAAACTCAAAAAAACAAAATGGCGCGCACATATGAGTATCAAATTAAAAAGAAGTATCTATTAAAGTTCATTTATTTGAAAACTCAGTTTAAAAATTAAACGAGGTTAATAATCTATTTAAAAACAATAATAAAAATTCGTTAATTAATTGAATAATTATTTTAAGTAGTATTTTATTTCTTTAATATGTATTTGTTTGAAAAGTCTTATCAAGATTGTCACAAATGGAGTATTGCACACGATGTTCTAAATTCAAATCACTTTGCCGCTCTAGAGGATAAAAACGGCTTTTGCGCGCAGATAGCAAAGGGTTAAAACTACTCTTTCCGAGATGGTGGGATGAAAACTTAATTTAGCTACGTGGATTTTATAACACTTGTAACACAACAGCGTGTTATAAGAAACTTTCTATGTATGAATGTCAGATATCGATATTCTGTAACTAACTATAACAACATAGCGACTTTTGCACGGGCAGCGACGACATGCCATTACCTACTGTTTTTTCCACGGGAATTCGAAGCGCTTGACTCGTGCTTCGGACGTTTGCAAAACGTTAAACTGTTTACTTAAAAAAAAAATAATTACAGTTCTTAGAAAAACTTACATTATATTCTGATGAGGACTCTCTAGTGGACTTGAAAGGATTTACCTCGTGCGCGGCAACTATCGCAGCATCTTGTTGCGAGGTGGTTGCGCGCTGATAAACAGCGCGATGGTGCGCCGAAATGTCACCCGACTCTTCCCACCTCCGCAGCCAAAAATAAATGCATTTCCTCAGAAATATAGAACTAAAATTAATACACAATCAATAAAATTCGCGCTCGTCTAATGGTCCGTCGCACGCCGCAGCACACCCGCAGGTCCCGCATTATACTATATACACTGAATTATTCAATCTATACTAATATTATAAAGCTGAAGAGTTTGTTTGTTTGTTTGAACGCGCTAATCTCAGGAACTACTGGTCCGATTTGAAAATTTCTTTCAGTGTTATATAGCCCATTTATTGAGGAAGGCTATAGGCTACTTTTTATCCCGGTACGGGAAGTAGTTCCCACGGGATGCGGGTGAAACCGCTGGCAGAAGCTAGTGCTAAATAAGATTAAGAATATAATTTAAATAGACTGAAATTCTGATTCTGAAAAACACTAATCACAGAGGTAATTTATCATCATAGTGCTTCAAAAATCCTTCTTTACTAACTCTTTTACAAAAGTTGAAACAAAAAACCTAAGCAGATTGCTAACTTTCTAACATAATCCATCTGAGTCGGTCTGTAATGTAAATACATTGCCGACCGACGCATTACAATAATATAATGTGATGAGAATAATATAATGTGCTGGTTGTATTAAGTAAAAATAATGAAGTATGATGACAATTGGCGCAGGCATATTTAATGTCACCACACTAACTCACAAAATAATTGAAAATATGCGCGTCGCGCACTTTAGCAACCTTGACTTTCAAACTGAAGAAGCGAAGCGATCCGCCTCGCGTCAGGCGCCCCGCCCCTTGAGACCACATGACTTACTGCGTTATGGAGATTGCGCATGATTCGTTGAAACATAGTAATCTTTAAAACGTTGTCATATGATTGGTTATAATGCATTATGTGTTTTCTTTCTAACAATTATATCTATCGTATCTATAGTTATGTATACTGTTACCACGCATATACTGTTACCACGCATGTGCTGGCTACTGTACTATAGCCTCTTCGGAAACCGGCTTGTTCGGGAGGCTGGAAGTCATCAAGTCTGTGTTCGAGACGGTTCGTGATAACCCTTGAAAACAGCTTATAAACATGGCTTAGAAGTGTGATGGGTCTGTAGTTCTTCAATAGGCTGTTGTCAGCTTTTTTGAAGAACAACACCACCCCACCCCTGCTCTATGCTTCAAGCGTTTTGCCCTCGGACAGGACGGAATTAAAGAGCTTCTGGAGGACTTTAAGTACCGATGTTCCACCCGCTCTCAGAAGCTCTGGGGCCCGATTCTCCTAATTTTACTTAAGCGCCATTCGATTGACGTTCGACTCAATTTGACTGAGATCCAATCCCGACTCGATTACGGTTGAAGCGTATGTGGCATTCCGCTATTTTTTCTTTGAAATAAACGTTTTTATCCTTTTCTGTCATTCAATAATGAATCATTTTGTCTGCAAATGATTTACGATTGCAAAATGATTGTACAGCAAACTACCGTATAGACCAAAATCATCAAAATAGCAGACCAATCGCACACCAATCAAATGTCAATCGAATACGATTGGTCTTTTATTAGTAGCAGAATGCCCGATATAGTTAAAACTGCTATTACGATCATATTGCGATTCGATTTCTATTCGATTTTGACATTATTAACTTAGGAGAATCGGGGCCCTGAGGTGATTCCGTCCTCACCCGGCGCCTTGTTGTTCTTAAGCTGCTTCAGGGCCATCCTAATCTCGTACAGACTGATGTCCGGGATATCTTCGGTATAATTTCGGGACAGCTTGGTTCTTGGATCTCCTGCCAAGCTGTCAACAGGCTTTGCGACAGAAGTGTATAACTGTCCATAGAACCTCTCGATCTCGCCTAAAACCTCTGCCTTGGTCGACGCTATCAAATCAAATCAAATCTCTTTATTTTTAACTAGCCGTTTTCCCGCGGTTGCACCCGCGTCCCGTGGGAGCTACTGCCCACATCGGGATAAAATATAATAGCCTATGTTACTCGCAGATAATATAGCTTTCTAATGGTGAAAGAATATTTAAAATCGGCCCAGTAGTTTTTGAGTTTATCCATTACAACCAAACAAACAAATAAACAAACAAAGTTTTCCTCTTTATAATATTAGTATAGATAGAATAAAATAAAACGAGATATTCATGTGATGGCGGATAACCAAAAGGGACTTTATTTTATTTAGTACAGGTTAGGCCACCGACAATACATAGAATATAATAGAAATTACTAACCACAGATAGCATGTTTGTTTGATGTTAGTACAGTATAATCTCACTAATCCGGCACTATTAAAAACCGGAGGGTGCCGGATTATTGGAATGTTCGGATTATTGGATTATAGTGAAAAAGTCATAGGTAAAGAATAAAAGAAAGCATTTCATAGAGGAAGTCAATGTATGTAATGTATTCGATTAACATGTAGTTTGTAATTAACTATGTAGTTTTAAAATAATCCTTTATTGAGGTCTGCTTTTGTGCAACTTGTAGTCCTTGCTTAAAAACCTTTTCTTGCATGTTGCGAAGAATTATAATATCTTTGGCAGACATGCCGTTTTCTTCTGCCCATGTTATGCACGTATTGAAACAAATCAATGCATCTGGTTTAACTCTTACAGAAGTTGTAGTAGTTGGTGGCTCTAATATTTCTACAAAGCTTTCTTCTTGTACTGCTTCAGATATTATTTCTTCATCTGTCATAATTTGCGGTGTTTCTTCGATTCCTTCAAACCAAGAATTTGGTTAGTTTAGTTTTTAACATTTTAATACTTAGCCTTACTTATACAATAATATATCACTACAATTTTTTATGTACGTTCTGTAGCGGAGTGTATCCAAACATAAAAATCTGACTTTGACATTTATTTATTTTTTTTATTTTTTCTTGATTTCTGCAACGTGGCAATCTGTGTCAACACAATAAGCCATTCAAATGGGGTGTCTTGATTACTGTCTTGTCAGTAGCAGAAGAAATTCCTTGTGAATCCCTTTCATCGGGTATCACCAAATCTCACGGTAAGTGATGGGATACTATGCCGTTTCAATCTGGAGTGTGTGATACTTCCTGTACCAACTAGTTTTGATGCCAGCTCATTGACGTGAGCTGATATTCTTGACTGATAGCTTCCGCTGTATGTAGCGATCTCTTGTTTGACGGTGGCGATCTTTAGATCCTCGTGTATGTATTTGTTGCTAACGTAGTAGGGGATGTCTAGCATGGCTCTCAATGTCTTGCTTTGGAATCTTTCAAGAATCTCTATGTTGCTATTACTAGCAGTACCCCACAGCTGAATCCCGTAAGTCCAGATTGGTTTGAGGATAGACTTATAAATAGCTATCTTGCTTTCGTTAGAGAGGTTCGATTTGCGGCCTATTAACCAGTACATCGACCTGACCCTCATGTGTAGCTGTTTACGCTTGGTCCAGATATGCTTTTTCCAGGTGAGTCTTTTGTCAAGATGCATACCCAAGTATTTGGCATCTTGAGCCTGAGGAACTTCCTCGTTGTAAAGTATTATTGGGGGACAAGTCCGTCTTCTCAGGGTGAAGGTGACATGAACCGATTTTCCTTGATTGACCCTAATACGCCATTTATCCATCCATTTTTCTATCTCATGGATATGGCTTTGTATATTGGCTGATGCTATGTCAGGATCCTCGTGAACTGATAGAAGGGCAGTGTCGTCTGCATAGGTGGCAGTTATGGTATCAGCATGTGTTGGAAGATCCGCGGTAAAAAGTAAGTACAGAACTGGCCCCAGTATACTCCCTTGTGGTACTCCTGAGAGTATTTGATTTAATTGAGTGACTTCGCTATTAAGTTTCACTTCAAAGCATCTATCGTTTAGGTATGACTCAAGGATTGGATAGAAGGAGTGAGGCAGGAGTTTTTTAATTTTGAAGAGCAGCCCTTCATGCCAAACTCTGTCGAACGCCTGACTGATATCCAGGAAGATGGCAGAGCAGAATTGTTTATGTTCTAGTGCACGGCTTATAGTGTCTGTAATACGGTGTATCTGCTCGATGGTTCCATGTTTCTCTCGGAAGCCGAACTGGTGGAGAGGAATAACTTCCGGTAGATAGGGGCGCATCCTATGCAGCAATATTTTCTCAAGCAGTTTACCCAGAACAGGGAGCAGGCTTATTGGCCTGTAGGAGCTTGCTTCGTGGAGGGGTTTGCCTGGTTTGAGTATCATTATAACCTGAGCAATTTTCCACTGAGCCGGGTAAATAGCTAACCTAAGACAGGAATTAATAATGGCCGCGATGTGGATAATGCCCTTTCTGGGCAACTGCTTGAGTAGTTTAGCGTCAATTGAGTCGTAGCCTGGTGATTTACCATTCTGTAGTTTCAAGACCTCCCGCCATATTTCGTTGGGGCTGGCACTTTTTAGTGGTAAGCTCATCTGCAAAGGTGCGTCTAAATATTCAGAGACCATTTTGTCGTGTTCCAGATTTTTGCTTGGTATAGGTCTGAAGATAGTTTTTAGGTGTTCTGCGTACACTTGGGCCTTCTCAAGTTCTGTTTTTGCCCACTTGCCATCAAGAGTCTTTATGGGTGGTATATATTCTTTTGGTCGTTTAAACCTTTTTGTTATCTTCCATAATGAATAACTAGTATCTTTGTTAGGAGTAAGTTCAGCCAGTTGTTTTTGTAGACGTTCATTTGCTGCCTGGGAGATCATGCGTTTAAGTTCCTCAGAGGCCCTGTTGAAAGCTTTTTTATCACAAGGATATTTTGTGGCATGCCATTTTTTTCGTAGCAGTCTTCTTTCGTTAACTTTCTCTTTTATCAGTTTGGGGTAGTGGGCATTTTGTGTTGTTTTCGGCCTTATAAATGGTGTCGATTCTTTGGCAGCTAAGTGTATAAGCTTATTGAAGGTTTCGATGGCTGCTTCGACGCTATCTGTGTTATGCAATGGCAAGTTCAATTTAATGGATTCCGATATTTTGGTTCTGTATTTGTCCCAGTCTGTTTTGTGGTTGTAAATCCTTTGTATATACTCAGTCAGAATGGCCCTACAGTGAATATTTATAATTACTGGAGTGTGGTCTGACGACAGGTCAGTACATTCTTCTACGTTTATTTGTCTGAGCGGGATGTTTTTGGTCACGAAAAAGTCCAACAGGTCGGGTAGCTTGTGTGGGTCCGCAGGCCAATAGGTAGGAACACCGTGTGTAGCGCAATGAAGGTTAAGGTCGTTTGTAGCTACGTAGAGTTGGCGACCTCGTGTTGTGGTTAGCCTGGAGCCCCAGAAAACATGTTTAGCATTCCAGTCTCCACCACAAATGAATCTGTTTCCTAGTGTGTTAAAGTAAGTCTTGAATTCGTCACTTATAATAGTATGCCTAGGTGGACAGTAAATAGCGGACACTGTTGTTTCCGACTTGGTATCTTGGATTCTGATCGAAGTTGCCTGTATCTTGTCAGTTTTAATCTCCCCAAGAACATAATGTTTAATGTTCTCTTTTATTATGATCGCAGTTCCTCCATGTGAATTACCAGAAGGGTGGTTTGTAGTGTACACTATGTAATTTTTAAGTTCAAAATGGGTTTTTGGTGTGAACCTTGTTTCAGAGATCAGAGCTACGTCGACTCTTTCAAGTTTCATGAAGAGTTCAAGCTCTTGTCGACGTTCTGTTAGCCCGTTGGCATTCCAGGTGATGATTCGGAGGTTTAGGGGAGCTTTATGAGGCTAGTGATTAATTGGATCATGCGATCCATCATGTTGTCTAACATAATATTTATTATGTTTTGAAAGTACTTATTTTGTCACCAATACAGTATTTACATTTTATTTCGTTCAGTTATTAAAATAATGTATTCGTTACCAATTTAAAGGGAAGAGGAAGGGAAGGGAGACAAATTGGCGCGCTTTCGGGCCTCAACGAATGGGTTGTAGGTTGGTTGTAGGTACGATCATACGATTATATTTTAACAATTAATATTGATTATTTTGACTTTAATTAAGTGTTTTATTTACTATTCAGCTAGAAATTTAATTTAAATATATTTATACTACCTGTGGAAATTAAGACCCTTGGGGGAGGCACGGCCAGTTAAGTAGTAGACTCTTTAGGTTGAAAGGATGATGACGACCACCCTACATTTTTAGACCTTCATGAAATTTTCTAGTGATATAATATATGATTTATTGGTGGTCTCTTTAAATTAGTTTGCTTAAATACTATTAGGACAAACCTGTTATAATACATACAAAACCATTTATTTGGTACTTGACCCCATATCTCCATAAATTTCGGTAATTTATTGTGGAATTGATTTTATATTGTTTGGTGATACATTTTGGTGACAAATCTACTATTTTGAGGGCAAACCCTATTATTTAAGAAACACAAAATGAATTAAATTGGTGACAGCTTAAATCATACCCATTTAATTTTTGTCGCTGAAAATATAATGATACCCTATATAGAACGTGTAATGATGTCGAACAATAAAATAGTATTGATGTTGTTATGTTGTTTATTTCATTATTACACTGCACTTAAATGTACTTATTTGCTAATTTAATATATATTACGCAGAGAATGTTATGGCCGTGCAGGCGAGCGCTGACCAGAGAGAAAGAGGGTTGGTGGAGGCGGAAGCGTTTCATAAAATATTTAATAAATGTCAATGTCAGATTTTTATGTTTGGATACACTCCGCTACATCATCCCCCTTTAAAAACAAGTTTTTTAACAATTTATTTGGATTTCTAAACAGTACCAATCTTATCCAATCCTTTGAAACTGCCCATTCAACCAACCGCGGTGAGCCTTCCCCACTGAAGCACAAAGCCTATGCAGGTCTAATGTGAAAGGAGGTTCTGGTATATTTTACATTGTTTTTCTTATCTACTATATCATAAGATCTGAACCCATGTGATTTTACAATAACTCCAGGTAACCACAACTTATCATTTACATCCTTTTTAAACCAAACATTTTGATTAACATAAAATTCGTTCTTAAATCTACTTGTTTTATTGTAGTTTTTCAAATTTCTATTTATAGATTTGTCAAAATGATGCAACTTATTTTCATAACCTTTTGGTTTCAAATACTGTGCAGGTACAATTCTTTTAGTTCTTAAGTTTCTATTCATTAATAGTTCACTAGGTGTTAAGTTGGTATCAGCTACTGGTGACGCTCTATACATTAATAAAGCTAATCTATAATCAGTTTTATCCTCATAACATAAAAGAAAATATTTCGTGGCGATAGATCTAATTATTAGGTGATACAACTTGACGACAAATATAAATTTTGGTGACAAAAAATATAGTTCCCAAATGAAATTATATATTTCTCGATTATAAATGCTTTTTCAGTCGTTAACTAAAAGGGGTGGAATTTTCAAAAAGGTACATGATTTGAGCTGTTTTTTTCACTCATATCTATGAATGGAGGTTGGATATAGTCATAATCTCGAATGTTAACGTGAAGAGACTTTTTACATAAGTTATTTATCTACTATTTATTAAAAGGGGGTTCTTTTTACATTTACTTTCTCAGGTTCCTGAGTGGCGACTGCGTGTACGCAAAAGCGAACTTTCTTATTGAATAAGAAATCCCAAAAGAGGATTTTATACCTACGTAAACATTCAAAAACTGTCTGTCCGTAATAATAGTACATGTAGTGTTGTCAAGTGCGAATAGTTTCTTACAAATAGGCCGATTGTGGGCACAGAATAAAAAAAGACGACATTTTCTGTTAACTGTCAATTTTGTAAATGTCAAACGGTATGCATGAGCCAATGGCTCTACTGTTTTTGAGAGTTTGGTTGAGGTGCTTCAAAAGCATGTTTTAATACACATTACTACAAGATGTAGATAGGTGAAAAATCCTCAATAACAGTAGTAACTTGGCTACAAATCTTCAGCCATTTAATTTGACCAACTCTATCATATGTCAAAAGATAAAAATTCAAAGTTTTTATTTTTTGCACACATAACAAAGTCATCAAATCAAATGGATAGGAGAGTAGGAAAATTTTAATTTAAATCAAGGAGGACATAGGGGTGAAAGTTGGCAACATTTCTTGCCGTTTTATGAGCTAGAAATTTTACGCATCTCCATTTAGTTTCCCAAAGCATTACTGCTGTATATGGCAACATTAGTCAGTATTACCACTTTAATCCACTTTAATAGCCTAGATCGGTTCCCAAAAACTATTGGTCTTGCTACAAAAAAAGTAAGACAGGCGTTGGCCATTGTTCAAGAATTTTTTTTTTTAAACACATGACGTATGCTTGTTTCACTTTTTTACGGTAAGACCATATGTATTTGGTAGACTCGGCTAAGCCTCGCATTGTCTTAAAACATTCTTTTATCTTTAGGAATCTATCTAAGCTTGGTTGACTGATATTGCCATAAACTGAATATTACTTTTTGGACTTTAAGTGGTTCTGCGAAAAATCATGAAACTCATAAAACGACATTTAGACGCAGTTTTAATGTTACAGGATAATACGTCGCCATAGCCCAGTTAGCACGAATGCCGTCATATTAACGTGTAATAATAAAATGCGTAAATATCACAGTTTAGTTAAACAGTGTATCAATATTTCTAAAAGCGTATTATTACGGTGGCAAACAGTTTTCATTAAGTCTCAGCTTAGAAGAATTGGCATACTGTTTTCGACAATAAACTGTGACTTTATAAGATTATCGAAATACTAGATGGTTACTTGAAAATTTACAGTTATGGACACGGGTACAATGCCCTAGTATAGTAATACCGATAATCTAAAATGTTGCCAACATCAAAATTATTCACGTACGGAAATAATAATGCAATTGCGTCGAGGACGTGAAATCCCTCTACAGCACGATAACTTGAAATTAAAAACAAAGGACACCCTGAGGTCTTAAATTATCCCAAGAGTCGGAAAGAGAACTTAAGTATGGTAGAAATTTAAATAAAGAACTTAATATTAAATGACCAGTCGACCGCTTTCACAGAAAGGGTGACGTGTAATTTGGAAACTGAATATATAGCAAACATATTGATAGTATAATGCCCGGATATAAATAAAAGAAGATCAAACCCAGAGTGTGTGCCACAGAGACACTGCGAGGAGAGCGGCTAGCCCGCTCGTATGCAAGCCTCGCGCAGACAGTGGACCTAAGTGTCGAGGCGACGCTACCAAGGAAAGTGGGAACTCGATAACGTCGCCATCGACACATCTACGGGAGATATATACAGAGGAACATTCTACAGCAACGCAGTACCGATTTGCAGGAGCCTAGGCGCGTGCAAGAAATCGTTACTGAGTGGGTCTACTGATGATGCCTCCGAGATACCTTTTGTGGATGCCTTGTGTTGATGCCTTTTTCTTAGCCTAATGGTGCCAAACTAAAATGTTGCCCACGTCTCTTAGGCCCCGTGCTGGGTCGAGGGTCGGGTCGGCCCACCGCCGGAGGGCGGAGGCCCACGAGACTGCACAAGCCAGCCGGCTAATGTTAGACGCCATCAGACGTGGCGACGTCAGCCGGATGGCCTGCCGGGGTTCGCCAAAAGACCAGTATAGACTGTATGACACCAGTCCTTTAGCCAAAAAAAATGAAACACCAAAGCCCTAATGGCATAGGGTTTGACCGAAGGACACAGAAAACTGCTAATCAGCAAAGTAATTGAAACGAATCAAAGCCTAGCCTAGAAACGGGTGATGGTAAAAAAAATAATCTGGTAACGGTCACGATCCTCGAAGACATGAACGGTGTTTGTCTAACACATCAACAACCTGGCGGAGCTACGCTGAGAAAGCCCCGCTGCGCTGACAAAGGTCGTCCAACAAAACAAACACCGTTCAACGTAATCGAGGCAGTCCGTTCTCTTACTTTCAGTGAACAAGGTTCACAGACTTAAGTAAGAGGGTGGTGTCTACCCAGTCGGGGCTTGGGCGCGGTGCTTTGCGCAAAGTAGCTCGTCCAAGCTCCTACCACCTAGGCCGGGTTCATCGCCTCTTACGATTCGCTTTCCCGGTGGCGGGGGGGAGAGTGTATTCTGTTCCGTCCCCCCACGGACGGGTGGGGTGATAATACCACCCAAGTGCTTGTGAACTGGGGAATATATTGCAATCTGCAGCAGCGATGCTCTGCTGGATGCGGAAGCTTGAAGGACAAGCCAGCGGACGGAAATTTAGAAAATTATGTTCCTAGGCTAAATCCAGACCCTTCATGGATTATGACTGTCAGAACATAATTGTTAAATAACGTGAGAACCGAGCTCATGAAATGGTCGAAGCATCTCAGGTGAGGATGCCTTACGCATTTCAGCTTGAGCCAGCTCAGTAGTCCCACGTCCGAAAGATTCGCCAATTATTCCTCTATCAGTTCTTGAAAAGCAAAAACTAATCCTAGTGAAGACTTTAGTCGATGAGAATGGCGATTCTACTTCTAGTGAATGACTGTGAGATGTTACTTTGATATCTAAACCATAATAACTGTGCCTGTTTGATGTTATTCCTGTGATTAGACGGCAACCAGTCAAATCGGGGTTGTTCGGGTACCTGTATTGAGGGGACTAGGTGGGCTGTCGTTCCGGTACCCAGCTGCATCCGGTTAGACTGGAAACCGAATCCAACATAGTTGGGAAAAGCTCGTGTGATATGGTTATGATACTACTCTAAAATGATGATGATTCTATGATTCTAGTCTAAAGATGATGATGATGATTCTATTCTAAAAATGATGATGATTCTACTCTAAAAATGATGATGATCATTGTGCTTGAGCTCTTATGACGGAGATGGACTTTGAAATGATAATACTAACTATTATCACAGTGTAAAGAAGCCGTTATGTTGGTAGCACGGCAGGATTTGACGTCTATCTGGTGACAGGTGACAATGATAGACGGAAACATCATGATGTTGGCTGATGGTGTCCACCTTGGAGACAAAAGGTGGTCTGTCTCATGTGCGTGATATAAAGCCGGCACCCACACCCTTCAACCTCTTGGGAGGAAGAAATAGATGTGGTGGTAGTACTTCCCCGGGCGAGCCATGCACTAGGGCTCTACTACTACTTTGAAGCTAGAAGCTGACAACCCTAAGGGTGCGGTTCCATTGAGGAGGAGACGAGCGGAGCGGAGAGAAGATGTGTGTTACATGAAAAAGACGAGATGTGGATTTTATGTAATGTGATTGGTCGATCCCCACACGTCTCCTCTCCGCTCCGCTCGTCTCAGCCTCAGTAGAGCCGCAGCCTTACTAGCCTCAAAACTTGACACATGAAAATGATGATGAAAGAACCTTACTTCACATACTGGTTCCAAATGTTGGCCAAACAAGCCCTTAGTCTGAGATCGACGAAAATATTCGAGTCGACCGTATCAACTATTGGGCCAACATTGGCTTGGAATATTGGGGCCAGTTGACTGGAGTAAAGTTTTGATGACAATGGAAATGTAATGATGAATTGGAAACATGAGTTACAAGCAAAATGTCCGCAATTTTAGAAGCTACGTCCTTTTTTTCAAGATGGGAAGTCGTCAAATGACCTCTCCTGCTGCGGGTGCAGCGTGAGGGAGTGTCAGACTCTTACTGACTAAAACCCACCATGTTCCTTCTGGGGCCCTTTTTGTACCAGGACTGCGGTAACTCTTGAGGAATTCCTCAGCCCCGGCAAATACCGTCTCTGGGTTTGATCTTCTTAAAACAATGTCAAGTATAATAAAAAAAAAACATACCTGGTAGAATTTCGGCGTTAAAAATCCTGTCTTTCAGTTTTCGGAATGAAAATAGATCAGTCGAAGCTTAAAGTAAAAAAAATGGAAAAACGATTTTCATACTGTCATTAGGAATGTCTTTGTAGAAAAGTTTTAAAAGGTGTATATATGTGGCAAAAATGGAAGCAATTAGGCAGAAAACCAGTCGAGTTGTAAGGCAACAAAAAAAATATAAAAAAGATTGGACTATGTTTTTGTATTCAATAAGTGAAGTTTTGTATTAAAATTAAAGAAGTGAAGTTAGCGTAAAGCACGAGAAAAATAAAACATATTAATGTTGTTACCTTATTTTCTGTGCAAATCAATTAGCTAATGTTGTCAGCCGTCAAATTTAAAGGCAAAGTGAACTGGTTGATAAAATCTGGAAGCGTTCAGTGTTGCCACTACAAAAATATGAGTATGGGATTAAAAACCTACATTTTTATGGAAGACGTTCTAATGGAGAGTTAATGGTGTCCCGGAAAACTACGGTTAAAGTATAACAACACAGTTAAGGTAAGTTAAGAACAGTTATTTTTTAAACTCGGTTATTTTACAGTTACTGTTACAATTGTTTTTTTTAAATTGAATATTGTGAGTTATTCATTGAACCATTGTTTTAACTGTCAGTTAAAAATACATTATGTAATAATTGAAATTTCTATGAATGTCACAAGATTAGTATATAATTGTTTATTTACAGAAATACTATTTCTATTTTTTTTTAAGTAAGATTAGCAACTTTTTGTCATCTTTAAGGAAATGTCAGCAAATGTGTTTTTTTTACTAATATTGTACAAATATAATACAAATTTATATGTCCGGAGTTTAGTTTTGTTTCCTTAGTAAATGGAATGGGCGCAGCCCGATTGTCAGTTTTCTAGAGACTAGGTTAATTTTCAAATTTTATTGTTGTTCGAATAAGTAAATTGCTTTGAACAACATTATTTGCGTCATATTATTTTAAAAAAACATAGATAAATCATAGATACACGAGAAAGTAATCCACGTTATTTTTAAAATTACTCTAGTGATGTACATACTTATCTATAAAAATAAATTAGTCGATTATATGTAAACGATTATTAGTCGATTTCTTTGACTGCTCATTACCTAATTCAGTTGTAGTTACATTTATTATATAGTTTATATATAGCGTAGTATGTATAAATGTCCTAATCTAAACATCGCGTGTTCGAACGCTTATGAGACAATAAATATAGCATAATACTAATTAACTTGACGCTAAATGGATATTACAATTATATATTTTATTTAAAAACTGCATACGTTTTGAATTTTATTTTGGATTTTTTTCAAAATGACTTAAAATGTTAACAGAATGTAACATTGTCATGTTAGTAACAAAATTGACGAATCACTGTACTTCTGATTGTTGTCATTGTACAATATATTTATTTAGTTTTTGATTACTTTTTCAAGCTTTTCTTCCAAAAAGTAAAATTCAAAACATGACTTGCAATACATTCAATACCTTATCACTACGTACATAATACGTATCCGAATAAATATTGTATTTAAGTATAAAATTAAAAGAACACAACTTTACGTTTCGTTTTATTCGTGCGTTCTAACTCGATTGTTTTTTACATAGACCGATTTATAACTGGCAACATTGAATATGGTGTTGCCACGTTATCGTTGTTTTTTCAACATGTCCACACTGACCCTATGCGGGCAACCCTAAATTACGTAATACGTCATTTGATCACATAAAACCGCGCCTACATTGATGAACATATATTTTATTTTTAATTATCCCCCATAAATAGATTTATAACTAATTAGCAAAGAAGAAAGTCTTTATGTGCCTAAGAATTCCTAAAGAATATTAAAAAAAAGAAATGTCAAAAAGGTAAATTAAATAGTATAAATGTCAAAAAAATCAGGCCTTTCGCGAAAAAGTCTTCATAATTTATAGGTCATATTTATTAAATCAACAATATTGATTAAAATCTTTCAATATTCTATTCTCTACTTGGAAAAACAATCCATTTGCTTATTTACTGGTTTGTAACTGAGACAAAAACACTAACTTTTGTGTGTAGAAACATAACTTTCCAGATCTATTATTTACTTACAGTTACAGCCTTTTTTTTTTATCGTCCCACTGCTGGGCACAGGCCTCCTCTCACACGGAGAAGGATTGAGCGTTAATCACCACGCTTGCTCAATGCGGGTTGATGATTTCAGACTTTATAGTCCAGGTTTCCTCAAGATGTTTTCCTTCACCTTTTTTATCAGCCATTGGTGGCTAAGATATACTTAGAAAGTACATACAATCTTATAAAAGTTGCATTGGTACTTGCCTGACCTGGATTCGAACCCGCGCCCTCATACTCGAGAGGTTTGTTCTTTGCCCACTAGGCCACCACGACTCTTACAAGAGAAAAAATCTACTGCTCTGGTCATCAATTGACAGTTTTGAATCAATATGGCGACAGTCGAATTACTACGGTATATTGTGCATACAGCATTTTCCATATTATAATTGTATGTACATGTACATATAACATTACTATTAATTGAAATCGATAAGAAAATCGATTTCCAATCGATATAGCCCATATTTAAAAGTGATTGCAGAAAACATTTATTTATTTTAGCACGATGGTCGAATAGGCCTTTCATAGTAAAGAACAGTTTAGTTCCAATTTTCATTAACAACAAATAAAATATTGCTATCTCTTACATACCGGATTATAAAAGACGGAAATAGATCTTAAAATCACTGTCTTTCTCGTGTAAGTAAAGCGACAGCAATATTAAAATCGGTGTTTTAAAATTACAATAAACATTGCCTAGAAAAAACATAAAATACATGATGTAAAAAATCCAAAGTTAGCACATTGCCCAGTAGTCGGGCGGTGGGCAATATTGCCCAGCGTTGGGTACATAAGATTTGCTAAATGTATAGTTGTAGGCAACATTGCCCAGCATTGAGTACATAAGATCAGCTAAATGTATAGTAGCGGGCAATATTGCCCAGTCTTGGGAACACTGAATGTATAGTTGCTGGCAAAATTGCCCAACGTTGAGTACATAAGATTTGCTAAATGTATAGTTGCGAGCAATATTGCCTAGTCTTGGGTACGCTAAATGTATAGTTGTGAGCAATATTGCCCAGCCTTGGGTACAGTGAATGTATAGTAGTGAACAATATTGCCCAGTGCTGAGTACATTAGACAGCTGAATGTATAGTAGACTATAAAATATGTGTTCATTCGGCGACGGGGACTAGTTACACTCGGCGCGACCAGCGACCTTACCTGCGCGCGAACTCCGCTTTCATAGCTGAAATGTAATGAGATTATTTGTCAAATACTAGAAAATGCAGGACATTGGAGGACGACGAAGACATTTTAAGAGAAGAATAAATTTTCAAATATCTTTATAAAAGTTTTTAAAGGGATATTCAGGTTTATTTGGACAAATAAATTTAATAAAAGTTTCACTAATATGTGTATTTAAAAAGGTACTGTAAGTAATAGAGAATGGCTACCTGTATCAATCTACACTAATAATTTATTAATTAAACTGAAGAGATACTGGTCCGACTCCAAAAAATCTTCCAGTATCAGATAACCCATTTATCAAGAGAGGCTGTAGACTTCTTTACGTGCGGGTAAATGAAGAAGCTAAATAAATATTATAAACTAGCTTCTGTCAGCGGTTTCACCCGCATCCCGTAGGAACCACGGCACGAACCCGGATAAAAAGTTGCCTATAGCCTTCCTCGATAAATGGACTATCTAACACTGAAAGAATTTTTCAAATTGGTCCAGTAGTTCTTGAGATTAGCGCGTTCAAACAAACAAACAAACTCTTCAGCTTTATAATAATAGTATAGATTAATTTTGAAAACCCTGTAATAATAGCTTTAAGTGTGTAAAAATGAAGAAAAAAAAAAGTAGACCAATAGGCTGGTGAAAAAGCTGGTAGAAGCTAATAAATAAAGGTCACATACCGTCGAGGATCTCCTTCTTAATCTGGTTGAGCTGGTGTCGCATCTCGCGCATCATCTCCTGCTTGAAGGCGTCCCACTCGGCGGCCGACACACAGCCACCCTCGTTGCCGCCGTTCACTTGCTGAAAATATAATATTGGCTTGAAGTTTAGAAGTCTAATCGCCAGTTTCACTGGTTACTGAAAAAGTGTCAGTCGAGTCTGTTGAACTGAATGCCGAATAAATATGGGTGTATTATACAGTCTACAGCAATCATTTCAGGAAAGAGGCACGCCTTGTTATCTTTTTTCCTGGATATGTAGCTAGCTTTGAGTAACACGTCGCTAAGTCATAGGGTTAAAAACGCTTGGTACGGGCTGTAAACGGGCTGAGAAACGGGCTGTCATTTGACCACGTTTGGTAGTCCTCACAGGTAGTCAGAAACCAGAAACACAACCAGTCTTACAAATAGGTGTCGCTCGGATAACTGGGTTAAGTAGATCAGACAATCAGTCGCTACATCTGGCTCACTGGTTTTCAGTTACACCCTGTTCCTCTAGAAGCCTATCTAGGGAAAAGGCTAGGCCGATAATAAAATTCAACTTACCTTAAGTATAGTCTCTTCACTGGCCGAGCCGAATCTTTTGCGAACGGAGCGCGGAGACTGTGGTTGTTGCTGTGCTATTGTTTCAGAATTTGCTGAAAAACCATTTTCATACTTATTAGTATGGTTTTAGAGTTCAGTTTTGTATGTATAAGTTTGCGGATAGCAAGTTCAGCTGATACGAATCTGCTTTAAAATTATAAATAGTAAAATAAAGGCTGTAACTTTAAAAATAAGACTTATGTAAAATGTTGGGCTTTGAGGTATAATTTAGTGAGATATACAAGACAGTGTTCGAACTCAATCAACACCCTGAAAGATTAAAGGCTTTATTCTGCTAGAAAACTACACCCTAACACGTTTTAATAAAGTTCAATATCCAAAAATATCTTATATCCTCTATTGCGTCAAAGTTTTAAAACGACCAATAGAAATGTTCTGCTTAGGGAAACTACTGAGTGGGCGGAAACGAGATGTTTACATAACGATATTTTATTGCTTCTTCCTTAATTTCTCCGTTCGTTCAACAAAGACAGAACACTCTAATTTCAACCCTAACACAATCCCACAAAGTACATTTTACCTTATCACCCAACACTAAACATCAGTTTACATTATCAGCAGTTCAATTTCAACTCGAAGGACGTATACAGAAAGAAAGCTGGAAGAAGCTGGAAACTTTTAAGCGCTTATCGGCGCGTGTATCATATATTTTCCTGCGCGGGTTACCAGCGCTGTCACGCGCCGATAAGCGCTTATAAGTTTCAAGCTTTCTTTCTGTATACGGCCTAACACAATGGCATAAAATGTATTTTGCAACATAAGAGTAAGCGTTGCGACTCACAAGCATTGCCATTACATGCGGCGGGCGGCAGCGTCGCCGATCGCTCCCATGTCTTCATCGGCGTCGAGTTCACCGAGTTGTCTGTTGACGACTCCTGTGGGGAAGGAAGAGTTAGCACATTGTAAGTTGAAAAATAAATTGCTGTTTTGGCCGATTTGGTTTTTTTGGTATGAAAATGTTGGTAGAGGTCTAGGGAAGGTATAAAGTTTAAACAATACGAAGTTCGCGGGATCAGCTGATTGGTATAAAATAGATTCTTGGAAATCACATTTAAAGTGTTTCAAAACAGCGATAGCTTTTACGAATACCGTCAAGTGTATAGTAGTGGGTATAGTTTTGTGTGTAGCGTATAATTGTGTGTATGGTGCATAGTTGTGCGTATAGCGATGTGCACGGGGTATAGTTATGTGCATGGTATATTGTGTGTGAAATGTCAAGCAGTGTAACACACCGAAGTGTGTTAGTGTATTTGTGTCTTTGGTTGTACAGTAGCGTGAACGCTGAGTGTGTAGGTCACAATAGATACACCCTATTCTGTGCATGGTATTAAATGTACAGGTTATAATTGTTTTATTGTAAATTTTATATTTGTGTGAGTAGTGTATACTTAGTTGTGTTTAAGCATACCTCAGCCTTATCGAGATGCGCGCGTCGCCGCGCGAGCGTGGGCGCCATCTCGTTCATCATGCACGACAGCGTGCCCGCGCGGGACCCGCCTGACGACGACGACGAGCCCGAGTGCTCCGCGCCGCCCGGGGGCGAAGCCGCCTCCGCCTGCAGAGCCGGAGACTGGCCGTTCGTTTGCTGGGGAAGGAAATGTTGAATTATCATCTGCCAATGAGTAGAATCAAACGAATCGGCTGTCATTGAACATCCTTGGCAGTCGTTACGGGTAGTCAGAAGCCAGTAAGTCTGACCAAGAGGTATTGGGTTGCCCAGGTGACTGGGTTGAGGTCAGATAGGCAGTCTCTGTAAAGCACTGGTACTCAGCTACATCCGGTTAGACTGGAAGCCGACCCCAACATAGTAGGAAAATCAGCTCGGTAGATGGTGCATCTACACATCATGATCAAATGCTTGACCTTGTAAGATAAATACTTTTGCAAAAAACGGACATCTATACAAAATCTTGCTTTTAAGCACTTCATATAATATGTTTAAAAAGGTTTTAATCACTAACAGCAAAGAGTCAGCTAGACATGTATAAGAGAATACTCTTAATTTGAATTTTGGAGAAGAATCCAATGTTGTAGCAAGGTTTAAGGTTTTCAGTGTGTCAAATGTATTTATGTGTGCAATAAAGAATAATAAGTAATAATAAATAAGTAATAAGACTTTCTTGGCTGTTACAATTCAGTGTATCAAATTGAAAAACTTAAATAAGTTATTTTCGCAGTTGTATATCGCTCATGCAGAGGCAAGCTACAGCTACTTTCAAATATGTAGAACTTAAATTCAAGAATATAAGATTTTATCAACTTCTAATGATAAGAAAAAAATATATATAGGAAAATGACCCCTAGAGAACTAACCTTAGCTTGTCTCTTAAGCCTGGGCTGCTGTAGCTGAGCAGCCAATCCCGACACGTCTGGTGGAGGCGCCGGCGCGGGCGGCGGGGGCGGCGGCGGCGGTGACGTCACTGGCGCCGACAGCACGGGGCCCACTGTAGCCGGGGCCCCGGGTCCCTGCGCGGCCGGGGCCCCGCCATTCGGTGGCGGCGGCGGCGGCGGCGGCCCAGACGATACCTGACTCACCACGGCCTGCACCTGCTAAAGTTTACAATACCCGTTCAGTCGCTCAGTTTGACTGAACGACTGAACGGCAAAGTAAAGCTACGTCGACTTTATTTACAAAATCATATATAAATTTCTAATTCTATTTACATATTTACACAGCCACACATTCGCACCTAATTCTATTTACAACACTATTTTAGTACCATACATTTCATACGGGAATTTGCTAAGAACGTATAAGTGAATCTTAGAACTAATACAGGCCAAACAACTACACATGTAAGCTCCACATGGATCGCTCTGTACATTGCACGACACTTTTTCCCGCCGAAAATCTCAAAAGGAAACCCCCCTCCACTGGAACCAATCTTTATGTCGTCCCAGCTCAGAATGGGATTCCACGTAGATTTGAACCAGTTTAGATGGGTACCTTTAGAGATAAAAGCTTGGATCTCGCAGATTTCGTCTAGGACTTTTCTACGAGAGGTGTCGCTCTGCCAAAAGTGTGACAGCTTAAGTCAGAAGACTAGAAGCCATCGTTCGATAGCTTTGGCAGGACATGGGAGATTTATAATTGGCAACTGCGCAGGTCTTGTACGCAGTGTCCGTTAGTGCCAATTTTCAGGATTTCCGTAGTGAGAGTGGGATTATAGGCCAGCCAATTGATATCCTCAGATGTTGTCTTCTTCGATCCCATTGGATTTTAGGTATGTCAGACAGCGACGGGAACACCATGCCTCGCCGCTATTATACATGGGGTTCCCTCCATGAGTATCTCCCGCTTTGCGGGGTCATCGAAAACTATGTTTTCTGGATGATATTGAGCAGCACCAATCGCTTGCACCCACCAAACAAACACACATAAACTTAGGATATATAATAGTTAAAAAACATACAATTTCCAGCATGTATAGTAACTTAAGAATAGACCCGACTACGAAAATTATGTTTTAAAGCGCAAATGATTGAACTGATTAATATACATATGTAAAATGCGGGACATTTATATATATTATGTACCGTCTTCTCCCTCTTTCCTCCCCCTGAAAACAGGGCCAATCACTGCGTCCGAACATTCTAGAATGAAAGGGGGTAATTCGTAGTCGGGTGAAATAAAACTAACCATTGGTAGTGGCTGTGGAGCGGCGGGTGGCGTCGGTGGCGCTAGAGGACCCTGGAACAAAAAGTTAACATTAACTATGATAATATATTGGCACGTTAAACTGTAGGTCCCGGCTGTCATTTAACATCCTTGGCAGTCGTTACGGGTAGTCAGAAGCCAGTAAGTCTGACACCAGTCTCACCAAGGGGTATTGGGTAGCCCGAGTAGCTGGGTTGAGGAGGTCACATAGGTAGTCGCTTCTTGTAGAGCACTGGTAATCAGCTGCATCCGGTTAGACTGGAAGCCGACCCCAACAAAATTGGGAAGACTCGGGAGATGATGAACAATGATATTATTTTCACACTAAACTAAGTTTTTGCTGCCTAAATAACTGGATTGAGGACAGCAGATAGGCATATACTCCAAGTAGACGAGTGGCTCACAAAAACTTTTAAACGTCTGTTGAACACTTATCAAAAAAAAAGTTCAGATTATGAAATTGAAAGGTTTGTTTTGCAGCAACACTTTTTTAGACAAGTGTTCAACAGATGTTTAAGTTATTGTAGTAAGGCTGTAAGGGTCTGACATCCCCTCACGATGCAATAATAAATAAACTGATGATGATGATGATATTACAAAATTTTTAGTACTTACATTAGCCGATGGGGGTAGGTTTTGATGCGGTGGCACGGGCGGAGGGGCGGGCGCTCCGGTCGCCGCCGCCGACAGAGACATATTTGGAGGCTTCGGCGCACTGCGGTCAAGAAACATACAGAGAAATTCTTGCAAGTAAACTAGACTTATTCTCTATCGAAAAACTCTTTTGTCTTGGCTGTCGTTTTGACGGGTTGCGATTGTGTTGAAGCTCATATACATATCTATCAAAATTAAAATTCAAGATGACGGCTTCAAGAAATTATCAATTAGAAACTATCAACAATTACTGCCACAATGGAGCTTACGTCATTATTTTGACAACTAAACTTAGTTTCAATACTGATACATCATTATATTGTGGTTATACGCTACGTCTATCCAAGTGCGCGGAGTACTCAATACTCAAGTCTTTATTAGCATTCCATATGTTATACAGGTAGTACATTTTACAATATAGACCCTGTCATTGAACATCCTTGGCCGTCGTTACGGGTAGTCAGAAGCCAATAAGTCTGACACCAGCCTAACCAAGGGGTATTGGGTTGCCCGGGTAACTGGGTTGAGGAGGTCAGATAGCGCAGTCGCTCCTTGTAGTACTGGTACTCATCTGCATCCAGTTAGACTGGAAGCCCACCTAAACATAGTTCGGAAAAAGCTCGAGAGATGATGACACAATATGGACCCTATAGGGCACAGCTTAAATAAGCTGGAGAGTTTGGCAGTAGCTTATTTCTAAATTATAATTAGAGATTAATAAGAGTGTTTGTATTAATTTATCATCTGTTTCTGAAGAAACGAGGCTCAAAGTTAAACAGTAGTTCCTTCATAATGGTTAAAAGTAAACCCTCACTTATTAGTGCGATGATGTCCAGGCGTGGGTTGGCTCGGCTGATGCGGCAAAGTATGATGTAGTCCGTGCGGTGGCGGCGCGGGGGGAGTCGGCTGCTGGGGTTGTTGTACCTGAAAATTTATTTTTCTTTAGTATTTAATATAAAAGAGTGTGTTAGGAAATACCAAAAAGTATGGTAAATAACTTTATTCCTAATAGTTCAAAGTTGATTTGTTTAATATTTTAGACTTGTACTAATTATAGCCCTGGTTAAATGGTTAACTTTAAGTTTTTTTTTTAAAGATATAGGTGTGTTTATGAAGAAAGTCAAGTGAGTGAAGGAACATGAGTGCGAGTTAAATAAAAAAACGGTTGTCTGTAAAGTCGGTTTACTGACGATAGTTGAACGTGACAACGTCATAAGAAATTGATCGTCAGATGTCGAACGCTGCCGAACGCGGAGGCCGATCGTGCCTCTTTGTCGCACGTTGCGTGCTCTCGCTTGCACTTCAAGCCTTAGACGGAACGCCTCAGAGCGAGGTAACGCCGCATGAGTCATGTTTTTTCGTGCGTGCAGCCGGCTCCATCGATTTATAAGACGTTGTCACGTCAAAAGAAAAATATATTTTATAAAAATTGGTGTCAATTAAATTGGCCCGAAGCGTTTCGTCGTCCTGACGTACGTCTACCGCAGCTAAGAACCAATCCCGAGTGACGGCTATGACGCGATGCGCTGCGGGCCAATCACCGCTTTACCGCCGCCCCCGCGCTCCCTTCATACCACCAAAGGGACTCAATAAATCACTTCTGCGCAGGTGAAAGTCAGGGCTCGACTTCCGTGCCGGTAACTGTACCTAACTAGCAAACGACAAGTCAGTACATGAACGCGCGATTGATTATTTAAAATGTGTAGGTAGTTATAAAAAGTAATCTCGTAATCGTGATTGCAACTACAATTTGTAGTTAGTAATCAAATTTTTTAACTACTTTTTACGATTATTTAATGTAATTTGCAGTTTTGATTACTAACTACAATATGTAGTTGTAGTTAGTAATCAGTAGTTAGATTTCATTTTGCCCAACACTGGCTATGCTCCATAATTATTTCGATTGAATAGTAAAGCAATTGATTTTTTACTTATCGTAAAATAGTTCTATTACCTTATTATTATAGTTTTGTTATAGCATAACCTACAATCGCTGCACTAGCGGACTGATGCTATTTATTTTAATTATGAAAGCACGAATATTCGACAATACATCACTGAACATATATTTAATATCGAAAGAATCATTACCTTTATCGTCGCGATTATCGTTGCTATAAACAATTTACACCACATTCACTTTTCACTGCACTTCATACTTGACGAAAATATGTAAATATATTATTGAATAGCAGCTGTTTACGCGGACGCATCGCTCACTCAAGTGGGAGAGAGACAGATGTCGAACGCTGCCGAACGCGTAGGCCGATTATGCGATGGAACGCCTCAGAGCGAGGTAACGCCTCAGAGCGAGGTAACGCCTCAGAGCGACGTAACGCCGCATGAGTCATGTTTTTTCGTGCGTGCAGCCGGCTCCATCGATTTATAAGACGTTGTCACGTCAAAAAAAGAAAGAGTTTAAACCAGTGAGTATAAAATTATGGTTGTAGTAGTTGTGGAGGACTGTGTGTGATGTGCGAAAGTGAGTGAGTGACTGTAAGGATGTGCTGAGGTTGTGAGTGAGGGAGTGCAGGGTTATGAGTGAGTGAGTGTTGGTAAGGTTGTGAGTAATCCGTAGCGAGTGAGTCAGTGAGTGCATGTTTATGAGTGAGTGATTGGGAATGTTATCTAACCTGATGATGATGATGCGGCGCGTGGTACTGGCTGGTGGCGGCGTGGTACTGCGGGTGCTGCTGGTTCTGGGGCGCGTGGTACTGCGGCTGCTGGAATATCGCCGCGTCCTCACGGGTCATTGTTCTGATAATGTTATCTAACCTGATTATGATGATGCGGCGCGTGGTACTGGCTGGTGGCGGCGTGGTACTGCGGGTGCTGCTGGTTGTGGGGCGCGTGGTACTGCGGCTGCTGGAATATCGCCGCGTCCTCACGGGTCATTGTTCTGATAAAACAAAATGTGGGTTATACAGCGAAATTAGGATGTTGCTCTAATTTAAAATTACTTCGGCTGATTTAGAAATCCACCAGAAGATATAAGACCGATTCAAATAAGATAATTTTTCAAATGGAAAGCAAAAAGCATTAAAGAAAAATTACTAAAAACTATGTTTAGATTCTTGATTTGGTCAATCCTAAGACTAGATCTCTTGCGATCTTTAATAAAATTCATTAAGTTCCTAGGTTCACCAATAACTACATATATCTGCTGCAGCATTTTAATAGACTTCCTGCCTTGTTCCCAAGTTTAGGGTCATTCCTCTCTGTCAAGAAAGGGCTCAGTTCCCAAGTCCTCATTTCAAAGGATCCTCAAAGATTTGAAGAGACCCAGTGGTTATCCTAAGTAAGAGACCCACTAGTTATCTTGAGAAAGAGACCCACAGGTTATTCTCAGAAAGAGACCCAGTGGTTATCCTCAGAAAGAGACCCACAGTTTATCCTAATGACAATATTACCTATACCCCATGTCTTCGTCGTAGGTGTGAGCGTTGTTGTGCCCGTTGTAAGGCACGGGGGGGTTCGGCGGCTGCGGCGGAGGGAGCGCCGAGTTGCCCGCCGGCTTGTTCGCCAGGATCTAAGGGGATAAACAGGAGTTATTGTCATGTTAGTAAAGTAACCTAACAATAAAAAAAAACTATGTGTCCTAAGAGCATTTTTGAGATGTCTTACAAGATTTCGAAACTTTAAAGTTTGTACTTTAAAATTGCTCTGTTGTCAGAGCCCTGACTGATGTAGTGCTCAATGATAATTTCTTCTATGTGATCAGATCCTTTTCAAAATTATGTTGGTGTGGTCGGTTCTGCGGACCAGATTTTCTTGAACTTTAGCAACTATCCCAAACTAGCTCTTTCGAAGAGCCTCCTATTCATCCCAAAAAGGTTGTCATCATATATCATCGTCTGCCAAGCCTTTTTCTATGTTGGGGTCTGTTTGCAGTGTCACTGCTGCAAGCTGAGTACAGTAAGTACTTATGTTTTACAAGGAGCGACTACCTATCTGACATCCTCAACCCAGTTACCCAGACAACCAATACCCTTTGGTAATCCGTACTTATCATACATCAAGCATTACTCCCTTCTCTTGATGAAAAATCATCAAAGAGTGAGGGAGTGTCAGAGCCTTACTCACTAAAACCCAACAAGTTTCTGTTTAAGCCCTTTATGTACTAGGACCGCGGTGATTCTTTCGAACAATCCCGCAGCCCCGGCAGGCCTTGGCCCTTAAGGACGTCCTTAAGGACAGCCTACCCCTAAAGACCAGGTCATCTGTTGATTCCAGATTCCCGCTTTCAAACATTACTCCCTTACCTCCAAGGTATGCATCATGGCCCGCGCGAAGCTGTCCGCGTCCTCCCGGCACGAGAAGTTGAGGCCGTATACGTGACGCGCGTCCCTCCATTGGTGGAACGTAGCCGTCGCCTGGTTGTACTTTAGGCCGCGAACTATTCCACAGTTTATCACCACCTACGCAAAAATTAATAATGTTAGGATAGATTTATTCGTACTAATATTATAAAGCTAAGTACAAACTAAGTTCCTTAAGTACAGCACCGATTTGAAAAAATCTCTGTTTTAGATGGTCCTTTCATTGATTAAGGCTATGGATGTTTATCCAAATGTGTGAAGTTGTTCCCACGGGACGCGGGTGTAGCTAGTGTACCACTAATCATGAGAAGTTTAAATAAATCCCAGAAGCAGTACGGCGACTATTTAAGGTCAATAAAGCAACATCCTCTATTAAATGGAAGTTAATTGAAAATTTCTAAAAAGCGGACATGTGAATTGATAAGCAATGTCCTTAACATATTGGTCTGTACATAATTTTATCCAATCAAATGCTAACAAGATATCATTCTTATGCTGTTATCCCACTTTGATTTGTAGGCGGTGCAGTGTATTTTCTTCTTCTATAATGGTATTTGCCGTCATCTCATAAGAAATATTATTTCAAATATGAACAAAATCTAAGGTGGTCCGTCCTTAAACCTTAAACATATCTATTGTAACTAACCTCGTGATCATTCAATTTCCTTCCGACAACTCGGAAGGTATTGTGTTGCGTGTGGTGATAGATGTGGACCTTGGACAGGCCAGAGCTGGACCCTGAGGGGACCCACCGCTTCAGGCCGTCGTCGTACACCATCACGGAGGCCCTGGCGCTGCTGATTGATTGTTCGCTGTAACAAAGGAAGAAGGAGGTTAGAAAACAAAATATAGACAGTAAATTAAACAGAGAAAATAAGTGTAAGAAGTCACGACACAAAATATATACACGAAAGACGACCAATGAAACAAAAAGTCTGTACCAGACATATCGATTCCTCTACAACATTTTAACAGACCCCTCAATTCCCAGACTTGTAGGTACAAATAGGTATACACAGGTACTGGTCAGTATCAACCCTACAGTCTGAGAGCTTAATTACTGAGCGCCAATCACGGCCATTTCTATAGGCGAAATACTGGACAAAGGGATACACCCTAAAAGGGATTTTGTCCTAATAAATTAATCCGTCTGGCTATGTTATAGTTTGTAATTAAGTGATTGAAGGAGTATTTTATCAACATATCCTGTGAATAATATTAGTTTGTTAGGTTAAAGGGGATAATCGCTGAATCTATTGAACCGATGGAAATTGTTTTTTACTTTGTTATAGAAAGATATAGGTTATTATTGATATATTGATTGCTATAAGTCTCGTTATCTTGTAAGTATCACAACTAATTTGTAACTATCAAACAACATAGTTTGGCATCTGCCCACAAGTCTTAAGAGGATCCGAATGCGTTAAAGCACAATTTCTCTCAGTATTTATATGAATTTGCGGATAGACGATTTCGAAATTCAACAACACGGTTATTTTTCCTACGTTAAATCGTTACAGGCTTACACAATATGTGAATTTAATTAAAAACCTTAATAAGCTTCTGAGTAATTAAAGTAACACCTTGAACTTAAAAAGCTTAATCCCAGACTTCACTAATCAGCTTTCGTCAAAATCAGGACACAATAACAACGAGTACTTTTGCAAACTAGTTTCTTAAATAAGGTTCAGTTTGTACATAAGCCGATAAAATACCAGTTGGTTACCGATTGGGATCTGACATTACGACACTGACTGTGCTTAAATGCCCGCAAGTGTAATATTGCTAAATAAATTAATTAAACTATCTTTTTTTAATGTTGTTTTAGTTTAATATGATAAAATCGTTTATTTCGTAAAATATTCGCGTTCACGTTTTCACTAATTTCCTTTTATTTGCATTCAGATAATCTTCGTCAAAATGTTATCGCAATACTATGGTACTGTTTCAAAAGTTAAATAAATACTTGGATATGAATTTGAATGAAACGTTGAAGTTGAATTATTTATTTGTCATTTGTGAAACAAAATCAGTTGAACTGTCACATTGGTTTAGTTGTTGTCAATGCGAATTGACAACACAACTGTATGTTGTATCGGTAATATCAGAAGTTCGAAACGTTGCACAAAATTGACTACGTAATTAAAAAACAACTGCAGCCCAATCTCGCAATGGGCATAGATGATGATGATGATGTCCTCCTAGCCGATTATCGGCTACGGCGGCTGTTCTCATGTAAGGAGATTAGCCAACTACGCAGGACATATTATAGTGCACGAGCATTTGCGCAGACACAAGTGCACTCCCTATTCCTTCACTCTCATAGTCCGATGGGACGGTAATCCGACACGACCGGAGAGAGATCAGGCGCAGGACCGACATTTACGTGCTCTCCGATGCACGGGTGAATCAATCACCAGCTTCCAGGCTCCGGGCTGCTTTGTGAAAGTCTTCTAAAACCCACAAAGCGATTTCGGCCCGACTCGGGAATCGAACCCGAGACCTCGTGCTCAGCAGCCGCACTTGCGACCACTAGACCAACGAGGCAGTTGACCAATGGGCATAGACTGTTTGGTCAGTTCGGAATCTCATCGACAACGATGGATAAGTTTTATTATTTTTAAATTTCTTCATCAAAGGCTTTCATGAGCGCGCATGAAAATTCTAGTCACAGTCGCCGCTTCGAATTTTTAAACTCACGGCAGATCAAGTCACAAAATGGAGGACGCTTACCGTGATGAAAAAAGACATCTTCGGTTTTGGTCAATCAACGGTACTTTTTTATAAAAAAAAATTGTTCTAAAAACAAGTTTACTTTTTCTAACCACATTACATAACTTTTAATCTCATTGAACATAATTATGTTAAAAACAAAATGCAAAACGCATTACCAAGCTTCAATTTAAAAATAATTGCTCCTATCTTGATTCACAATCCATTTAATCAATCACTATGTACTGCACCAGTATTTATTAATAGAATAAGTCCAGTCGAGTCCTGTCAAACGTCCACCACCTTCCACGGATTTGAATCAAGTACCCAAGTACCCGAGCTACGAACAAAGAACTCTCAGGTTTCGACTGCGCGCGCAACTCAAATCCGAACGCGACCCGTGAAAACTGTTAGCAGTACACCGGCGCCATTTTGGAAATCACCGAAGGATGAATGCGCTGTTACGTAACATCGCAATTTTGGAATTTCCACCAAGTAAATTTTTAAAAGCGTTTATGCGGAAAAACCTTATTTTCTTCGCACACAATAACATCACGGAGCAAATGAGTCAGGAACTTGTAACTAAGACCAATTTTACACAAGATAAAATTTTTAGGGAGACCATTGTGAGAAGGATGCATGGCTGAGTTAAAATGCATGGCTGAGTTAAAATTAGTTTAATAATATAATAATTAATAATTAGTTTAATAGTGTAATTGGCTTTGGTCGTTCTATTTAAAATATAAATAAACAAATAAACTCACAATTCCAAATCGGCCCCGTTCACCACCTTCCAAGATACTAAACGAATAGAGGTTTTCAAACAAAGAACTGTTTTAAGTCCATGTCGAGTCATGTCAAACGTCCACCACCTTCCACGGTTCTGAATCAAGTACCCTAGCACCCGAGCTACGAACAAAGAACTCCCAGGTCCGACTGCGCGCGCAACTCAAATCCGAACCCAACCCGTGAAAACTGTTAGCCGTACACCGCCGCCATTTTGAATATCACCGAAGGACGAATGCGCGCAGTTGCATAACATAGACATTTTAAATTTTCCACCAAGTTTGTTAAAATGATTGATTTGGCAAAACCTAAAAGTTTTTTGGGAAACAATATCATCACTATGGGCAAATGAGTATTTTTTTTTAAATTAATAACAATTTGAGACTAGATTAAATATTGTAAATTATCAGACTAGATGAACAATAACATTATCGATTTTCGTTAATCAAAGACTTTTATCATCTGTACTTTTTTTTAAAAAAAAGAGTTCACTTTTTCCAACCACATTATAACATTTTATCTAATTGTATACTAATAATTGCAAAACGCATTACCAAACTTTAATTTAAAAAATAATTGCTTCAATCTTTTTTAAATTAAAGTTTGGCGACCTCAATGGCCAATGGTCACCATGCCGGACTACCGAATCTGGGGTCGCGGGTTCGATTCCCGGTTCGGTCGACATTTGTGTGATGAGCATGCTTGTTGGCCGTGGTCTGGGTGTAACAATATGTATTTATAAATATGTATATATGTAGCTATATGTAGTTTATCAGTTGTGTTAGCACCCATAACACAAGTTAATTAATAACTTACCATGGGGCTAACCGACCTTGTGTGAAAAGGTGTCCCGACATTAAAAAAAAAATCTTGATTCACAATCCATTTAATCAATCACTATCTACTGCACCAGTATTTAATAAATTAAGTAAGTCCATGTCGAGTCATGTCAAACGTCCACCACCTTCCACGGTTCTGAATCAAGTAGCCAAGTACCCGAGCTACGAACAAAGAACTCCCAGGTTCGACTGCGCGCGCAACTCAAATCCGAACCCGAGCCGTGAAAACTGTTAGCAGTACACCGGCGCCATTTTGAATATCACCGAAGGACGACTGTGCGCGGTATTATATAACATCCAATTATAACATAACAGAATCATTCCATTTTGGAATTTATACGAAATTCGTTTTTGGAAAAACCTATAATTTGTGGGGCACAATATCATCACTGAGCAAATAAGTCAGAAACTTGTAACTAAGACCAATTTTACACTAGATTAAATATTTAGGGAGACCATTGCACTAAACAAATAAATTCACAATTCCAAATCGGCTACCTTCAACGCCTGATATTAAACGAATAGAGGTTTTCACACAAAGAACTGTTTTAAGTCCATGTCGAGTCATGTCAAACGTCCACCATCTTCCACGGTTCTGAATCAAGTACCCAAGTACCCGAGCTACGAACAAAGAACTCCCAGGTCCGACTGCGCGCGCAGCTCAAATCCGAACCCGACCCGTGAAAACTGTTAGCAGTACACCGGCGCCATTTTGGAAATCACCGAAGGATGAATGTGCGCGCTATTACATACCATCCATTACATAACAGAATCATTCCATTTTGGAATTGCTAACAAATTAGTTTTTTCCTTTAATTTATTGGGGCATAATAATATCACTGAGTAAATGACAAAATTCCAAGTATGTATGACAAAATTCTTAAGTATGACAAAATTTATGAAACTCGATAATTTAATATTAATATTGAGACTATTGCACTTATCAAGAAATTCTCATTTTCAAGTCGGCCCCGTTCACTAACTTCCAAGAAATAACTTGAATAGAAGTTTTGAAACAAAGACTACCCGATTTCAATGCGCGCGCATTTTAAATTTAAAACTTACCGATAAAAACTGTCAGCAGTTCACAGTCGCCATTTTGAAAATCACCGAAGGACGAAACCGCACACAAATCCAATCCAATCAGAGAAGTCATTTAAAAATTGTCCTTACTATTTCCTTTTTAAATATTTCGAATTCTGAATCGCGCATTGACAATATGTATTCTATTTTGAAGAACTTCTAATAAATGAAGACAAAGATAAAAGAAAACTATGAAAAAGAAACCACGGATTATAACATCTTCTATTGGAGGCATCACAGAAGCTAAATAATTTAATAATTGTTTAGTAACTTTAAACACGACCGTCCACTATCGCAGTCTGTACTAAACTAGAATATCCGAGAACGTTTAAGAACAAAGAAGAGCCTCATTGGTTGCGCGCGCAGGGTAATCCGCGTAGCAGTGCACAGCCGCCATTTTGTTTTCCGTTCGTTTTTAAAAGATCACAAAGTAATTTTCACGGAATTATTAGTTTTATAAATCCAATTCACTTTTCAAATAATTTTGTATGCTCAGGCCAATTCAGGCTCACACGACTATCACCTTCAACGATCTGGATCTGAATAACGAATACTAGTTCGACGCACAAAGAAGAGCCCTATAGAGATGCGCGCGCACCTCAAACCCGAAGCTGCCGAGTGCAATGCTGTAGCCGTACACCGCCGCCATTTTGAATTTTCCGTGACATACGGTAGGACAAAGGATATTAAAATGATTTTTTGCCGTTCGTTTTTGTTAGTTTATTGTACGCACTAGTTATTCACATACGAGCTAAGGTTTTGGAAGGCTAATCGAGGGACGAACACACCGTCGCAATTTTGAAATTAGTCAGCAAACAAATGCGCGAAAGATCCTCATGGTGAAAAAGGTTATTTTGCAAAAGGTGACCTTAAAATTGTATACACATCAAACATTTTTGAGGAAGATAACTGACATACAGAACTGAAATTACCACATAACATCAAGAAACAATAACACATAAAATAGTGGCCACAAACTTAGCTACAAGTATTACCGAAATGTTAAAGCGTCAAAGAAGTAATCGAAAATAGCTTCACAGTTCAAGCAAAGTACATATAGCACAGTAGTAATCATGCAGCAAGTATTTAATTTTATAGGACACAAACAGCAACATGCTAAACTTAACATAAGATAAGCAACAGTTATTAAAACATAGTGTTCAGCACCTACAAGATATTCGGTATTCCATCTCCGATGAATGTCCAAAACGCCGAGTATACTATAAGTGTTCTATAAAGTCTACCTTCTGGAAACAGCTTCTGGTAAAACCTTGACAACGGTGTCATTAAAAGACTTTTTAAATGATTTGTAAGTTACTTCTGATCGCAAGCGACCACCTACTTCCAAGCTCTGAGCTAGTTTGATCTCTTAACACTTGCAAGAACAAAGGCTAGTCCAATAACTATGCGCGCGCACCTGGAATGTTTAGCAGTGCACTGTCGCCATTTTGAAATTCGTCAAAAATAAGGTCGGTTGCGCGCGCACGGTATTACCAAAACTGACGCTAGATATTGCAATTTAGCAGTGCACAGTCGTCATTTTGAAATTCACGAGAAAAAAAAATATGCGCGCGCAGGACACTACGAAAGTTCCTATTGCGGTTTAGCAGTACACGGTCGACATTTTGAACTCGCGATGTAACCAATGAAACTAACAAATCTAAAACTAAAAAATGCTGTAAAAGTTTTATCATATTCGAGTACACAAAACAAAGGCGACGGTTATTTCGAAGCAGTACGCGGCGGCCATTTTGAAAGAGCTATAGAACGTATAGAGGCTCCAGTTGGAGTTGCGCGCGCAAGACACACCCCCTTTTGTTTCACGCGAACACCCGTTTCCATCGTTACCATTTCTCGGAAATCTAGACAAGGAGATACTCGTGACGCAATAGTTTAGAGACTAATTTTCGTTTTTCACCTGACTTGTCAATAACAATCGAAATGTGATGTGTTCCTATAACATGCAGGTGTGTGATATTTGTATGTTTAATCACGTCGGAAGATTAAAAAATGTGGTAAGTGCTGACTCTATAGCGAACGTCTCACTCATAGTTACATAGCTTTGCTGTAGAACAGGTAAGAAGAAACACACATGAACATAATAAAACTCACCGCCACATCCATCTCCCGAGGCTCGTTACATATTTTTTTCCACGACATAAACTATAACTAGCGCATATATGTGTTGAACTATGTTATTTTTCTTTCTTTTAATAAACACGCAAAAGATACAGCAAATAAGGTAGCACATATCTACACTACACTATGTGCACTACGCTAATCTACTAACTGAAAGGGGAAAAGTTAATTTTGACGAAAATGTTTAAGCTACAAACAGGACGACTTTGTACTGTTTGCGCCTTCCCCACCTGACATCTGACATTATCAATTGCTCACAAGATTTCAAACGGGCTTTAACTTGTCCTACCTCTTCGGTTCTTATTTGTGCTGCACTTGCGACCGCCTGATTTAAACATTTACTGTCTTCAGCAAGCGAATTATCCTTATTGGCTAAGCTATGAACTTTACTTGAAGATATTTTTGGATTCCGATCTAAGTTGCGTCGTGATCGATTCGCACACTCTATTTCTAATTTCCCAAAACGATTGACGAATACTTGAAATGGATCATTATCTTTGTTCTCTTTTTTGAACCGTTTTGGCTTTGAACTCACGATAACGTTAGGTGGCCTCGGTTTCGGACCCACAGATTTGATTGGCCGCACAGAGGCTCCTACTAAATTAAGTCGCCTTTTTGATGCAGCAGCCACGTTAAAGTGTCGCAGATTAATAGCCATTACTTGTACTATACTTGGCGCTCGCACCATTTTAGGTAATATCCTAATTCACATTTAATTTTAGTACGATAAAATTAAAACGTCACTTTATAACAATACCAGTGAAACTTTTAAGTTAATAGCTATATTAACTTTGCAATAACTAAAGGTAGCTGCCAACGCGCACTCACTGCCCCGTCGGACTTCCGAATAGTTCCGAAAGGCTTTAGTTTCACCAAATTAGGCCGAGCCCCAGCCAATTTTGGACATGCGCAATACAGTTATCAACTATTTTAAAGTTAGCAGGTCGTATCCGCCATTTTGGAATCCCCCCCTGCACCTTACCTCACCCCGCCCGGGCCTATATGAGGCCCTCAAGGATATCCGTTTGCTCGCAATTACATTAAAAAATAAATGCAGTCGCAATAACAGGCACAAAAATTATGTAAACGAAGTTATAATTTAGCTACCCTCAAAAGACTAAACTACCCCTCTATGGAAAGAAATGCAATGGCATATGTAAGGCAATGTTTCCGCGAACTAAGTATTAAATGACCCGCACTTTATTAAATTCGGCACTCAAATAAGATTATATCGCGAAACTATCTAAGTAACTGAATCTATATTGCAAAAATCTAGACACACTAAGGAAACAACACAAAGAACCAACTACCCTACGAGCTCACTGTGGCACGAAGCGCCCTACCAGCGCCAAGGTCGGAATCAGACTGTTCCGAGGACTGGCGGTCCTTCGATTCGAGCCCAGATTTTATTGCACATGCGTCCTCGAGCTGCCGGCTTGCCCGAGAGTGTTTGTAGCAGGTCGTGGCGGCCATTTTGAATCACCCTGCTTCCAGTTCCAAGAATTAAGACCAATCTGTACTGCGTTACAATTTGATAAACAAAGGACTGACCTAATTTCATACTAGTAAAATATATTTTTTATTAATGTAAAAAAAAAGTTATTTTCTGAATATAATTTTGTCCTAAAACTAATAAATAATTTCAAAATTACGTTACTAACAATCTCTAACAAATTCTACCACCCACACATTACAAAATCCGTTATTCGAATAAGCGATCCCTAAACCGAAAGATCCCTATTCATAAATCTGAAGTACCCTCCCTAATACAACGTTCACTTGAATTCGTCATTGTGAACAAAATTCGATAAAACCAATAACCAGTTTCGTCATTTTGAACAAAACCGAAGCGCGGTCCGTACTGTCTATACATTCTTAGGTTTGTGATGTTTGTCAAGTACGTTGTGAATGAAGACGCGCGCGGTAAGATGTGTTTGGTGCAAACAAACAATATTTTTTAAGGTAGTTCAAAATAAGGAAAGTTGCGGATTTAATAATATCGTATAATATCGGGACACCTTTTCACATACGGTCGGGTAGCCCCATGATAAATTATTAGTTAAATTGTGTTATGGGTGCTAACACAACTGATAAAATACAAATAGCTACATAATATACATATAATGACACCCAGACCACGGCCAACAAGCATGCTCATCGTGACACAAATGTCGACAAGGAATCGAACCCGAGACCTCAAGTTCGGCAGTCCGGCATGGTGACCATCGCCATCGAGAACGTAAATTCGATAAATATCAAATTAAACAGCTATTCGCAAATCAACGCATAGACATTATACATATAAAAAATATAAAAACCAGCGTAAGAAAATATGTGTATGTTTTTTTTCTTGTTTGTCTGATGTTTGTCTCGCATGTTTAAGTTAAAAGCGCCGAGACGCTGTCTAAAGCAACAAGTACGGAGACCACATATGTACGTTAGTGGAAGACGCTAACTTTAATATGTGAGGTCAACACAACAACAACAATAGATTTTCATAAAATATTTAACTCAGTAGCAACCGTATCAAAAATAATCTATCTCGTTTGGAATTAAATCATCATCATCTATCAACGAAACGCCAACGATGGAATCAAATGATTTTTACGATCAAAAAAGTATCCACTATTTTATGTATTTGTAGTAAACAACAACACAACTCACCGAAATCAAATCAATTTACCTTAATCAGCACTTAAAACTTCAAAGAAAATCACAGACCAATCTAAAAATAGACCTCTCCATTACAAGGACGAATTTACATAAAATCTCGGCAAAAACAAGAAAAAGCATTAAAAAAAATATTAAAGAAAAAAAATCCAAAAATCACTTACATATTATAAATGATCACAGGTGCACATTTGTACTGTGGGAGCGAAATTTTAGAATATGCATAAGGCACAACCGTTTATCGCCGAAGGTGGACGCAACACTAGTTGATGCAGGCCATCCCGCCGAGACCCGAACTAAGCTAGACGTAACGCGCATGCATCGTATGATTGATTTAAGTGCAAGGGGGGGCAGGTATTGCGTTCTGATTAATTTTAGTAACAAGCCAGACAGCTAGCCCGGATGCCCGGGCCCCGACATGCGTACTAAGGGCTTGTTTCAGGGTCTAGAAACTTCCGTGGCTGCAGCAAACATAAATACGCTGGGAAAATCAATATTCAGTCGCTGTTTGTATTATTGAGATGGATCGCCATTTGCGTTTTCGATACATCGCTGTGTAAGCTTTGATTTTGATGATAATTTTAAGGGATGTAGGTAAGCTTATGACTTTGATTTCTGAGAAATTACTGAAGTCTTAAATTGAGACACAATACTAACATCTTATATACAAATAACAACTACTATACTATCAAAAAATCCCCCCCAAAAAAGACATCATAACACGGAAACCAAGTCTAGTTTGTAACGTACAATCATGTTTGAAGCTTAAAATCTTAAGAAGCCAAGACGATACTTTAACCGCCTGAGCCACCTGTAGCGCATTCAGCTTATTTCCATAATACCTTTGTACCAAAGCAAAGGATAACAAACAAACACTATTAGTCGCATTTTTGGTTTTTAACGCAAAACCTACTTGGCAGCTTGCCAAAACACTAACAAAATACCGAAAATAAGGAATATAATTTCTTTTATGTCGCACTTCAGGGACAATTGGCACATCTTTGGAGGGAGAATTATCATGAACAGATCTTATAGATCAAATTAATCTATAAGATCTGTTCATGATAATAATTATATTTCTTTCAGTAGCATTTGACTGTATGTTGCAAAATCTGCAGGCTATACATTATTTATAAGATTCCCACGCGCCTTGCGTCTCTTACTGCCCAGTTTCAAACGTCTCGGACGGCAATATTATGAACCTTTATCTAGCAGATAACTTTAAACTTTATCGGTAACTAGTGAAACCTGGCCTTAGTTTTTTAAATCTTTTTTTTTCTTTTTCTTTTAAAAAGCTTTTAAATCCAAGTCCATAATCAGAAAATACTACACACGACTAAAGCCCTAACTACGAAAACAAACACTACAAAAAACCACGCCATCTGATGCACTTCGACAGAACAAACTACCGAAGTCAAACTATCGGGTCGTAAATCAGCGCCGCCGTAAACGAACACGGAACTAGGTGAGAGGGTGCAATGTCACGATGCACCCTCGCTACAGTTCGTAAATCATGCGCCAGAGGGCGTTGATTTATTCCTTACGGCGCTGGTTAATACTGGAAGTGTTATTGCATTAAACAAGGTTTGATGATGTGATACAGTGAAAAGTATTGTCGGTGAAAAAGTGAAGTAAAATCGATACTCTTTATTACTTTAAACGACTAAAATATTAACCGTCGTACCACAAAAACTTTTAAACGTCTGTTGAACACTTGTCTAATTTTTTTTCCAGATGATGGCGTTGAAACAAGGTCCGTTTTGCAGACACAGTTTTTTAGACAAGTGTTCAACAGATGTTTAAATTTTTGTAGTAAGGCTGTTAGTAGTCGTTAATACACTCAGTATCGCTAGCTACAAAGCATGGCCGTAGCTAGGGGGGGGCATTGTGGGGCAATGCCCTACCTTGAAACCACAATGCCCTACCTTAAAAATATCTAAAACTAAGATAAATTATTATAATTAAATTGTTTGTTCATAGTTTGAGAAAAAAAATGTAGCGATAGGTATTTAAGTTTTTCCGAAAATACTTACCTACCACAGATTGTGACATTCATTTCATATTATAATAATTCTTTGTTCTGTGTATAGATGGCATTCGAAGCGCCATCTCATGAAGCGATGGGTTTATACAAAGAATTAGAATACGAATATTCGATGACTAACCTCTCAATCAGCTAATTTTTTTTCCCTTTTTGCGGACGCCCATGACATTTTAGCCACCTTTTCAATTGTTTACAATTGTCAACAGTTGAAGATTCAACTGAATTATGTCCCTTTCACGTAGGAGTCTGAAAGGGACACCGTCTTATCTAAGAGCGAGAAGGCAAGATCTGGATCGTGATCCAGATTGAGCGTGTACTGGGCGCCAATATCTGTGTGATGCAGAGGGAATCCCCGTACCATAGACTGCAATATGGGCTATATTGCAATCTATGGTACGGGGAATCCCCTTTTAAACCTGACCTAAAGATTGATTATGATTGTTTGTAGTTTGGTTAAGTGAAGTGTACGGTGAAGAGTGCTTTAGACAAAAATCGATACAATTGTTATTTGTATTGCTATAAATTGAAGATTCATTTATTTCGCGATGGATATACGGGCTTTCTTTGGAAAAAAACGAAGACTTGAGGAGCAAATTGACCACGAAAAACCTAACTGTTCAAAACAGGTGGAAGCACCAAATACAATCGCTACTCCTAGTTCCGTAGCAACAGGTAACGTTAGCTATGGTATTCCGTCTGATATTGCACAAATCGGAGAACCAATAAAACAAGTTGTTTTAGACACATATCCAAAACAACACAACAGGGCCTTTGTTTCCGATTGGTTCAAGCGTTATAAATGGTTGCAGTATTCTGTCGAGAAAGATGCTGCTTTTTGCTATCCATGCCAGCAATTTTTACCTCATGGAAGCAAACAGACTTCGTACACTTCCACAGGATTTAGAAACTGGAAAAATGCCACTGATTCTAAAACTGGTTTTCCAAAACATGAAAAATCAATTTCTCATATTCAAGCTATGTCGATGTGGCAGGAGAAATTACAAAGAATATCTACATCTAGCAGTGTTGAAACGTTAATAAATCAAAAAGTATTAGAAAAATATAGGTATTATGTAAAGTCTATCATGGAAGTAATACAATTTCTAATTGTCAACAAATTAGCTTTGCGTGGAAATTATATTTTGGAAGAAGAAAAAGAACAAGGATTATTTCAGAATTTATTTGAATACACATGTATGAAAGATCCAAATTTGAACGAGGTTCTCACTCATATACCACAAAACGCAACATATCGTTCACCCGAAATTCAAAATCAAATAATTCAAGCAATGGTTCAAGCGGTACGAAGTTCCATTGTCAAAGATATTAATGAATCTGACGTGAAATGGTTTACTCTAATGGAAGATGGGACGAGAGATAAAAATAACCGCGAAAATATTGCATTAGCAATACGCTACGTCAAGGATGGTGTCGTCAATGAGTCGTTGCTGATGGTTAAGACTACTGAAAATCTTGATGCAGCCACTTTCACGGAATTAACGTTAAATACTCTCACGGAAAATAACATTGACCCCTCTTGTATGCTTAGCCAATGCTATGATGGCGCAAGTGTAATGAGTGGGAAAGTTTCAGGAGTTGCGACTAGAATAGAAAATAAATTGGGCCGAAAAATTCCTTACGTCCACTGCTATAACCATCGCTTGCACTTAATAGTCATCAGGACTATCTCAGAAATGACTTTTATTCGTTTATTTTTTGACCAATGCATCATGTTACATGAATTCTTTCATCATGGCAAAATAGCTGCCTTATATGATGGAAAAAGGATTGGCCGACTCCTCGAACAACGCTGGTCTGGACATTTAGCAGTTACAAAAGTTGTATACGATAATTATTCATCGATTTTGCAGACTTTGAAAGAAATTAAAAATGGCAGATTCAACGGTGATGACGTCGCCAAGAGTATAGGTATTAAAAAAGTCATGCTTGATCTGGAATTCCGAATAGCCATGGTTGTGGCCAAAAAAATCTTATCCACGCTACAACCTGCAGACAAAGCTTTGCAAGCCCGAAGCGCAGGATTAAAAGATGCCATAACAATCATAAAGTGTGTCAAAGATGAAATTATTAAATTAAGATCAAATCAAATGTATAATCAAATTCTGGAAGAAGCTAAGTCTTTAACAAGCAATGACTGCGGCGAATCTGAAAATAGGACACAGACCTCGAAGAGGCAAGTAAAAAAAACCAAATCGGATGGATGACTATTTGACGTACACCCCCTGTTCCTCCGCCAGACAAAATATAGATGAGAACGACGAGCCATTTAAGTCTGAGTATTTCGAAACGTTGGACATTTTAATTGCTGAATTACAAAGAAGGTTTTCGGACAACGATGATTTAATTAATTCGATTGCAAGTCTTGATGAGTTGGATGTAGATAAAATGGTTCCACTGAAAAATTTGGGTAAGTTTAAAATAAAAAAAAAAATCAAAAAAATTGTCATGTTCAATTTACAATTTTAACTAATTTTTCAGGTCTGAAAATTCCATCAAGAGAAGAGGCTAGTGTGGTTAAAGCTTACTTGAGTCGTAACGAGGATATAATGGAAAATACATTGCAAGTTTTGTACAGGCAACGAGAGGCGTTCAAAGATACATATGAACTTTTTGCGTCTGTGGCGACCATAGGATGTAGCACTGCAGTGTGTGAATCTACGTTTTCAACTTTAACTGCAATCAATAGGCCTCAAAGGCTGTCAATGGGTCACGAGAGAATGGCTGGTATGGTATTTCTGGCCTTTGAAAAAAAAAGAACAAAATCAGTTGATCTGAACGAAGTTCTTCGCATTTTTAATAACATGGCGAATCGTAGAATTCAGCTGTTTTAAATGTTTTTTATTATTATGTTAGTTAATTATTATAATAAGTACGCAAAAACAATGTGATCTTAATGGTATTTTTGGTCGTTTCTATTTACTCGTATCACCCCACCCAATAATTAATTATACCTCACTCTCACTCAGACGTGGATCTCTACATCCAAATCTGGAAGTTCAACCATCTTATTCACTTGTTCTTCATCATTGAGGATTTAATAGTTCTTAGATCCATGCTCATGCACTGTCACAGTAATTATTTGTCTACGAATAACTATTCACATGATGGTGATATACATGGTGATTGATTTAGGAGCCCGTGTTTCGACGGCAGATCAATTATGATAATTTTTTTACTTCCGCCCTACCTGTAACTAATGCTGCCCTACCTCAAATTCGACCCTAGCTACGGCCCTGGATTCAACTCTTACGTGAAGTCCTAGAATCTTTAACACAAGCCGGATTTTCGATCAATCTTCGAAAGTGTTCATTTCTCACGACCGAGGTGGAATATTTGGGACGTATAATTAGCCATGGTCAGGTTAGGCCGAACCCCAATAAAATTGAAGCTTTAACTAATACTCCTGTACCCAGTAACGTTAAACAGGTCAGACAATTTTTAGGTCTGCCGGGATATTTCAGACGTTACATCGAGGGGTACGCCACGAAAACTGCAAGTATTTCACGGTTAACGAAAAAGAATGTTAAATTTGAATGGGGGCCCGAACAAGAACAGGCTCGCTTGTACCTTATTAAACAGTTGACCACTGAACCGATACTTGCAATTTTTGATCCTAAATTAACCACGGAATTGCACACAGACGCTAGTAGTGCAGGATATGGGGCCGTACTCATGCAAATCCATAGCGGTGGTAATAAGCGGGTAGTTGCCTATTTTAGTAAGGTCACCCAGGGCGCTGAAAGCAGGTACCACTCCTACGAGCTTGAGACGCTGGCGGTGGTCAAGGCGTTGCAGCATTTTCGACATTACTTAATTGGCATAAACTTTGTGATTATAACCGACTGCAACGCCCTGAAAGCCACTGAGCGTAAGAAGGACCTGCTTCCACGCGTAGCGCGCTGGTGGATTTATTTGCAAGATTTTAATTTCACAATAGAATACCGTAAAGGAGTCATGATGTCTCATGCTGACTACCTCAGTAGAAATCCACCAGTTGCGCAGGTGAACCAGATCGATAAACCATTAAACTGGGCCCAAATGGCACAAGCTGCCGACAATGAAACACAGGACCTCATACAGAAATTAAGAGATGGTCGATTAGATTCACGTCGTTACATTAATCAAAATGATTTGCTCTATTATCGTTACTCGCCAGTCGGGGAAGAATCGAGATTGTTGTGTTATGTCCCCAAAGGACACCGACTTAGTTTATTGCGACTATTTCACGACGAGCACGAGCATATTGGTGCCGACAAAACATTAGACCTCATACTAAAGCATTTCTGGTTCCCAGGCCTCAAAAACTTTGTTTTAAAATATACATCACATTGCCTCATTTGTATCTCCAAAAAACGAGTGCCTAGGGCACCCCTCCAACCTATTACGTCATGGGCAAAACCTGAAGTTCCTTTTAACACTATTCATGCAGACGCATTAGGCCCTTTGCCGGAATCAAATGGTTACAAGTTTGTTTTTGTACTGGTAGACGCATTCACAAAATTTTGCTTTGTGTTACAGCCTTTTTTATCGTCCCACTGCTGGGCACAGGCCTCCCCTCACACGGAGAAGGATTAAGCATTAATCACCACGCTTGCTCAATGCGGGTTGGTGATTTCAGACTAAATAGTCCAGGTTTCCTCAAGATGTTTTCCTTCACCTTTTTATCAGTCATTGGTGTCCAAGATATACTTAGAAAGATTAAAAATTTTGCTTACTATATCCCATGTACCGGCAAGATACTAGTGAACTTAAGCGTGTTTTTAATAATGCAATTGCTTTGTTTGGAGTCCCTAAATTGATTGTTTGTGACCGAGGCCGTATGTTCGAAGCAGCTGGATATCAGATTTAGGTTGTGACATCCACCACATAACTCCCGAGATGCATCATGCAAACGGGCAGGCAGAACGATATGTGCGAACTGTATTAAATCTTATTCGTGTAAAGTCGTAATAAAAATGTAATTTGGTCAGATTCGCTTTGAAAAATTCAACTTGTATTTAATACAAGTTGAATTTTATTACAAATTACAAGTTTATTACAAAACAAAAAACAACACAAATGTCAGCACTAAACTTACTGATTGGTACCGATGCGACCACTCCTGTTATCCGTGCGCTGATCCGCGACGTGGCAATCGACAACGCGAACCCTAACCGTGAAGCCTGGAGGGAAATCTGCAGGAGCCGGGCAAAGGATTTGCTGGATAAGAACCAAAGTAAACAAGATTCTCACACCAATCGCCAACGACACCCCCCTAAAGTTTTCAAGACGGACGACCTGGTGTTTGTAATTAAATATTCGCAATCGACTGGTAAACTAGACTCCGGAATGCGAGGGCCCTATAAAGTTACCAAGGTTCTCCCAAGTAACCGCTATGAACTGAAGTTACTGGGTGGAGCCAGAGGCAAAACAACTCAGGCTGCAGCACAATATATGGTGCCGTGGAAAGGGGAGTGGTGTCCCGAGAGCTGTTCAGCTTTTTTTGAAAGTAAGTGTACTTGTATTTTGCAAATATGGTGTGAACCTGTTATGGATGAGTATGCACGTGAGATGGATAACAATTTTCGGGTGGATAGAATCTTCAACCGGTCGTGCACCTCAAGCTGGGTGAACAGACACGTTTTTGACGTGTATTGGACTTAGTGTCCTGCAGACACATATGTTGGATATGTGTATAGGTACATAGGTAGCCTGGTAGACACGTTTTTGACGTGTATTGGACTTAGTGTCCTGCAGACACATATTTTGGATATGTGTATAGGTAATAGGTAGCCTGGCAGACACGTTTTTAACGTGTATTGGACTTAGTGTCCTGCAGACACATTGTTGGATATGTGTATAGGCACATAGGTAGCCTAGCAGATACGTTTTTAACGTGTATTGGACTTAGTGTCCTGCAGACACATATCTAAATATATAAAACTCAAAGGTGACTGACTGACTGACTGACATAGTGATCTATCAACGCACAGCTGAAACCACTGGACAGATCGGGCTGAAATTTGGCATGCAGGTAGATGTTATGACGTAGGCATCCGCTAAGAAAGGATTTTGATCAATTCTACCCCCAAGGGGATAAAATAGGGGATGAAAGTTTCTATGAAACTTTGTCAATTTTAAACCGATCGGACTGAGACTTTGCATGCATAAAGCTACTATGGCGTAGGCAACCCTTAAGAAAGGATTTTGATAAATTCCATCCCTAAGGGGATAAAATAGGGGATGAAAGTTTGTATACATCTTCTTAGATTTTATGAAGAAGTCCTGATGACGAATCAGAATTTTATGATGACGTTCGCTTAAATACGATTTTGATTAATTCAACCCCCACGGGTGATAAAATAAGGGATGATGAAGGATGTAAAATGTATTAGTTTGAACCTATCAGTACGTAATGGAACGAACAAAATAATGTTTAGTTCTAAATGTTGAGAAGTTCTGCCTACCGCTATTAGATGGCGCTGTGTATTTTCGTCTCATTTCTGAATCCCGGTGTTAAGATTCTCCGCCAGATTACCTTCAAACTGAACTGTAGGTAATCTGTTTGTTTGGTTGCTGCGGATTGCCTTCCTCACTGACATATTAAACATAAATATTTCTAGCGGATTATATTTGACGGTTCTTTTCTTGACATTTGGGCGGGGATGAGTCTGCTGGTAGATTTTCAGATCTCCTTCTTAAAATCGGTAATGGTGATTTTCCATCGTTTGATGGCATGTTAACCATCCCGGAAGAATTGTGCACAGTTGTTACTACGGTTCAAGAATTGCTGTCTAAAGTTTATCCAGACATTATTCATATACATGACAAGCCTATTGAATGGTTATGTGAGCGTGCCATACTTACTCCAAAGAACGATCAAGCAGCAGCTATCAACGATATCCTGCTCATGTCGTTTGAGGTCGAAGAAAAGGTCTATACTTCGATTGATACTGTAGTTAATACGGATGACGCTACTAATTACCCTGTAGAATTTTTGACGTGACAACGTCTTATAAATCGATGGAGCCGGCTGCACGCACGAAAAAACATGACTCATGCGGCGTTACCTCGCTCTGAGGCGTTACCTCGCTCTGAGGCGTTCCATCGCACAATCGGCCTACGCGTTCGGCAGCGTTCGACATCTGTCTGTCAAAGTATTATTATTAATTAGGTATGGTTTTTGCGGCTTTACTTTTGTTTAGCGTGTGTAAAAAATTAGGGCCTACAAAACTTCTTTGTACACAATATTCTTTACTAATCTGTCATTAGGCGCTAAAACTATTAAGTTATTGGGTGAACTTACTCGTGAGCTAGCAACATAAAACTGTCCATGAGAGAAGCAATGTTCTCTCAAGTCAATACCCGCAAATTTGAGTTTGTCCCTGAGACTTATTTATTGTCATGGCAAAGCAGACTTTTAGGGGAAACTGTAAGGCGTCGTCCTAATTGACAGCGATCGCACGATGACACGATGCGTTCTCGTCATGCGATGAGTTTAAACATACAGATTTCATCAGAGTGTCCTATTTGAACCTCGGAACCTCGCAAGTGAGATCGTGAGATGAAAAACGCATCGCGCCATCGCGCGATCGCTGCCAATTAGGACGACGCCTAATCGTTTAAATTCGAACGGGATATCGTTAGGTATTAATGGGATTCGTGGTATAAATACAGTTTCCCCTGTTGCACACCCAGTTAATATAGTGGCTTCCACTATATTGCGATGTAACGCTTTCACTTGCAGTCTCGTACCGTTACAAAGTTTTGGTGGTTTTAAATTTCGCAACAACATAATTGGAGTACCCACGCGCAGAATAAGCTTATGATAAGGCAAACCTGGCGGTTTCAATGAATTTAAAAATTCTACAGGGTAATTAGTAGCGTCATCCGTATTAACTACAGTATCAATCGAAGTATAGACCTTTTCTTCGACCTCAAACGACATGAGCAGGATATCGTTGATAGCTGCTGCTTGATCGTTCTTTGGAGTAAGTATGGCACGCTCACATAACCATTCAATAGGCTTGTCATGTATATGAATAATGTCTGGATAAACTTTAGACAGCAATTCTTGAACCGTAGTAACAACTGTGCACAATTCTTCCGAGATGGTTAACATGCCATTAAACGATGGAAAATCACCATTACCGATTTTAAGAAGGAGATCTGAAAATCTACCAGCAGACTCATCCCCGCCCAAATGTCAAGAAAAGAACCGTCAAATATAATCCGCTAGAAATATTTACGTTTAATATGTCAGTGAGGAAGGCAATCCGCAGCAACCAAACAAACAGATTACCTACAGTTCAGTTTGAAGGTAATCTGGCGGAGAATCTTAACACCGCGATTCAGAAATGAGACGAAAATGCACAGCGCCATCTAAAAGCGGTAGGCAGAACTTCTCAACATTTAGAACTAAACATTATTTTGTTCGTTCCATTACGTACTGATAGGTTCAAACTAATACATTTTACATCCTTCATCATCCCTTATTTTATCACCCGTGGGGGTTGAATGGGGGTTGAATTAATCAAAATCGTATTTAAGCAAACGTCATCATAAAATTCTGATTCGTCATCAGGACTTCTTCATAAAATCTAAGAAGATGTATACAAACTTTCATCCCCTATTTTATCCCCTTAGGGATGGAATTTATCAAAATCCTTTCTTAAGGGTTGCCTACGTCATAACATCTACCTGCATGCCAAATTTCAGCCCGATCCGTTCAGTGGTTTCAGCTGTGCGTTGATAGATCACTATGTCAGTCAGTCAGTCAGTCACCTTTGAGTTTTATATATTTAGATATAATAATGATAAGGAAATTATTATGCCGATTACTGTGCAAAATGAGATACTAACTATACCTGCTAGGTCCGAAAGTATGCATTACATTACTACTGCTATGGTAGAGGACTGTATAGTCTGCGCGGCGGAAATAGGAAATGGTATATTTTTGGCAAGTTCTTTGGGAACCCCAGTTGATGGAAAACTTCCTGTTAGAATCCTAAATACCACTGAAAATGATTATTATTTACAAAATATAAACCCTACTATACAGAAAGCAAGTGATTACAATATCTGTACGTTTGTAAAACATGACACAAAGTCCGGACGAGTCAAAAACCTGCTACGGCTATTAAATTTAGGTCATTTAAATAAGGAAGAAAATAACAGTATTTTAAACATTTGTGCAAAATATAATGATATTTTTTATCTTGAAGGAGATCGGTTTACTACAACTAACATATATAAACACTCGATAACTATAAAAACTTATAGGCTCCCACATTCCCAAAAAGGGGAAATACAGAAACAAATTGACCACATGCTTGAACAAGGTATAATTGAACCTTGTAATAGCGAATGGTCTAGTCCCGTCCTTTTAGTACCAAAGAAATCAAATGGAGAGAAAAAATGGTGTTTGGTCATTGATTACCGAAAGTTAAATGACTGTATTCAAAATGATAAATTCCCTCTGCCAAATATTCATGAAACATTAGACTCGCTCTCTGGTTGCATTTCTTTTTCACACTTAAGTCAAGGGTTTTACAATGTGTACAATGTGGCACGTCGCACAGTGGTTTCATTAGAACAAGCTAGCTAGACAAAATTATTTATTGGGGTATTTTGCTTCGTATGGCTTTATTATGATATTCTAATGCGGTTTTAGCACCAAATACCCAAATAAAAAGAGGTAGGGAGGGTCACGTGCACCAAAAAAACAAAAAATGACAAAAGATATTTCGTTTATGACGGACAATTAAAAGACAACAATAAATAAAATTAACAATAGTCATAAAATACTCAACTACTCATAGCCTTGCTACTAATTACACAATGGGACACTATTAGTACTTTTTATCAATATTTTTTAAACTAATAATAAAGTTAGATAAGGTACACATTCTTATAAATTGATTAGTACAATATTATTTAGAGTTCTACTGATATTTTTATAAAAACTACTATGACTTACACTAGCACTTACATTTACAGAAGGAGGGGGGGGGGGGCGTTTTTTTTACGTTCGAAAAGTGCTGTTTTGCAGCCAAGTTTGAATAAATGAGTTTTGATTTTGATTATGACTGGAACTTCCATAGCACCCCCATTTGCTTATAAGGGATAGTGATGAACCAGGAGTTACAGATTTTAAAACTTCACACTGTGCACAAATTAGACGTTCAGCAGTTTTATTTAAAACCGAAGTTGAATATCTGCCCGAGTTTCGTTTATAAAAATCTGTTCCCCAGGAGGGTAACATACAATTTTTGCCTGCCTAACACTATAAAATGATGGGAATACCTGATGTCCTGCTCTCATGCTCCATTTCCTAATTTGTTTATATGAGTGGCTTGTAGATTCGGCATCTACGTAATATGCCAAAGCCTCTTCCTTTGACAAACATCTCGATTCTTCGCGTACACCCACACTTGCTTTCATTATTTGGCACTTTTCAGGACTTTGACTTGCATCTTTAATCACAGAAGTTCCGATGTCCAGACAATCGCGCTGATAGTCAGCAGCCACTACTAACTGGTTTACATCCCGCGTTTCAAGAAGGTCGTCCACGCGCCTCCTTTTCGTTTTTTCACTAGCTTCAGAATCCACCGATGGACGCACAGAAACCGAAGTCTTACTTGATGATGATGGTGCTGAGTAGTAGATGGATACTCTAAACGTAAAATCACCAGATAAACACTCAGAATTCTTAGTCAAAAAACGATCGCGACGCTTTCCAGAACTTTCCCATTTCTCTACAAATTTGGATGACAATCTTCCAATTGTCATTTTAATTTCCCGCGCAGATGCTTCCGTGATATTCCCAAGATCACGTTTCATCGATAGAAAGTCATATAGTCTACTATTATGATACTCTTTGGGATGTTTCTGCCATTCATCAAAAAACTCCATTTTTGAGACTGAGAACTCGTATTCTGAAACAACAGACAGAATGACAAAGTTGCACTCAAATGCGCGGATCAAAATGAGTAAAATATAAAAGCTAACAGATATGGCTGTAATACATATAATTTTCAGCCCGGGTACATAAGGGTACAAGTACTTTCTAGTCCAATTAATTCAGAAAATTGACCAAAAATAACAAACTCTTTAAAACTCTAGGTATTTAAAAACAGTGCGGTGAAAGTATATCTATTTTCTAACTAGAATTGAAAAGTACATACCTTTTACTTGAAGATCCATCACTAACACTTTTCAAAAAACTTAAACTCAATGTCATATGTTGTTACTTCGATAAGCGCAAAAATGCAAGTAATAAGTAATTTTTTACCTCTTCTCTTGTATACTACCCTCATTATCTTACCAGCAGTTGACATTGAAGCAAAACAATTCTTAGAATTGGGACATGCATTTATGTGGCTCTAGGCTCATGTAATAAATTCCAGGAAATTCAACAGTGACTTTTGTCTAGCTAGCTTGTTCTAATGAAAACACAGTGCGTCGTAACAGATAGCGGTGTGCTACCCGATCCTGAAAAGATTACCGCGATCCAAAAATATCCGATTCCTAGAACTAAAGCGTTTTGTAGCCTTAGCAAACTATTACCGCAAAGGAGAATGCCCGTTTTGTTAGGAGATTTGGGCCCCCAGAAAAAAATTGCGTGCCATGGTGGTTTTAACTTTATTTTGAAGAACTACAATTACCTTTTCAGACCCTGAAAACAATTTATAATTTTTCACCCTAGTTTTCGAGAATTACTGAATTTTTTTCTGATGAAGAAATTGAGCTTATTAGACAATATTTTTTCAAAAACAATTTGCGTTAAAACAATAAAATATTTTTAGTATTAGTATTGATTCCCAAATGAAATAAAAACATCAGATATCATCTTTTCTTGCTAAATAATATGTTAAACTGTTTATCTTGCAGTCAGCGGAAGTAGGTTTTGCTGGCACCAGTAGAAATAAATATACTTAGGGCTAAATTGGTTGGAGGAGCATGTGGCTACGTTACAACAACCACAAGGAGATATCTTAAGTTAAGCTACTTGGTCAGATTGCACTTGGGTGACCATCCATTACAAACTTCAGCTGGGTGGCTGCTAGTACTTACATTTAAAATGCTGATTCTGGGTGCATTATTCATACTTGTTATGAGAAGCTAGAATCCAGCAAGTGTGACAACCACTTACCAGGAGGTAACATGTTATAACCCAGTGTATCGGGTGTGGAGGTCAAATGGGCAATCACTCTTTGAGCGATACTGTATTCAGCTGCACCGGTTAGACTAAAAGCCGACCCCAAGATTGTTGGCTAAAACTGCTAGGTACCTAGTATATACGAGTATGTATGACATATATGACAGCATCTCCTGCAAGCGACATAGTAAAATCACTGCCCTGCTACTTAGTAAGATTGCTGTGCCATCCATGATTAGCTGTAGTTTATTTTAGAAAGGGATTAATTATAAAGGAGTTTAAAATATAGTAAATGCTATACAGATGTTTAATAAGAAAAAACACAACCAATTAAAATAATAGACATTTATTCTTCAAGGAATATGTTGTCTAGAAATTGTGCTGGAGCGCTTATATCATTAAAGCGGTGGCAGTGGTGGTGGTACAGGAATCATCATATCTGTAATTATGTTTCCATCCATGATACCAGTCTCCGGTGCAGACTCCACAGTGTGTTGGCTACTGCCAGCAACGGGTTGCCTCCGGACTTGTCTTGATGCAGCCTCGATCAAGGAAGACAAACTCGTTCCAAATGCAACACCTAATAACAACAATATTATATTTAGATACTTGATATTCATTAATATTTAATTAGTTCAACACACATACATATGCATTCATACATTAAGTTTAAATAAATAAGAATAAACACTTACGTGATGTGCTGGTGTCCATCTTAGTATAACATTCCTTTGAGGACAATCTTGACTGACTCTGGGATTTGCTATTGACAAGCCACATGCGTAGCATATGTTTAGGTGTCCACGAGCAGGGGATACAAGTGACAGATTTGATTTAGATGCTGTCTGGTTTTGTAATAATACAAAACATTTCACACACAGGATGTCATCAGAAGATATCTGGAAAAAATGACAAAATAAAATGTAAGGTAGTTTAGACAGTTTAGAGACGTGTGAAAATTGGTAAGTTTGTTTTATTATGTTTGTCATAATAAAACAAACTTACCAATGTAGGTCTACGAAGATTAGGCGCTATACGTAAAGAGCAATTAACACACCGGCGAGTCAAAGAGTAGTTTACTCGACTTCTACCAGGTGCAGACATTTTTCCGGAGTAAAACAACAATATCACTTAAAACACTTCTCTTATCACTAAAAACAAGAGTCCAATGCTCAGGAGTCAATGTGCTCACTTATCACTAAGAAAAGAGTCCAAAACTTACAAAAAAAAACCACGCGAGGCACGAAAACGAGCAGCTCGACAGTTTTTACGCAAATTGTAACGATCAGAAGCAAATACGGAGGAATAAATTCAACTCTACGCATAACACAACAACCGGCACGAAAACAATTTGAATGACGTATTGATTTGACAGATCAATACGTCACAGACAGACTCGCAAAGAGTAAAATAATACTATGGAAAAAGAGAGCCCTCCCGCGATGTTTTTATGCAAGCAACTTTGAAGCGCCATCTGGAGTTTGCGACCAAAAGTATATGTGTGCTATACATACGTATAGGTACGTACCTATATGTATTTATAAACATAAGCATAGTTCCCAATATACCCGTTCGCCGGTAACAAGTTATGTTTAATTTTCTTGTTGTTATGCTTTGAAATACATTACAACAGGAAAATTAAACAAAATACTTTTTACTGGAAAGCGGGTCTACTAGAATCAAATATTTATTTGCTAGGAATTACACAAAAATGACCAAAATACAAAGACAAGCGTACGCGCAAGTTATGATGGCGGTCATCTTGTGAAGTATGATGTGTTACTATTACCAATTAACAAAAAGGTCAGATAGGTTCTCAGATTGAGAATTTTTAAAAACAAAATTTAACTAGAATTCGTAATTTAAATCATCTTCTAATTATTGAAATACTCTCGTATTTTTGTATAAAAAAGTAAAATAATTAATTTTCAATCTACTTACAGAGACATCTATCGTGAAATAAGTAGCAATATGGCATGTTTTCACGTTTCATGTATAAGATGGCGCTACTTTCTTTACGACAACGCTCAGTCAAGGAAACTGTCCCCCCCCCTGCAGACTCGCGTTCCGAGTAGATGTTACCATGTTAAATATTTTGTTAATCGATTTCCTAAATCGATTTGTTATAAAGAATATCATTTACTAATTATTGTGTTATTGTTGTATTCCATGTATGGTGTTAGGTGTAACCGTTTTATAGATATAGTTTAGTGGTGACTTTTGTTAGTGTTGATATTTTATTGTTTGTGCAACAGTTATAAACAGTTTTTCTTTCTTCTTTTCTTGTTTACTATTTACGAGTGCATACTTAATATATATACTTGTACATTTTGATATAAGAGAAAAATGTTATTAAATTCTTGACCGTTATTTGAAGCTTACTAGTTTGGAGATAGGCACCTACGTGTTTTCCGCTTTTATCTCCGTCCTTTTCTACCCCATATCTTGCATCTCTCTCGCACATCGACCAGTTTTACTCCCCACCAGGCAGGAGGCGACGAGTGTTCTCGGCGGCCACAGTTCGTCATTGGCGTCTTGTTTTCCGCCCGAGAAGGTTGGTCTAACCAACCGCTGTAGTATTTCGTTGAAAAATAAACTCAGTGCTCTCGCAGAACACAGGTGAGTTTATAATTTGTTAACGGTTTTACCGTTCGATATTCGATTTTGCGAAATCAAGTGTTAATATTTTGTACATCTACCCCTTTTTTGTCACGAGTTTCTTCCGTGTACTTTTTTTTCAGTAATTTGTTTTCAGAATGAGTGACTTATAAAGCAAATACAGATGCGGTAAATAATAAAGCTACCACAGCCCGTGCACGTGACTATGGAAAAGAAAGCAAGCCCAAAGTTCCTAAGGCACCTGTGGCCCTAGTTCAATCCTGCAAGGCGTTCAACGGTTTGACAAAAAAGAATGGTGTGAGGTGCGGTCCAACCAGCATCTCCTTAGTTCAGACTGATCACTACCGCACTTGAAGAGGGCTGATGGTGTCAAGAAAGCTTTTCGGCCTTGAAAGACTTGGTACGCTCCCCTCGGACTACCAGTAAGTCTGTTAGCCATCCCCCATGGGGGTCGGCTCATTATCACGGCGTGTGATGGTTTTCGGCCTTGAAAGACTTGGTACGCTCCCTTCGGACTGCCAGTAAGTCTGTTAGCCACCCCCCGTAGGGGTCGGCTCATTATCTCGGCGTGTGATTCTTTTCGGCCTTGAAAGACTTGGTACGCTCCCCTCGGACTGCCAGTAAGTATGTTAGCCACCCCCCGCAGGGGTTGGCTCATTTTCACGGACCCGCGCAGGGTACCAATCTTGCATGTTGCGAGACGCAGCATCATTACAAAGTGGGGACCAGTAAGTATACTAGCCACCCCCCACAAGGGTTGTTTCATTATCACGGACCCGCGCAGGGTACCAATCTTGCATTTTGCGAGTCGCAGCATCATTACAAAGCAGGGACCAGTAAGTATACTAGCCACCCCCCGCAGGGGTCGGCTCATTATCACGGACCCTCGCAGGGTACCAATCATGCATGTTGCGGGTCGTACCATCATTGCAATCTACCCTCGCAGGGTGGCTATTTGGATCGACTTTCGAAGAGTCGCAATTATAACCTTCCCTCGAAGGGAAATGGTAATCACACTCACGCTGAATGGCGTGTGTCGCAAAACTCTAAAGGCTCCCTTGGGACATCACGAGTAAATTACAATAAGAACCATGTCCAACAGACGAAACAAAGCGTCCAGGACCGCAGGCGGACTTTGATGCGTCCAACAAGGCACGTAAGTTATGACTTTCGAGGCGGGTTGCCTAACATTATATCAAGACCAATGGAAAGAAATGGGAGCTCCGCCTTTCTTGTCAAAAATAATAACTGGGTATCGGATACCTTTGGCCAAAAGCCACCTTTGATAGATAATGCCAGATTTGACCAGAGAGTCCAAAGAGATGGATGTCGTCATATCCCAAATGATAAAACAAAAAGTTTTATTGATAGCTGCAAATTCTGCCAGCTTTCTTTCCAATATGTTTCTTGTGCCCGAAAGGCGACGGAAAGAACCGTCCAATACTCAATCTCAAGGTTCTCAACAAGTTCATAATTACGGAACCCTTCAGTTTAATAAATGTTTTTCGGGTGCTAAAGTTTCTTCAGAAAGACGAATGGCTGTGCAAGTGGATCTCGCCCAGGCTTACTTCTACCTTCCGTTAGCCGAAGGTCACAGACATGTTCTTCGACTAGTATACAGAAGAAGACTGCTTCAGATTACGTGCCTACCATTTGGCTTAAGCACGGCACCCAAGACCTTCGCCACAGTGACCAATTGGGTGGCTCAAACTTTGAAAACTCAAGGGTTACTTATAATTGTGTACCTCGATTTTCTGGTGGCTCACCAAGATATATTCGCCTACTTTGGGATCATTTGCACCACGTTTTGGATGGCACGTGAATAAATCGCAAGCATTATCAACAAGATAATGACAAAACGCACTACGTGACAAACAGCACGACAAACTTAGAAGACCTGCATAGCTTGATAGGACTTTTAAACTTCGCAAGTTTTTGTTGTCCCATACGGCAGACTGCATTACCGGGCTCTCCTCATTTTCCTCAATGCAGTGTTGAACAGCAATCTAAACCTACCCTATTCATGGAACCGTGAGCCAAACGGTGAACAAACCATAAAAAGGGCCCAGGCAGCACACAAGTCAGATAACTGGCCAAGAATTTAACTCTATGCAGGGTTAAGCTTTATTACATATGAATATAAGCTGAGTGTATTACCAAATTATGTATTAAAGTTATTTCTTGCTATAATAATGCTATCAGCTGAATTAGTTTAGTAATTTGCGGATTTTATTTCTTCAAACTGAATAATCATCATAAAAAGACCTGCTACTCAAGAGTTCGTGTAATCTTTTGTATAACATTGGTATAAAATTCCATTATCAAGCATGATACTGGATAAGCTGTATTCTGTTTTCTTTTAGTTGTATTACACACTACACCTTGACCGTTATTCAGCTGCTGTATAAAATAGGCGTTGTTTCTGTTATGAAGCATATAGTAACTTAACAGAAATAAAGATAGCTGTTGTAACTACTTTATGACGCTTTGAGTACGAAATTACCGTCATGTGCAGCTAACTGTAGTTAAAGCAATATTAACAGATTCTGATGCAGAAGTTTGCTGCGTATTCATGAGAAGTACTTAGACATTTTTAAGCTAGAAGAGCTGTTCTGGAAAGTTAGTCAGAATTTAACCGGCTGACAGTTTTGTAGGGTTACTACGTGAAAATGCATCGCACGTTTGTAGTAGGTATATAGTACCTACTATGCTTATTTATTTGTATCGTACTATTTATGAATTCTGTACTACAATGATTAGTTATAATTAAGTATGTAATTTTTCGTATCGTAATATTTTTTAACCGACTTCTAAAAGAATGAGGTTCTCAATTCATCGGAATCTTCTATAATTATCTGAATTTGATAAGAACTAAAAATAAAAAATAATATAGCTTTCCTATAATGTGGGTTTTTATTATTAAATGACTGAATCCTAATTGTTTGATTTACAGTACGAATGTGTGTTATTATAGAACAGTTGTCGAAAAATGTTTAATGCAGTCCACTTTTAACCAGAGCACAACTTAATAAGTGGACACTTATGGTCTGTTATGCATACATTAGACGGTAAGCCACTGTGCAATCAGATTTTATTCAGAATGTGCGTCGCCATTATCGAACAACATAACCTAATTATAATGATGTGGAATTTTATACTCAAATACTCAAGTTTAATAACGAAATAAATATAATATTCTTAAAAAAGCTTTACATGGTTATTTTTGAACCCTTACATTGAAATAAACTAAAAAAATATTTTACACGTAAAAAACATAACTAGAAAAAATGTTGTTTATTTCTTCAAAACCCGGCTTATCAGGAAGCGCGTGAAAAATTTACACGAAATATATATATATATACACGGTAAAGTTGCATGCGCACCTACAATTTCTTTCATCAAGCCTAAATAAGGGTAAAATTTACGATAGGTAAAACTACGCATATGTATAACTCTGTTCGGATTTGTCAATATTTAATTTGATCAACTACTTGCTAAAATATACCTGAAATAAGCTAAACGCTGTGTATGATCTGAATATCTGAGCTTTGAAGGACTCGGTCAATTATAATATGTTCATTCATCATTCACTCATCATCTGGCTAAAAGAGCTGTAATACTTGTTATAAAGAACAAAATCTTTTTATGTAGAAGATATTCAGCTTGTCGTACAATTATTCAAAAATTAATCATCTTTTACGTTTCTATTACACAGCTAATAGCAGTATATTTTGTGCCCAAATTGCTTGAATAACGTCTGAGTAAGCGCCATATCAGCTATTTACAGTACTTTTTTTCTGCAATTAGCTTCTATGACTGCTGTTAAACAAAAATTACTCAAAAGGTTTGTGCTGGCTGGGGGTTCTTATAAGTCACGATTGAAGTAATGATCATATTTTATAAAAATAACTACGAAAGTAATATACTGACAACATTAGAAATTATATTTTAGAACGATGTCTGTGGAACTTATGCAATCTTTTCAAACTTATTTGAAATCAAATATAATAAATGCCGTAAATTGTTTTCTTAATTTTAATTAAATATGTAGTAAATCGTTTACATGTAAAAGGAACCTAGAAGTCTTGACTGTCATACATAGAACCCTACTTAATTGAAGACCACAGATACTAAGAACATTTTACATAAAAATGTGACGTTTTTGTCATCGGTCGGGTTATACCCACCATTTTGAAAAGTGTCATTCTTTGGTTACATTGTGGGCTCACGGCTCGGTGAATGGAGTATAACAATGTTGAACCTACCAGCAGATGCCTTAGCAGATCTAAAGTGGTGGCTGGTCAGCTGCCACCAAACCTTGGATATTCATACGCCACTTCCCTGTCACCTTATAACCACGGACGCCTCCGATGTAGGATGGGGGTACAACTGAACGGAACGCCCGTAATGGGTTCATGGAACAAGAGAGAAAAAGGCTTTCACTGCGATCTGAAAGAGATGCTTGCAGTATTAACTGGATGATTATCCAGTTAATACTGCAAGCAACTTGCCGTGATTACGGCGAGTTGCTAAGGAGATCAACAGCCATTTTTCAATGCAAAAATGGGACTGTAGTGTCATATCAAGAAATCAAGGTGGCACCCGATCAAGGAGCCTACCGAACTTGACGTACAAAGTATTCAGTTATCTCGAGCTGTATCAAATCTATCACGTCGTGAATCATATACCAGCCCTATTCAACAGTCATGCAGACCATCTCTCCCGACACGAACCTCCACCGGAGGGGGCATCTTGTATCAGCAGTGGACCTATTTGCCTCGAAGCGAGCCCAGGGATACATAGTTGTGTACTACGTGCCCCTAGATCTGAAGGACCCGAAAGCGGGGTTCCACGATGTCCTTTTTCTCAAGTTTGGACTTACCCACTAGCATGGGTATTACCGCCACCTTACCTTATACCGTAGGTCCTCAGTCATCTCAATTCAGGAACGGGAGTTAATCTCATAGTAGTTTCTTCGGTGGCACCAGGTATTTTGGCGAGCAGATTGAAGTCCCGATCATTAGCAGTACCCTACACACTGATGAACCTCGAGCAGAAACCGATAGACACAGCAACGGGGATACCCCCTTCCAAGGTCAAGGAAATGGGGAGGGGGGGGAGGGACAAGGAGTCTCTCCGACTGAAGTCTTCTTCAATCCACACGCAAGACTTATCAATCAGCTTGGAGTCGATGGTTAAATTGGGGCGAAAAGTATGAAATTGGATCCTATGAATCCTTGAATCCCTATTTGGACCTATACTTACCCAATTTTTTTTGCGGACTTACACATAGTAAATAAACTAGCATACAATACTATTTTATTACACAAGTCAGTTATAGCTACACTATGCAATGCAGAAACCACTGGAGAGCTAGGTTCACACGTTCTAGTCGGACACATTTTAAAATCAATAGCGCTGAGCAAACCTGTTCCCCGGGAAGCCGTCCATCTGGAATATTGACCAATTGGTAACCTACTTAAGTGCAGTAAACGTAGACAAGAATAATCCTTTTGCAACTTCCAGGCACACTGCTGCTCTTTCTTTTGCTAGCTTGTTTCGGAAAGGCGAGTCCATGATCTTTCCTTGCTTGCAATAGACCCAGAACATTTCCAAAACAACAAAGATAATTTAATCTTATGGCCAGTCTTGGTTCTAAGACCGACAGTTCTAGTCATGGGCAGTCGGGTTGTTGTTTGATGGATAATCAGGAAAATATAAATCTAAGTCCAGTGTATTGGGTCAGAAAGACTAAAGCCTTGTTAGAAGATAGACGGACATCGGCTAATTCCTTAAATTTATTTATATCCGTTAGAGGCCAACCAAAGGCAGGCACCCGAACGATGATTGCGGGTGGATTAAGACATTGTTAAAAGAGGCAGGAATAACTACAACCCCAGGAAGCTTCCACTCGGCGGTAGCGTCAAAATCTGTGTTGACAATATACCTTTGGACGATATATTAGCCAAGGGTAATTGGCGATCAGGCAATACATTTGCCCATTTTTACAGAAGAGAAAGATACCCACTAAATAGAAGTAGCAAGTTATCTCGATTATTTAATGAATCCAGCTGATTAATGTCTATATTTTGTTACTATTGTTATTAAGAAGTATCGCAATATTTTTGTTAATTACTATTAGAAAATGAAATCAATTTTGCTTTTGTTCTTGCATCTCTCTTTTAATTTTTATTACTCATCCTCCGAGCCCCTTTCCCAACTATGTTGGGGTCGGCTTCCAGTCTAACAGGATGTAGCTGAGTACCAGTACCAGTTAACTTTTATTACATTAGTATTCCAGGACGCAATACACATACTTACATGTGATTACTCGTGTACCTAAGTACCTATTTACATACACAATTTCATTGTGCTTTTGCTCACATTGGCGTCCACTTCCACCAGGCGATAACAAACACGTCTCAAACTAGTAAGCTTCAAATAACGGTCAAGAATTTAATAGCAGCGTTTTACCTGAAATAAAACGCATATTAAATACTTACCTTATTTGAAGCTTACACTTGAATTTCTGCCTGGTGTTTTCGACTCAATGACGAACTGTGGCCGCCGAGAACACTCGTCGCCTCCTGCCTGGTGGGGAGTGAAACTGGTCGATGTGCGAGAGAGATGCAAGATATGGGGTAGAAAAGGACGGAGATAAAAGCGGAAAACACGTAGGTGCCTATCTCCAAACTAGTAAGCTTCAAATAAGGTAAGTATTTAATATGCGTTTTATTTCAGGTAAAACGCTGCTATTTTGCAACCTAATTCTTCGCTACAAGACAGAGACCGCCCACATTTTTTTTAAAGTGAAAAGTCTTGGTTTGACCATCAAGGGCGGATCCAGCTCCGACGCCAAAACACAACATAATTGTTTTTTGGTGAGCTAAAATCATCGGATTGGCAACCCTTCCCTTGGGTGGAGTGGAAAATATTGTCAGACTTTTACTGACTATTGTAACTTCATCTTGGCACTTTTAGTGACTTAAATAGAAATATATTTTATCGATATTTTCAATCGATCACCTCGTTCATTTAAATGAGATAGTCTGTCGTCTACCTGGCAACATTCAGGTTAAGTTTTAATGGCGGAACTAGCTTAGATTCAATAAAATAAATATTAATTAAGTTTTTCAATGCTAGGGCACAAGAAATTCTGAGAAAAAATAGTTAGTTTTATAAAATTAGGACTTGATTTTTAATAATAAAATATTCTTGACACTCTATCACAAATAAGGGGCCCAACGGGTGGCAATGTCCTTTATTCCAAATTTTGCTGCCATTGCAAACAACTTAAATATCTTGTGTAGGAAAAACGTTCAATTCATTTGGAACAGTGACGCACAAAAATCATTTGAGTTACTTAAGAAATGTATGTCGGAACCTCCAGTTCTGCAATATCCAGATTTATCAGACAAAAATCAGTTCATTGTACAAACTGACGCGTCAGGTTACGCGGTAGGAGCGGTTTTGTCTAATTTCGATGGTCGGCCAGTCGCTTATGCCAGTAGGAGCTTAAACAAAGCTGAGCGGAATTACCCGACTATTGAAAAGGAGCTCCTGGCTATAGTATGGGCCGTGAAACATTTTAGACCATATAATGTATGGTCGTTCATTCAAAATACACACCGACCATAAACCGTTGGTATATTTATTTAGTTTAAAAGAACCGTCAAGTAGATTACTCAAATTTAGACTCTGCTTAGAAGAATATGACTATTTAAGAGGACGAATTGGAATTTTTGGCTCCAAGGATCTCAATTCTTCTCAGTAAATATAAAACGGATCAAAGTACAACTTGGTTACCTGAAAGTTCATGATATAAACCTTATTTTGTTAGACGTCAAAACATGATTAAGTAACTTTTATAACAGAGAAAAATATATCAAACATACCTCTTTTTTACTTTGTGATGGTAGTTAGTAAGTGATTTGTGATTGTAGTTGATTAAGTTGATGTTACAGGGCGACGTTATCGCTTAGCGATAAAGCCCTTAAAATAAAGAAAAAAAAAAAAGAAAAAAAAAAAAAATACCTCTTTTTAAAAAGAGATTCACATATTATGGGCAAACGGGACCCATTTAAGCCTCTTAACTTTTTTAGTAGTTGAGTATATACATACTCTTTAAAATTGTAGAAGGAATTTTTATCAAATTATTATTTCTATATAATAAAATTACAAAACCATTTTGTTGCTTACGACTTTTAGTTATAAGCTAGCGCGCGTATTGTTATCCTCGCCCCGCTCAGACGCTCCGACCCCTTTTGGCGCCTTAGATGCGCGTGCCGGTTATGGAATTATTGTTGACCAATTCGTCGCCTTAATTGAATATGTCAAAGGCCAACAAAATGCAGCCGCCGATGCCTTATCTCGTATTTCGTTATCGTCAAAAGCTTTAAAGAGCATGCACGAATGTTTATTTATAATGACGCGAGCACAAAGCAAACAATTAGGAATAACTTCTCAGGTTTCCGAAGTTACCAATGTCAATTGCGGCTCGGAGCAACCGAGAATAGGCTAGTTTCCTAAAAAATAATAATTAGTCCGTCTTGTAGATTGTCCAAAATTAAGCGATACGTATTTTTTCTTTTTTAAATTGGATCAGAACTTGTTAAGATATAGCGTGTTAAAGTTGAGTGTGACGTCACAAGTTGCTACAATTTTCAGGACACTGTGACGTAAATGGCCCCCACTCCTAATTTTTGAAGTGTATTATCTTTGTCATTTTATGTTTAATTAAAAAAAGAAAAAATACGTATCCAATATTTTTGATTATCTAAAAAGCGGACTAAATATTATTTCATTATTTCGACCCTGGACACTACCCTATTGTAGAAACCATTAACATACCTAATAATGCAGTAGAGCTACAATTTATAGATAAGGGGTACCTAAACAGATTACGGGCATTTGTGAGAGCGATGGTTGATTTTTGCCATGTTTATAATATAATTGAAATTTATTTTATGAAAAATAAATACAATAAAATATTTGTAAGAAAAATTGCAAACGAAATTAAAGAATATACCAAATGGCAGGGTCCAAGGTTGTGTATTTTAAATGATATAGAAAAAGTAGAAAATTTAGATGATAGAAAAGTCATTTTAAACGACTTTCACTTGTTGCCAACAAGTGGCCGTCTAACAGGATGTAGCTGAGTACCAGTACCAGTTAACTTTTATTACATTAGTATTCCAGGACGCAATACACATACTTACATGTGATTACTCGTGTACCTAAGTACCTATTTACATACACAATTTCATTGTGCTTTGCTCACATTGGCGTCCACTTCCACCAGGCGATAACAAACACGTCTCAAACTAGTAAGCTTCAAATAACGGTCAAGAATTTAATAGCAGCGTTTTACCTGAAATAAAACGCATATTAAATACTTACCTTATTTGAAGCTTACACTTGAATTTCTGCCTGGTGTTTTCGACTCAATGACGAACTGTGGCCGCCGAGAACACTCGTCGCCTCCTGCCTGGTGGGGAGTGAAACTGGTCGATGTGCGAGAGAGATGCAAGATATGGGGTAGAAAAGGACGGAGATAAAAGCGGAAAACACGTAGGTGCCTATCTCCAAACTAGTAAGCTTCAAATAAGGTAAGTATTTAATATGCGTTTTATTTCAGGTAAAACGCTGCTATTTTGCAACCTAATTCTTCGCTACAAGACAGAGACCGCCCACATTTTTTTTAAAGTGAAAAGTCTTGGTTTGACCATCAAGGGCGGATCCAGCTCCGACGCCAAAACACAACATAATTGTTTTTTGGTGAGCTAAAATCATCGGATTGGCAACCCTTCCCTTGGGTGGAGTGGAAAATATTGTCAGACTTTTACTGACTATTGTAACTTCATCTTGGCACTTTTAGTGACTTAAATAGAAATATATTTTATCGATATTTTCAATCGATCACCTCGTTCATTTAAATGAGATAGTCTGTCGTCTACCTGGCAACATTCAGGTTAAGTTTTAATGGCGGAACTAGCTTAGATTCAATAAAATAAATATTAATTAAGTTTTTCAATGCTAGGGCACAAGAAATTCTGAGAAAAAATAGTTAGTTTTATAAAATTAGGACTTGATTTTTAATAATAAAATATTCTTGACACTCTATCACAAATAAGGGCCCAACGGGTGGCAATGTCCTTTATTCCAAATTTTGCTGCCATTGCAAACAACTTAAATATCTTGTGTAGGAAAAACGTTCAATTCATTTGGAACAGTGACGCACAAAAATCATTTGAGTTACTTAAGAAATGTATGTCGGAACCTCCAGTTCTGCAATATCCAGATTTATCAGACAAAAATCAGTTCATTGTACAAACTGACGCGTCAGGTTACGCGGTAGGAGCGGTTTTGTCTAATTTCGATGGTCGGCCAGTCGCTTATGCCAGTAGGAGCTTAAACAAAGCTGAGCGGAATTACCCGACTATTGAAAAGGAGCTCCTGGCTATAGTATGGGCCGTGAAACATTTTAGACCATATAATGTATGGTCGTTCATTCAAAATACACACCGACCATAAACCGTTGGTATATTTATTTAGTTTAAAAGAACCGTCAAGTAGATTACTCAAATTTAGACTCTGCTTAGAAGAATATGACTATTTAAGAGGACGAATTGGAATTTTTGGCTCCAAGGATCTCAATTCTTCTCAGTAAATATAAAACGGATCAAAGTACAACTTGGTTACCTGAAAGTTCATGATATAAACCTTATTTTGTTAGACGTCAAAACATGATTAAGTAACTTTTATAACAGAGAAAAATATATCAAACATACCTCTTTTTTACTTTGTGATGGTAGTTAGTAAGTGATTTGTGATTGTAGTTGATTAAGTTGATGTTACAGGGCGACGTTATCGCTTAGCGATAAAGCCCTTAAAATAAAGAAAAAAAAAAAAGAAAAAAAAAAAAATACCTCTTTTTAAAAAGAGATTCACATATTATGGGCAAACGGGACCCATTTAAGCCTCTTAACTTTTTTAGTAGTTGAGTATATACATACTCTTTAAAATTGTAGAAGGAATTTTTATCAAATTATTATTTCTATATAATAAAATTACAAAACCATTTTGTTGCTTACGACTTTTAGTTATAAGCTAGCGCGCGTATTGTTATCCTCGCCCCGCTCAGACGCTCCGACCCCTTTTGGCGCCTTAGATGCGCGTGCCGGTTATGGAATTATTGTTGACCAATTCGTCGCCTTAATTGAATATGTCAAAGGCCAACAAAATGCAGCCGCCGATGCCTTATCTCGTATTTCGTTATCGTCAAAAGCTTTAAAGAGCATGCACGAATGTTTATTTATAATGACGCGAGCACAAAGCAAACAATTAGGAATAACTTCTCAGGTTTCCGAAGTTACCAATGTCAATTGCGGCTCGGAGCAACCGAGAATAGGCTAGTTTCCTAAAAAATAATAATTAGTCCGTCTTGTAGATTGTCCAAAATTAAGCGATACGTATTTTTTCTTTTTTAAATTGGATCAGAACTTGTTAAGATATAGCGTGTTAAAGTTGAGTGTGACGTCACAAGTTGCTACAATTTTCAGGACACTGTGACGTAAATGGCCCCCACTCCTAATTTTTGAAGTGTATTATCTTTGTCATTTTATGTTTAATTAAAAAAAGAAAAATACGTATCCAATATTTTTTGATTATCTAAAAAGCGGACTAAATATTATTTCATTATTTCGACCCTGGACACTACCCTATTGTAGAAACCATTAACATACCTAATAATGCAGTAGAGCTACAATTTATAGATAAGGGGTACCTAAACAGATTACGGGCATTTGTGAGAGCGATGGTTGATTTTTGCCATGTTTATAATATAATTGAAATTTATTTTATGAAAAATAAATACAATAAAATATTTGTAAGAAAAATTGCAAACGAAATTAAAGAATATACCAAATGGCAGGGTCCAAGGTTGTGTATTTTAAATGATATAGAAAAAGTAGAAAATTTAGATGATAGAAAAGTCATTTTAAACGACTTTCACTTTTGCCAACAAGTGGCCATGCAGGCATAAGAAGAATGTACAATAATATTATTTTTGGCCGGGGCTGGAAAAGGACATCACTAACTTCGTCAAAAAATGCTCTATTTGTCAAAAGCAAAAATATACCGTTATGACAAAAGAACCCATGGTTATTACTACAACAGCCCAATCGTCATTTGAAAAAATATTTTTAGACATAGTGGGGCCACTAGATAAAGATTACAATAACTATACCTATATTTTAACACTTCAATGTGAACTGTCAAAATATGTATGTGCCTTCCCACTAGTGAATAAAACGTCAGCTGAAGTAGCTCGTGTGTTTGTCAACAACTTCATTCTCCAGCACGGTGTACCCCGCGAAATCGCTACTGACAGAGGCACGGAGTTTATGTCAGAAACATTTAAAGTGGTATGTAACCTTCTTAATATTTCTAAATTGAACTCAACAGCCTACCATCATCAGAGCATTGGGGCGTTAGAGAACTCCCACAAGTCTTTAGGAGCCTTTTTAAGAATAGATGTTAGCGACAGACCAGACAATTGGAGTTCATGGCTACCGTTTTGGGCCTTTACATACAATACCACTGTACATTCATCGACCAAATTCACTCCATTTGAACTTGTTTACGGTAAGAAATGTAACTTACCACGCAACATCTTAAGAGCAGTAGAACCACTCTACAATTTTGACAGTTATCCGCTTGAGCTTAATATAGTTTGCAAGTTTCACAAGCAGAGGCATAGCAAAACTTAATAAACGCAAAAATAGAAAGAAAAATCAGATATGATCAATATGTTAAACCTGTAAAATATAAGGAAAATGATACAATATTGATTAAAAATGAAACTGGTCATAAGCTCTCAAACCTTTATACTGGCCCATACACTGTTGTAAGGGATTTGTCACCTAATGTGGAGGTAAACATAAACGGTAGAAGAGATGTAGTTCATAAAAATAGGACGAAGTTGTATTTCTCATAATAAAGTCATGCATAGTGACAATACATAGTTTACAGATTATGTCATCTGCATTGCGATTGTGGCTTGTAAAATGATATGCACTCGAGTTGCACTACTACATTTATTATTTATAAACATTGACATCTGATGTAATTTTAGGTTTAAGTATAAGTATAATATTGTCATTAGTACCTATAATGATAATTATTTTAAATTGTAGGAATAATTTCAAAAGCATTTATTATGCAGTATACGATACCTTATTTTATTTGAGTAAGTACATGATACATTGTGGTTAGTTATATGCATTATAAAAAAAAATAAAAAAAATAATAATAACTGCTAAGATCATTTTTTTAAATTGCGTTGGGAGGTGTGACGTAGTATGTAACTACTTATTTTTCTATGTGTGTAACCTATATATCTCATTGTATTAATCGTAATAAAGACAGTCTTGCATTATACCTTGTGATGTTTCAATCAATCTGACACCCGTCCTTATCTATACTAATATTATAAAGCTAAAGAGTTTGTTTGTTGAACGCACTAATCTCAGGAACTACTGGTCCGATTTGAGAATTCTTTCAGTGTTAGATAGCCCATTTATCGAAGAAGGCTATAGGCTACTTTTTATCCGGGTTCGTGCAGAGGTTTCCACGGGATGCGGGTGAAACCGCTGGCGGAAGCTAGTCTATACTAATATTATAAAACTGAAGAGTTTTTTTGTTTGTTTGAACGCGCTAATCTCAGGAACTACTGGTCCGATTTGAAAAATTCTTTCAGTATTAGATAGCCCATTTATCGAGGAAGGCTATAGGCTACTTTTTATCCGGGTTCGTGTCGAGGTTCCCACGGGATGCGGGTGGAACCGCTGGCACGAGCTAGTATTATCTAAAGAACATGGAATCGCCACCTTGCATATAGTAGGTCATAGTTATGAATGTTTGCATAAAGGGGAATTGCAATTGTGTACGTGTGCAAAAATTGAGGTCGTGGTCGTGGTCGTAGGTACCTGGGGTTACTTATAGATCGCTGCTTCTTATGGAAATCACACATTTCACACCTGTGCGAACTTAGACTGGTGCTAGTAAAATTCTACCACCTCAGTTTTATATTGAATAAGGCCACTATGTATATGCTTTACTATGCCTTAGCTGATTCACTGCTCTGTTATGGCCTGGCATGTTATGGTAACACCCTTAAAACATACTTGGACAAAATAAAATCAATACAAATAAGGTTCATGAAACTATTAGTCAGTAAGAACGTAAAAAACCGTTGTAGAAACAGTAACTACGAAGATTTATTTCTGGAATGTAAATTGCTGCCAGTACATGAGAGGGTAGTGCTTTCGCTAGCCTTAGAACAATATGGTAGTCAAGAATTTAAAACTTATATAACACATACAAGATCACAAAGAAGTAAAAGCATTAGATGTGTGGTGCCCATGTGTAATAATTACTATGGGCGCCGTTGTAGAAAGTACCTTGTTCCGTCATTTATCAATAGCCTTCCTTCAAACATAGAAAATAGCTGTCTTACCAAAGCATCATTCAAAAATAAACTGTTTAAATACCTTCTGGATATTGTGCGCTAAAATATAACAGAATCTAATTTGCATGTTTAGCTATATGATTTATTATTAATATTTATAATTAAGTGAAAAAGTGTAAAATCTAATTATATTAAAAATCATGATGTTATGGGAGCTACGTCTACCGTCAACTGTCATGCAGTTTGGTGGAAGTAATAATGTTTTTATGGAAATTGATTTTTTTGTGAATAAACGCTTTTTCATTTTTCATTTCATTTTCAACTATGAGGCAAAGATATGCTTTGTAAATTTTGGCGTTACGGCGTCTACTTTCTTTTATGATAAACGGACCTCCGAAGTCGATGCCGATTGTTTGAAAGATTGCATTAGATATGAAACTAAGCAGACGGTCGACCCGCCCAGAGAGTCCTAATACCGGCAACCGAAGTCCTGGCCCTTCAGATACCAACGTAACGAACACCGAACATGCCGCTGACCTGGCACTTACGGATATAACCAGTAAATCCCTAAGGGAAATAATTCGGCAAGAAATCGGTCGGGCTCTAGAAAGATTCAATTAGAAACATAACCAACGTACATTACAATAAAATTAATGAGCTTATTGCAGAATTTAAAGAATCGCTGTCGTTCTTCAACACTAAATATGAGGAAATGAGAACAAATTTAGAAGAAAAATCTTCTAGAATTGCTAAGCTAGAAAAAGACAATAGTTTACTTCAGAATTCACTTAGCGATATATCAAAGCGCATTAATGCAACATGCCCGATCTAACAATTTAGAAATACAATGTGTGCCTGAACATAGATCAGAGAATCTGGTTAATACCGTCCTTCAGCTTAGTAAAGTGATTAATTGCAGTATCAAAGAAACCGATATCCAAATTTGTACCAGAACGGCTAAAAAGGATAGACAAAACACAAGACCTAGATCTATACTGGTAAAATTAAGCAGCCCCCGACTTCGTGACACTTTCCCTAGCCGCCGCTATTAAATACAACAAGAACAATCCTCAGGATAAGCTGAACGCGAGCCACATAGGAATAGCTATGAGTGACCCAACACCTATATTTGTTGTGGAACATCTTTCGCCTGAGAATAAGGCGCTACACGCGGCCACTAGAGCTCGGGGAAAAGAATTAGGGTATAAGTTTGTTTGGGTACGTTACGGTATTACGAAAAAAGATGAATCATCGCTCAGCGTTCTTGTTACTGGTCTGGAAAAACTAAAGAGTTTATCGTAAATGATGTCTGATTATCACTAAGCTGTAATTTGAGCATGTCATAGAGGCTTAATTTTTTTAAAATTCAATGCCATTAAATGTTATTACCAAAATACCAGAGGCTTACGCAGCAACCTTTCGGAAGTGCGCCAACACATACACAACCGTGAGTACGATGTTTATGTTCTTACTGAGACCTGGCTTTGTGATGGTATTTTTGATTGCGAATTATTCGGTGATAATTACGTAGTACACAGAAGGGATCGCGAGTCGTCTAGTTTTAATAGTCATAAACAACTGGGAGGTGGCGTATTGATAGCAGTATCGAAAAACATCAACTCAACCCGCAAACCCGAATGGAGAGCATACTGTGAAGATATCTGGGTTACTATCCAAACATCACAGTCTAATAATTCTAATTATTTAAAAATCTGTGCAGTATATTTATCACCCACCAGTTCGCAGTGAAATTTTAGAGCATTTTGTAGAGAACTGCAACAATGTGATAGATTCTAGCTCGAACAGTTCCACACTAATAGTCGGAGATTTTAATATGCGTAATATAGACTGGATACAAAGTAACACTAACTCTTTCTGTACAGCTTCTAACTACGCCACTTCCTCCTTAAACGATGTCTTTCTTGATTTCTTAGCTCTCAATAATCTAAGGCAATTTAACTGGGTGAAAAACTATCAATCTAAAACACTTGACCTTGTTTTATCTGATATTGATGAAGTGAAAATCAGAGAATGTCTTGATCCTATCCGGAGTATAGACAAATTTCACCCCGCAATAGAGTTTTCCCCTTGTATATCAGTAAAACATAAAATTATACCTAAAACTATTGTCCAAGTTCAACTATGTATAATAAGGCAGATTATGAAGCTATAATTAGATCGCTCGATGATGTGGATTGGAGCAGCGAGTTCTCATCCTGCTTTGATGTTAACATTATGGTGGATAAGTTTTACATCATCATTCGAGAAATTATCAAAAAACATGTACCCAAAATAGTATGTTATCGCGGAAAATACCCACCGTGGTACAATCGCCAACTTATAAAATTACTCAAACTAAAGTTTAAATATCATATTAAGATTAAAAAGTACAACAATCCATTAGATGTACTGGAATTCACGTACCTACGTAGAGAATGTGAACTGCTCATTAAAATCTGCTACAATAACTATATAAGAAGCATTGAAACGTTAATAAGAAAGGATTCTAAGTTTTTCTGGACCCACATAAGGAATCTTCGTAAAGGTGGCTCGTCTTATCCATCGGAAATGACTCTCGATAGCGTGACTGCAAATAATACCAAGGATATATGTAACCTGTTTGCTAAACAATTTTCTTCAGTTTACGATCCACCAGGCAATCATTCTAATTTAAATATTAATAACGCATCGAAATTAATAAATCAGGACATTAGTAATTTTAACATCAGCAGGGAATTAATACGTAAAAAGCTCTCGGTAATTAATGTAACAAAAGGTGCTGGGCCCGATGATATTTCTCCTATATTTTGTTCGATGTGTGCGCGTCAACTCTCCGTACCATCCAAACTAATATTATAAATGCGAAAGTAACTCTGTCTGTCTGTCTGTCTGTCTGTCTGTCTTTCTGTCTGTCTTTCTGTCTGTCTGTCTGTCTTTTCTTCACGCCTAAACTACTGAACCGATTTGTGTGAAATTTGGTACAGACATAGTTTGAAACTTGAGAAAGGACATAAGATAGTTTTTATTACAAAAAAAAAAAAAAAAATATTCCGGACATATAGCGCCATCTATTGGTCAAATCAAAAATCTGCTGGTAGTCACTATTCCACGCGAACGAAGTTGCGGGCAAAAGCTAGTTAGAATATATATTTAACGCATCTATTAAATTTGGCGTTTTCCCTGACAAATGGAAACAAGCTAGAATAGTGCCAATATTTAAAAACGGAAAACCTGAAGTGATTTCGAATTATCGACCTATTTCCATTCTTTCTACCTTTTCTAAAGTTTTTGAGTCACTTGGTTATCCAGTATTTTACAATCACGTCAAAAGCTATTTATCAGAAAACCAACATGGTTTCATGAGTAATAAGTCAACTAACACCAACCTTGTTAGTTATATATCGAAATTGGCGGAAGCTGTTGACAAGGGCCACCAAGTCGATGCAGTCTATACAGATTTCTCCAAGGCTTTCGATAAAGTCAACCATAACATTTTACTAAGAAAGCTACAATCATTAGGCATAACTGATAATGCCCTAAGCTGGTGCAAGTCTTACCTTTCCGATAGACCTTCTTTAGTTGTATTGGATGGGGACAAATCAGTTCCATACATTGCTACGTCTGGGGTACCGCAGGGGTCAAATTTAGGACCATTATTTTTCAATATCTTTATTAACGATATTTCCGAAATCTTCAAACACTCTTTGCCTTATCTTTTTGCAGACGACTTAAAATTAATTCGCATTATAAACCAGGAAGATGATTCACAATTACTTCAAGCAGATATTGACAGCCTTAATCAATGGTGTACAAATAATAAAATGTATCTTAATTGTAGCAAATGTTATCACATTAAGTTTACTAGGAAACTTCAGAAGATTATGACGACATATACCATAGAGAATAATCCTATTAATGAAATTACAATGATTCGTGATTTAGGTATTTTCTTAGATAACCCAACTACGATTTACAGACCACTATAACAAAATGATAAACGCTGCATATCGAGCTCTTGGATTTGTGCTTCGTTCTTCAAAGGAATTTAAAAATTCCTCCACTGCAGTGCTTTTGTACAACAGCTTTGTGCGTAGTCGTTTAGAGTACTGTAGCACGGTTTGGAATCCAACGTACCAAATCCATACAAATAGAATTGAGAGTGTACAAAGAAAATTCGTTCGTCATTTGGCCTACAGTGTTATTTGCCGTGTTTTGGGTCATGATGGGTTTGATTAAACTTGATTAAATAACTTCCACTTGATGTTAAATCTTTTATTTTTATGTTCCACATGCTTTGGACCATAAATTGACAGCTGCTAGTGCTGTGTGTTCAAGGATGAACGAAAATGAATGACGGGACTAGTGACGTCCCTCAACATCCCCCCTTTTTATACTTAATGAGCTAAGTAACATCTTATCTCCATTTTGTCTAATCAACATCTTCCATACTCACAGTAATCTTGAAATTTAGGCGGTTTTCTTATACTACGACCACTGCGAGTAACATAGGTATTAGAATCTAAATAAGTTTATAGACAAGCTTCCTTGTGGACAAGCCTCTCTATCATCATTCTCTCTCGGATTTCCTTCAATGTATTTTCAGAGAAGCTTCTCTGAAAGGAAGCAAGAGATAAATCACTATTACAATCATTTATATGCTCTTGTGTGTCTGTGCCTGAAATTTCAAGTAAAATATTCTGATTTTCTCTTTCTTCAGTATTTATAATATCATGATTATCTAGAGTGGTTCCACCTTCTTGAGTCAAGCTTTCTTGAAACAACATTGAAAGTTCAGGCACATCTTCAAAATATGAGTAAGTATGATTATAACAGTTGTTTGTTATTATCTAAAGGCTTTATAACTAACACTCATTTTAGGTGAGGGCCGATTTGTAAGGTACTTTCTATTCCTTCTATATGTTTTACCATATTCATCCCCCACCAAATATGAGCGTGGCTCTTCACACTTATTAATAATTTTACCTGGTGACCAATTTGAGTCAAGAGATTTTTTAAAATATACATGTTGCCCTGGACTTAGTTCTGCTAAAGGCTTAGCATGTTTATCATAATTCTTTTTAACATTTCAATATGACTGTAGTATTTGTCATCAACATTAAATATTTTAGGTACAAACTTATTTTTGGACACTGGTAGCAATGATCTTAAATTTCTTGAATACAGCAACTGGGCAGGAGATGGCATATGAAGTTTCGGTGTGTTGCGGTAATTCAACAAACCTAAGTAAGGATCTGATCCATCTTCTGTACATTTTTTCATTATGTTTTTGAATATCTTAACTGCACTTTCACTTTGACCCATTAGATTGAGAATGTTTGGGACTCGTTTTTAATATGATTAAAATTATACTTTTCCGCAAAGTTTTTAAATTCCACCTGATGTAAATTGTGTACCACAGTCTGTAACCACCAAAGCTGGAATGCCATGTCTTGCAAAGACAGACTTACAGTTAAGAATTACACAGGCAGTGGACAATTGTTCAAGCTTACATACTTCTATATACTTAGAGTAATAGTCTATAAATATCAAAAAATCTTTTCCTTTAAATGTACATATATCCATGCCTATTTTGTGCCATGGCAGAGGTTTCAACAGAGTGATTGACTAAAGGTTCTTTTTGCAAATTAGGTTTATACTTAGCACAAGGTTCACAGCTGGATACATAACTTTCTAAATCTTTATTAATTTCAGGCCAAAATACACATGATCTAGCTCTTATCTTACAGGTGCTCACACCTACATGTCCATCATGAATTATTTTCAAAATTTCACTTTTCATAGAGTCAGGGATAACAATCAAATTACTTTTTAAAATTATACCATCTAATAGGCCTAATTCGTCCCTAAATGTCATAAAGATTCTAGTCTTTTTATCCAAATTATTCAAATTATTAGGCCACCCATTTTTTAAATAGTTTTTTATTTGTTTTAATGTAGGATCCATCTCTGTGGCCTTTTGTATTTTAATTAACTGTTTACTTGATATGGGTAAGCAATCTCTCAGCAATTTAACATGGCAGACAATGTTCTGTCTTAATTGTGTAAATTTATTTTCAATAGTTGGTGGACAACTGCGTGACAAGGTATCTGCAATATACAAATGTTTACCAGGCTTATATACTACCTCTAAATTATAACCTTGAACAGACAACATCATTCTCTGTAGTCGAGCAGGGACTTTATGTAATGGTTTCTTAAATAATGTTTCTAGTGGCTTATGATCTGATTCTACATGAACTTTACGACCATACACATATTGATGCATTTTATAACATCCATATACAATTGCTAACATTTCTTTTTCTAATTGACAATAATTTTGTTCAGTTACAGTTAAGGCACGAGACCCAAATGCAATTGGTCTATCTTGCTGTAGTATTACAGCACCTAGAGCAGTTGATGAACTGTCAACTGATAATACTATATCTTTATTTGTGTCAAAGTAGGCTAAACATGGGCTACTACACAAAGCCTTTTTTAGTGACATCACTGATTGATCTTGATTGCTATCCCAGTAAAACACTGTATCCTTCTTCAATAAAACTCTCAAAGGTTCAATTAATTTTGAATAATTGGGTATAAATCGTGACAAATAATTACACATGCCAAGAAATCTTTCCAAATCTTTCCTGCACCTCGGCCGTTCCATATTCATAACTGCCTGAACTTTATCAGGATCAGGAGAAATGCCTCTTGCCGTGAAAATATGACCTACAAAAAGTAATTTTGATACAAAAAACTTACATTTATTTTCATTAAATTTTATACCATTTGTTGATGCAATCTCTAAAACTTTCTGTAATCTATCTTTTAGTTGTTTAACTGAATCAGCATAGACACACAAATCGTCTAAATATGGTATTACTCCTTCAACATTTTCAAACATCTGACTAATTACTCTGCTAAATTCCTCTGGTGCACAGCTAACACCAAATGGCAGTCTCCTGAACCTGTAGCGCCCAAAAGGTGTAATGAATGTGCATAAATCAGAGCTTTCATCATCAAGTTTCAACATCCAGAAACCATTTGAAGCATCAAGCAGTGCAAATACTTTAGCATTTTGCATTTTACTTTTAATCTCATCTATAGTCGGTAACTGGTATTTTGGCTGTAATATAAATTTATTTAATGCTCTTGGATCTATGCATATTCTCAACTTACCATTGGGTTTTCTTACCAGGACTAGATTGTTTACCCATTGAGTGGGTTTATTTACTTTCTCAATAACTCCCATTGATTCCATTTTTGTTAGTTCCTCTCTCAATTCAGGCAATAATGAAAAGGGAACCCGACGTGCAGCTTGAGCAACAGGTACAGCATTTTCCTTTAGTTGTATTTTCACCAAGCCAGGTAAGCAACCAAGACCACCATCAAATAGTTCACTGAAATTGGATTTTAAACTTGTAATTAATTTGTTGATCTCAGTATCATTGCATGTTACATTGTGTACTTTAACTAGGTTAGTATTAGGTTTCACAAAATTATATTCTAAACATGTCTTACATCCTATCAAAGTAGGCACAGAACCATCAATAACAATGAATTTTACTCTATATTTTAACTGATTTGGATGCTGTATTTCTAATGTACATGTACCACATACTGAAACACTTTTACCATCAAGCTGTATGACATTCTTGTTACAAGGTTCAAAATCACTCTTGTTAAGGCCTAGTTTTTTACACACATTAGTACCTATAATATTGCATGCTGCCCCAGTGTCAAATTTCATAGGTATCATTTGGTTTCTTACCATGAAATCCTGTGTTATTTCATTACCGAGCATTGCCACACCAATGAAGAAGTCCTCATTGTTGTCATCCACTCCTTCTTCCACAACATTCACATGCTGTTGTTTAGTAGTTTGACGTTGGCCCCCCTATTGCGACATTTGTTGCTGAAGTGGTTAGATTTCTCGCACTTGAAACACTTTTTTCCATAAGCGGGACAGTTGTTCATTTCGTGTGTTTGGCCACATCTTGTGCAGTTATTTATTTTCTTTGTATATAATTTATCCTTTTTCTGTGAGGTCGAGAACAGTACCTCAGTTTCTGTTTCCACTGGCTCCTCCGATCCACCCATCTTCTCTACATACTTTCTTGATGCATCAGCACTAAGAAGAAATTTCATTATATATTCTAGAGTAAGCCTCTTATCGTCTTCCGCCATTAATTTTGTTTTTAAATTATTAAATCTTTTGTCTAACCCTGCTATGATTTTGCTGACTGTTATTCCTTCAGTTAAGTTTTCAAATTCGCAGTCCTTTCCTAAGTTTATAAGTTTCTGAAAATAATCTTCAAGTGTTGAATTTCCTTGCGTAGTTGTAAAAACTTCGTTTCGTATAATTATCAATGATTTTCTCGGAGCAAAGTATTCAGAAAATTTTTTAATGACTTCTTCCAAAGTTTTGTTTTCATTTTCTCCAAAAGTGTTATAAATTTCAATGCCTTTCGGCCCTATATAGTTAAGTAGAATATTTACCAATCTTTTTGGGTTTTCTTTTTCCATTCCGTGAGCCGTCAGATATATCTTCAATCGCTGCACCCACACCTGAAAATTCTTTGACAGGTTTCCCACAAAACACATTTCGGGAAGCGGCGGCATTCCACCCCACGCTGACACCATGTTATTTGCCGTGTTTTGGGTCATGATGGGTTTGATTAAACTTGATTAAATAACTTCCACTTGATGTTAAATCTTTTATTTTTATGTTCCACATGCTTTGACCATAAATTGACAGCTGCTAGTGCTGTGTGTTCAAGATGAACGAAAATGAATGACGGGACTAGTGACGTCCCTCAACATACAGATACAAAGTCAAACACGTCCTAAAGTCATATGAGGAAAGACTCTCGTATTTAAAACTTAGGTCACTTGAATCACGACGTACAATCTTAGACCAAAGTTTTCCTCTACAAACTAGTTAATAGTAAAATCGACTGCCCTGATCTACTCATTAAGTTCTCTATCAACGTACCTCGTAGAGACTACCGCGCTATCCGTGCTCCCTGTTCAGTATTCCTCAACATCGTACTAATCTAGGCAAACACTCACCCATCATTAGACTGTCGGAACAATATAATAAATTATCCAGATGCTCGGGGGACATAGACATCTTTCATAATAAATTAAATAAATTTAAGGTGTAAATATTGAAACACCTAAAAGTGTAAGTGTCGACGTACACGCGTTAAACTTTTATATATTTTTTTGTCACTGAAATTTCTGTTTTTTTTTTCTTTTATATAATAATTATAATTTATAATTTTGCAATTTACTGTTATTTTGTTTTAAATTCTATATTTGATCTCATTTACTTTACTTTCTGTTTTTGTATAATTCAAATTACTTTAAATGTCTAAGTCATGTGTGTATAATTTAATTTTAATTGGAATTTAGTTTAATTGTCGTGTTTTTAATATTTTTTTTATTATTATTTCATTGCATCGTTTTGTTTTATTTTATTTTAATTTGTTTGTACTATAATTCTAATTTTAATTGTTTTTTTTTTAATAATGTCGTATTGCTTTTTTTTATTATTATAATTTAATTTAATGCATGCTGTGATTTCCTATAATTAAGGAAACACAAGAAAAGATATTATATTTGTTAAAACTTGTCTGTAATGTGTATTCCTTGTTGGAAATCCAAATAAATAAATAAATAAGCAGACGTGTTTTTTTGTATCATTTTTATAAAATGTTAATTAATTAAATTATTGCCATTAATTTCATAACGATTATCTGCGCCGTCAGGTATTTGTATAAGTAAAGTGTGTCGCGAGTGATTAGGTAACTACCAACTGGCCTATTGTGCAAGATGAACTAAACCTTGTATACAATTAAATTGTGCTCGTGTTAGATATGTCTGAGCCAGGATCTAGTCCTTTTGGCCGGAGTCAGCTAGTACAGCAAAACCCTCCGCCGACCCCAAACAAAGAACCAAGTCCTCCATCATCCAAGGAAAATGAATTACCGAAGGAAGTCATCTCCACGCCTGATATTCAGACATGGATGGTATCCATAGATACAATCCTAGGGAGTATCGGAGGGAAAAATGAACTCTGAGCAAAAGTTCCGAGTATCCAACAGAGAGTATTTGCCGGAGATGTTGATTTCTGACACTTACGCGAATATTAGACATTTAAATAAAACTACTTTTACGGATTTTATCGCGGTTATGTTATATAGCTTTTGCCCGCGACTTCGTTCGCATGAATAGTGACTTCCGGCATATTTTGGTTTGACCAATAGATGGCGCTATATGTCCGGAATAAATTTTATTTTTTATTTTTATATATTTTTTTTGAAATAAAAACTATCCTATGTCCTTTCTCAAGTTCCAAACTATGTCTGTACCAAATTTCACACAAATCGGTTTCAGTAGTTTAGGCGTGAAGAAAAGACAGACAGACAGACAGAGTTACTTTCACATTTATAATATTAGTTAGGATTATTTAATCCCGACGTTTCGGATCCTTTACAGCATCCATGGTCACGGGCAGACTAAGGTGTTGGTCGTCTGGATGTATTAGTTACAAACAGCTACCCTACATTTTGTTAATTATTATTGACAATCCGATTCACGCAAAACGAGCTCACTGTATCCTTAGGTCGAGCAGTTGTAGGCTTGGATTTTGATTTAATAGTTTCTATGATGGGATTCCAAGCAGGTGGTATGCACCAGCCATCTTCTCTATTGAAATTTGGATGTTTTTTAATTTCAATAGCCTCGCGAATCATCCTAGGTAGGAATCGGTTTTCTTTTTGCAAGGACTTGTGGTTTATCAAATCTGATGTAATGCTGGGCCTTGTCTAGTGTGTGTTCACAAACTGCTGACTGTCTGGAACGGCGGTGTTTGACATCGGCGATGTGTTCTTTTACGCGGGTCCCTATGCTTCTTTTAGTTTGGCCTATGTAAGAGAGACCACAATCACATTCAAGCTTGTATACACCCGCATCTTGTAGAGGTATGTGACACTTGACAGGTGGTAAGAATTGACTAATCTTCTTCAGCGGCTTGAAGTAGGTTTTGATGAAGCTCGCTTCAAGATGTAGCAAATCTTGTCTGTGACTCCTCTTATGTATGGAAGAACAGCAGGTAGACGCTCAACTGTGGCTGGTTTCACGCGGGTTCTGCGACGAGGGCGCCGGTACTCGGAGGCTTGTTGTCGTGCAGTACTTGCTTAACATGTTGAAGCTCAGCACCCAGGTGTTGTTCATCGCAGATCCCACGTGCTCTCTGAAACAATGATTTACCAACGGTAGATAACTGTGTTGGGTGGTGGTGGGGACTCACCATGAAGGTATTTGTCTGTATGGGTTTTCTTCCGATACACAGTGTGACTCAAGGTGTTATTAGGGTTACGGATAACCAAAACATCTAAGAAAGCTAAGGAGTTGTTTGCCTCTGACTCCATAGTGAATTGAATTTTGGGGGTTTATGGAGTTAAGATGATTTAAAAATGCTGTGACTTTGTCAGATGGTAGTATTGTGAAAGTATCATCCTACGTACCGCTTGTAGAATTTGGGTGTTACGGGTGCAGATTGCAGGGCTCGCCCCTCAAAATCCTCCATGAAGATATCAGCAACAATGTGAGATACTGGGGAGCCCCATTGCTACACCATCCACTTGCGTGTAGAAGTGATTATTCCACAGTAAATAGCCAGATGTTAGGCAATGTTTTAACAGTTCAGCATATTCAGTAGGCATGTTATTCTCTGCTAGTTTCTTAGACACAATCTTGATGCAGTCCTTCAACGGGTAAGCATGTAAACAATGAACTGAACATCAAAACTGACCATAGTTTCATTGTCAGCTAGTTGTAGGTGTTTTATTTCACTGACAAAATGGTACGAGTCCTTTACATATGTTGCTGTGTTTCCTCTCAATGGTGAAAGTACTTTAGCCAGATGTTGAGCCAATCTGTAGGTTGGTGAATCGATTTGGCTGACTATTGGTCGTAGTGGAGCATTAGGTTTGTGTATCTTCGGTAGCCCATACAGCTTTGGTGGTTTTGCGCAGCTAGGAACTAGGTATTTTACGTCTAGATTCAATGTTTCGGAGTACTTTTTTATCAAATCACTAGTTGATTTCAATGTTTTTGCTGTGGGGTCGGTCTTCACTTGTTTATATGTACTTACATCCGATAAAAGGTCTTGTATTTTATCATTGTAATCTGACGTATCCATCACCACCGTAGCATTACCTTTATCTGCACGTAGAATTGTTAATTCAGGCCTGTCGCGAAGGTTTTTTAACGCTAGATTTTGTTTTTTATTTAGATTCGGTTTGGGCAGCATGTTACGACGTAATACAGACGAAATGTCCTGACGTATCGCCTCCGAATCATGTTTATTGATTTTATTTTTAAACAGGGCAGTCTTCCACGTTGCATATAATGCTTTCTACCGGTATTTTTCGAGGTGTTACAGCAAAATTTAGGCCTTTCGATAACACTTGAACCGTATTTTTCATCCAAGACATTTTTTGATAGATTGACAACTGCGCGTGATTGGCTCGCAGGTAACGGGCGCGTTCCGTTTTCTTTTCGTGTGTTATTTTGGACATTTGATTTGGACGTTAGTTTTCAAATTTGATTATTTGTCTGTTTTTGCATTCATTATATTTAGATTTTTCGCGCTCATCTAGTATTTTCAATGCAATTATTAAAATCAAATGTAGTTAAATCTATCTGTAATTCATGGGATGACGCCTCAATGTCTTGATTAACGCGGTGCAAATTGGATCGTGTATTTTGTATTAACTGCTGTAGTAACTTTTTACTTGCCTGGTTTAAGATCTTAGCGCTTCCTCGTATGTCCTTCCTTGGTGAAATTATGGCACACGTAGGAATGATGCTGTTGTCTCTGCATCTCTTCAAGAAATTCAAGGATGTTATGAATCTTGCGCGCTTCGTCTTGAGATCTTCCAACCGGCGTATTTTATTTGCAATTGGCAGTCCGTACTGGTTAACATATTGATTTCTGACACTTACGCGAATATTAGACATTTAAATAAAACTACTTTTACGGATTTTATCGCGGTTATATTATATTATTTAATCCCGACGTTTCGGATCCTTTACAGCATCCATGGTCACGGGCAGACTAAGGTGTTGGTCGTCTTGATGTATTAGTTACAAACAGCTACCCTACATTTTGTTAATTATTATTGACAATCCGATTCACGCAAAACGAGCTCACTGTATCCTTAGGTCGAGCAGTTGTAGGCTTGGATTTTGATTTGATAGTTTCTATGATGGGATTCCAAGCAGGTGGTATGCACCAGCCATCTTCTCTATTGAAATTTGGATGTTTTTTAATTTCAATAGCCTCGCGAATCATCCTAGGTAGGAATCGGTTTTCTTTTGCAAGGACTTGTGGTTTATCAAATCTGATGTAATGCTGGGCCTTGTCTAGTGTGTGTTCACAAACTGCTGACTGTCTGGAACGGCGGTGTTTGACATCGGCGATGTGTTCTTTTACGCGGGTCCCTATGCTTCTTTTAGTTTGGCCTATGTAAGAGAGACCACAATCACATTCAAGCTTGTATACACCCGCATCTTGTAGAGGTATGTGACACTTGACAGGTGGTAAGAATTGACTAATCTTCTTCAGCGGCTTGAAGTAGGTTTTGATGGAAGCTCGCTTCAAGATGTAGCCAATCTTGTCTGTGACTCCTCTTATGTATGGAAGAACAGCAGGTAGACACTCAACTGTGGCTGGTTTCACGCGGGTTTTGCGACCATCAAATGGGACATCTCAGATGGCCGTCTTATACCAATCCTTAAAGCGGAAAACCATCCAGTACTTACAGGCATACCAGAACGTTTCGGACTCTCTTCACCAGTTTAAAGAGGTCGTTGAAACAAAACTCAAACCAGAGACCTCATATGCCAGCATGGTGAAAAAAGGTAGCGCTAACTTTATTCGCCCAGCAAATCTGAGTACTGTTGCTATATATCCTTCAGCTAAGATCAAAACAAGCGACGACACCAAAACTCTTCTACAAAAAATCATCTCCCCGGAAGAACTAAAGCTGCATGTCTCTGGTCTGAGAAAAGTCAGAAATGGGGGTGTCATTATTAGTACAGACAGTAAAGGCGACATTGATAAACTGAAGAAATCAAAGCAACTAGTTTCATCGCGTGATCGCGTCTCACAGTTGAAGAACCAGCCAAACGTCGTCCCAGAATTGCAATTATTGGTGTCCCCGTGGCCCTCACCGAAAAGGAAGTTTTTGATTGTATATACGAACAAAACATCTCTGATAAGGTGCCGGAAACTAATCGGGAGTCCTTTCTAAATACCATAAAATTGAGCCATAGATCGGGTAAGAAAAACCTACCTGTAACTACATACTGGAAGTACCCGCCAGCATTAGGAAAATGCTGATAAATCAAGGCTTTTCATTAACTGGACTTCATGCCCTGTGAAGGACTTCACGAGCACGCTGATTGGAGAAGCTTTTTGGCGGTGTTGGCTACCTAAATAATTATCGAATTTAGCTGCGATTCCGAACAAATAAGTATAACCGATTTTGAAAATCCTTTTGATAGGCACGTTTATGTCAAAATCTATAATATGCTAACGTATCTGTTTAATAATACTGGAATACAAGTCCATGTTTATTGTTATAAGATATATTATCCGAGCTCTAGTGAAATAAATAAAATTCTTAGAGAAAACCACGATATCCCTGTCGCAGGACATCTTGGATCGACCCCGGATGTACAATAAAATTAGAGAAACAATATTACTGGAAAGAAATGCGCAGAGATATAGAAAATTACGTCAAGACTTGTGTTTTATGTCAACAAAACAAAGCCTTACGAAAAACAAACAGGGCACCCATGCAGATTACAACTACGTCCACAGCACCTTTTGAAAGATTATCTCTTGATATTGTTGGCCCACTTCCGGATTCAAGTCTAGGAAACCTTAAATACATACTCACTCTTCAAGACGATTTAACAAAGTATTCTGTAGCTTATCCTATTAAAAATGCCACTGCTGAAGAGACCAGCGAATGCCTAGTTCATTTCATATCCTTGTTTGGCATTCCTAAGACTATACTAACAGATCAGGGGTACCAATTTCACAGCTGAACTATTCAAAATGACCTAATTCCTTCTTAAAAATAAAGCAATTGTTTTCTTCCGCATATCACCCTCAGACTCAAGGTGCTTTAGAGCGCAGCCACTCTTATAGAATATTTAAAATCTTATGTTAGCGAAAATCAAAATAATTGGGCTAGATATGTATACACTGCTATGTTGGCATATAATACAGCAATTCATACAACAACTAATTTTTCACCATACGAATTGATCTTTGGTTACAAACCATACATACCTAATTCCATATATGAACCAGTCCCCACACGTCACTTATCCGGACTATGTTAGAATGTTACAACATCGTCTTAAATATGCAAGAGATAAGGCAATTGAAAACATAACAAAGTCCAAAGAGTCTTCCAAAGCTTATTACGATACCCGCACTCGTCCTGTAAAGTATCATGTTGGCGATTTTGTTTATTTAAAGAACCATCTCAGGCTGCGTAAGGCCTTATCTCCCATATGGAAAGGTCCTTACAAAGTTGTAAAAATAAACGGTAAAAATAACCTAACGTTGCTCATAAACAGACGTCCACGTGACTCATCATTATGACGAAGTTAAACTTGCCCGCCGTTGTGAACCGTAACTTAATGTCTTAGTATTAAAACCTTCAAGTCTTATCCTACTAATATTATAAACGCGAAAGTTTGTATGTATGGATGTATGGATGTTTGTTACTCTTTCACGCAAAAACGACTGAATGGATTTTAATGAAACTTTACAATAATATAGCTTATACATCAGAATAACACATATTGTTCGAAATACTAAACCTGCGCAGACGAAGTCGCGGGCACCAGCTAGTTTAGAATATTATTATAATGTACTTAATGTTTCGTTACAGTTGACTATCCCTGGCACAAGAACCCTTCATCCAACCCACTCTGAATAGCCCCGGTATATATATGTCGCAGGGATATGATAAAAACGGGATTTGATCAATTCCCTTAGGGATTTGATCAAATCACGGAGGATGTTAAAATAACAACACGATTTTATCTTTTCCCTAAACAAATCTAGTGAATTGAACAAATCCCTAAACTGGTTCAGTGAAATGACAAAAAACATGTCAGTTCTTATTTGTGTCGCGCTTGCAAACACTAGGCAAGCCGTAGGTGTCTGTCACGCACGATGCAAAACGATAGACGTGCCTGTAAGAAAAATAATGTTTTATGTAATTCACGATGCCACAAATCAGCTACATGTACATAAGTGATTATTACAAATAGGCACATCATACGCAACTAAAATATTTTTTAAAGAAAATTTGTTCATTAAAAAAAAATAATTGTTCTGAGTAATGGTGATTTTTATATCAATATTTCCTTGTATTGCACACACCTGATTATCATAATTATGTAGGTATATCTTACCCAATAAACCTTTAAAATATCAAAGCAAAATTATTTTGTCATTTCACTGATCCCTTAGGGAATTGATCAAATCCCCGTTTTTATCATATCCCTGCGACATATATACTTCGACCCTGTTGGTTCTCTAAAAATAATAGATGGTTATCTTAGCGTTATAATACTTTCTGATATTTCTTTTATACGACCACGTATTAACAATCTGTACGGTGTGATAGACTCCTCCAAGCGCTTATGTAAACAAAGTTGTTTACTGATATCGAATGTCTGAACTTGCTCCAACCTTTATCCAATCGGTACCGAGACATATTACGCGATTTTGAATCAATTTCTTATTTAACCCTAGAAAGATAATCTGCGTAAAATTTACGCATGCATTTTTTTAAAATTGCTATTTCTTTCTAATTAGCGCGAATTCATAGCTGTGCGTTTATGACATTTCATTCGTCGCTGGGAGTAACCGTATGGCGTACGTGTCAATAAGGTAAGTGCCACCAATTTTGAAATATAACGACCGCGTGAGTCAAAATTACGCATGATTATCTTTATCGTGATTTAGACGCCCCTACTTTGCAGAGATAATTGCGAGATAATATCTCTAATATATTACCAAATGAAGTGCTTGAAACACCCGAAGACAATGATTGTGAGCCAGCACCGAAAAAAAGAATTTATTGTTCCTATTTCCCTTCTAAAAAAAGGCGAAAAGCAAATGCATCCTGCAAAAAATGTATAGGAAAGTGATATGTCGTGAGCATAACGTTGATATGTGCCAAAGCTGTTTGTAACTTACTTTTATATAAATTTAGGTTCCTATATTATAAGACTAGCTTCTGCCCGCGACTTCGTACGCGGATCCTGTCCCTTATGCCAGCGACTACGGGGTCAGCAAAATCAAAGATCTTAATCGTCTGATATTGAATTTTAAGAGCCCGTTGACTTGAAAACAACGGGATACGCATTAGAAACGTTCCATATATTTAATTTTTGTACTTCAACGGCAAAAGCACAGCAGACTAAACAAAACGCTGAGAACTGAACCGCAATAGACGCGACCATAGGGATAAATGTAGTGATTCTAATTAGTCCGCATTTAAGTTGTGTGTGGCAAAAATATTACACGTATTACGTAAAAAAACATTAAAATAGATGACAAAGTCGTGGTGACTTAGTGGAAGTCGTGGTGGTTTAGTGGGTAGAGAACCAATCTCTCAAGTATGAGCGTGCGTCTTTGATTCCAGGTCTGGCAAGTACCTGCCAATGCAACTTTTCTAAGTTCGTATGTAGGTACTTTCTACGTATATTTTGGATACCAATGACCGTTATTTGGAAGGCTTAAACTGTAGGTTCCGGCTGTCATTGAACATTCTTGGCAGTCGTTATGGGTAGTCAGACCAGTAAGTCTGACCAGTTTTACCAAGGGGTGTTGGGTTGAGCGGGGTAACCGGGTTGTGGAGGTCAGATAGGTAGTCGCTCCTTGTAAAACACTGGTACTCAGTTGCATCGTGACTGGAAGTCGACTCTAACATAATTGGGACAAAGGCTCTTGAGATAATAACGACAATAATAATGAGATATAAGCACCGCAGGACATCTGAGGCTGATGACGGGGAGTAGCTACCCCGCGGGGCTGTATATACTGAGTTCTCCAGGGAGAGTATACTGCCCCCATCTCCGGCAGGTCAGAGTGAACCATGACGGGGGTAGGTCTCAAGCCTCTGGCTTGGCTTGGCCGTCCAGAGTGGAGTCGCTAGAGCAGGGTTAGTAGCCCTGCTCGGAGGATGCCTCGTGGTAAGTGACCCACAGGGAGCGCGTAATCTGCGTTTAAAATCCGCCGAGGTATTCTCACACTTCAGCCGCTCATGTCCCTGTTGTCCTCTTGTTGCTATTCAGTGACTGATTCCCGGGGGCCCAGTAAGTGAGCTGGCGAAGTCTCCACCAGCAATTTTTACATGTATCTAATACATTGTCATCGGCAGGTGCCATAGTTCCCGTAGTTTCCCCATTCCTAGTCCATTAGCATCCCATCACAATAGCCCAAGTAATTTTCATCCACAGTTAGCGGTATGGTATAGGGATTGTCTTTTTTTTAACGACGTCCACCGGGGATTGTCCTTGAGTTCATATTTCTATAGTGTATAAAGGGATAATCGTCGGTTTTGTGTCACCATACCTATTTCATAACATTCGTTTCTATACATTTTAAGTGTAGTATTGCTCTTGAAGTTCCACATCAGGTGTTCCAGATCTTCGATGTATATACGTCAATAAAGAGTGCTTATTAGATTGACCACTTTTGCAAAAACGTCATATCTTTATATGCTATAGTCTAGCTGGGCTCCTGGGGTTCCACATCAGGTGTTTTACATCTTCAATTTTTATAAGTCAACAGAGAGTGCTTATCAGATTGAACAGCTTTTGCTAAAACGTCACACCTCTATATGCTATAGTCTAGCTGGGCCCCTGGAGTTCCACATCAGGTGTTTTAGATCTTCAATTTGTATAAGTCAATAGAAAGTGCTTATCAAGTTGAACAACTTTTGCTAAAACGTCATACCTGTATATGGTACAGAGAAGCTGGCTCTTGGGGTTCCACATCAGGTGTTCCAGATCTTAAAATTTATTATCTCAGCTGAAAATGCTTATCACATGAAACAATTTTTGCTATGGCACCATTTTGGTATCTCTTATAGTTTTGTTGGTCTGTTGGTGTTCTGCACCAGGTCTTCAAGTTTCGAAGATAAATTATAGCCTATATGTTGACCAGGCTTAATACTGATACAACAAAGAAAAAATCATTGAAATCCGGTCCAGTAGTTCCGAAGATTAGCGTGTACAAACAAACAGACATACAGACATACAGACATACAGACATACAGACATGCAGACATACAGACATACAGACAGAATTTTTTTTTTGGATTTGTGCTCCATTACTGTTTCTAAACCCCATCCAATTATTATTTTTTTAATATATTCAATGTACAGACACAGTTTTTTTTACAGATTTATTATATGTATAGATTATATGTATAGATAAGCTAATTGTTGATATTTTCCTAAAAAACAGACTGATTATTAGAATAATAAATTAGTTATCACCTGAAAGAGTAAGTGTTATATAATTTCATTGATTTATAGAAGCCGTTTAGATTTTTGTTGCTTTTTCAAATATAAATAAATAAGTAAAAAAAATATCTGCAGTTTTATTTATTAGAATATATGTGTATATATAATAAAATATAATTTATTGAAATAAACTAATAAACCTAGAGCTACAGCTAATTGAATTACATGCGTCAATTTTACGCATGATTATCTTTTCCGTAGTACAAAATATGATTATCTTTCTAGGGTTAATTGATAATCAATCTAAAAGATCAGCCTGGTTTGGTGGTATCGGTATAGTGTTCAAACACCTTTTTGGTGTAACGGATGAAGAAGACGCCATAAGATACAGCAATGCTATTCAAACTGTCGAAAAGGATCAAACCCAATTGTCTAAATTGATAAAAGAAAATATTCTAATTACCACTTCAACTCTGTCTTCCATTAAAGAAATTACAAGAAATATTACTATAAATGAACAACGTTTAAATAGTGCTGTTGAATTATTGTCGCGTCATTTGTTCAAACTCAAACTCAAAATCGTTTATTCAAATTAGGCTGATAAATCAGCACTTTTCGAACGTCAAAAACAAAAGACAGTCCCCAAAACGCCGGCCCTTCACCACTTCCTATGTATGTGTTTTTGCTGGGAAGAAGAAGTGGCGCAACAAACTCCCCAGCAACACATGTCTGTCTGTAAGGTTTGAAGAACCAGAATGTATACAAAACAAGTCAAATAAAAATATCATTATCACATGATAACCATTATATAAAATTAAGTAGCCTAGCACACAGATTTACACCCATAAAGACTAAGTACTCAAGCATTACTTATAGTCTATTAAGTGTATCTAAAGCCTCCTGTTAATAAAATAAAAATGTATTTTTAATATAAGCATAAAATCGGCGTGCCCACCCACATGCGCAGATGGTTATGTTGTAGCTGTACAACATAAACAAGGTGTACCTGCTAGGAGTACAGTATTATTATTTTCTCCAAAAAAAGCTAATAGAAAATCATACTATTATTAATAGTGTCAATAGCCACCAAAACGACCTGGTACCGCCAGCAGCACCCTTTCACGAGTATAACGCGAGGATCAGCCATCGCCCCCTTCGCACATTTTTGAGGGAAGGGGACGACAACCCCCAACGCTACCGCTGGCCATACCGTCTAAGGGAGCATGACGTGCTTGCAGCTATTCAACAAAAGTAGAACATGTAAGAAGTACTGCAGTACTAGCAAGCCATAAAGCAACAACGCTAAGCAAAATTTAACACAAGTTCCCAAAGTAAAAAAACAGAATTAATGTCTGAAGTAATGTCAATCAATGTAAAAAAAAAAAATAAGTTAATAATTTAGTTATAGTGATAACAAGAATGAGCTGCCTTGCGTTCAACTTAGCGACCAACTATTCCTATCATTTAAATAATCATTAATGCTATAATAAGCCTTCTTTGAAAGAATTGACTTTACTTGTAATTTAAATGCATGAAATGGTAATTGTAGTAAAGTTAGAGGTAGTTTATTGTAAAAGCGGATACCGAGTCCCAAAAACGATCCACGAACCTTATGAAGTCTGTGAGTGGGTACACAAAGTTTGTGCTTGTTTCTAGTGTTAATACTGTGAACATCGCATTTTTTGGTGTACAAATGGATATTTTGCCTAATGTAAAGTATGTTGGCATAGATAAATTGTGATGCCACAGTAAGAATGCCATGAATGCCATGCATGCACAGCATGAATGTTGAATGTAACTTCGTTATCAGGTAACTTGTTGTTACGAGCTAAATTAAATGAAATTGTAAACATGTTAGAGGGAAGTTTATTAGCACTGTCCTTTAAGTTAGAAGATATTATTAATGGCATTATGTTTAGTAAATCAAATATTTTATTTCCTTCTATTATCACCCCTAAGCAATTATTTTCCGAATTGGCTGAAAATTATAGATTTCTGGCTGACTATAATCAATTTTTTTTTTAAAAATTATTTATTTAATTCGGGGTTTTTATCCACATGGATATATAAACCCCATCGTACCCTCTAAATTCTATTGACACAAAACACTATAATTAATTTAAATGAGAGGGAATGATTAATTAATTGGTTTTGCTAATTCACTTAGTCTTTTAGCCAAAGCCGATTTGGGACTTGACAAAATTGTCTGTACTAACCCGACATCAAAAATATTCAATTTAAACTCTTCGATTAATGATTCCCTCTCATCTTGGTTTCTTACACAATCCATCAGCAAATGAAGTACTTATATCTTCAATTTTGTTACATGTTACACAGTTAGGGGATGTAACTTTTCCCATGAGATAACCAAATTTTGCTGATGGAAAATGCCCCGATCGTAATCTTAAAGCTAACTTTACATAGTTTCTATTGAGATCAATATCATCAAACCAAGGCACACGAGGAGGCTCACTTTGTATGACCTTGTACCATATCCCTTTCTCTCTAGAAATCTCATCATAATGATGCTTCCATTTAGTGTGGCATATATTCTTAAATCTGGGAATATATTCCCAATAATCTGGAAGGTACGGTATTTCTCTGCCTGAATCTACCGCTCTTTTGGATAAGATGTCAGCCTCCTCGTTGCCCCGAAGCCCGACATGCGCTGGAACCCACTGCAATATGATATCTACATTATTTTCCTTCAGATAATGTATCCATCTGAGAATATCGTAGGCTATCGATGTTCCTCTGCTACCAGAGGTGCATCGAGCCACGTGCTGTAAAGCGCTTTTACTGTCAGTAAAAACTACAACTTTGCTGATTTTTTTCTCAACTGCATAAAGTATTGCTTGATAAATCGCAATGAGTTCCAGGGTCATGATGGACACTTTGGCAACAATTTTAAACTCATATTTCTCTCCCAAGCTTTGGCAATAAAAGGCGGCTCCCCCCCCGCAATCAGTTTTTGAACCATCCGTGAATATTTTACACCAATCATAATATTTGGAGGCTAATTCGGACACCACCTCTGCTAACTATAAGATAGGATTATAATCCTTTTTTGGTTGCGTAATACATTCCAAACTACATTGAACGGTATCTTCCGTATGAATGGCCGATACCCATATATCAAGGGTGAACATTTTTGAAACGTCTGAAGATGCTATCTGAAGTTGATCCAAATCCTTAAAAGTAGTAGCGAGCAAAGGTTTCTTCTTACTTGACCAATAGGGCTCATGAATATGCGAACTCAAGTCTAAAATGATGTGTTTACTTGAATTAATAGACCAAGACATTACTTTTAACATAAACTCTTTTGCAAAAAAAAACGGGCACCTATGCGAAATCTTAGTTTTAAGGACTTTACGTGTATTTCAAAGGGTTTAATGATTTTAGTATGTTTCTAGCATCAAAAGAGCTAGCCGAGCATGCGTGAGAGTGTATTCTAAATTTGAATTTTGTACAACTGCTAAGAAATTGGTTAAACCTTGTTTTGGACTAATTGCTGGCAGAAAGTTCGTCGGTGTTTTGAAAAGTTTTTGAAGTGATTTTCAGGAAAATGATAATGCAGTTTTAATTAATGATTAATGTACTTTTTTATTAGATCAAAACATTTTTGAAAAACTATGCGTATTTGATAAAATTTTCACCTGCTCTAAATGGGCTATACTGATGATTGGTGGCAATGTTAAGAGTTTCGGTATTTTAGTGTAAAGCGTTCTATTGTTTAGATATTGTACCCACGTGTTTTAAAATATCGCTTTTTCATAAATAAACACTATTTAGAAGAGTATCAGTACCTTTGGCTGCGACAAAACCAATTTAAAGTAAGCAGTGCCCATCACAACTCGTCTCCTATCGGACTTTGACATTTAAAAAATACCAAATTTTGGAACAAATGTTAAAATTAAAAACATGAAAAATTATGAGAAGGGTTAAAGCTATCTAAAAAGTCAAATTATTGCCGCGTTGAAGCTCTCGATAAGTCCATAGGAATCGGGTTACTAAACGACGATTTAGCTGAAAGGGAGTCAAGAATTCAAAATTATTGGCCAAACGTATGTTTCTTAAGAGATTAGCAGATAGCCAATTATTGTTATGATTTAAGCAGGAAAGTGCTGCAGATGCCAGAAAATCTCGGTGTACGCAAGTTTATTTAATAAAATGTCCGTGAGCTGAACTATCCACTTTCCCAATTCGCAGATGTTGCTTGCAGCATCGCGGAGTCCCAGATCCCGTCCCATTCTGAATACCAATCCTCCCCTCAGCAGAACGGTAGGAAACGTTCTGGTGATGATAATAATGCGTCGAACCACGTACCGACTAAACAGCAGAGAAACCAAATTGGTCGCAGTAGATACTCTGCCACTGATAAAGCTCCGTTCATCGTCCATGTCTCACGCTTGGAGTCTCAGCCTAATGCGGGTACCACATTACACCCAGTTACTTTTGGCATGTTCCTGGTGAACAACAATATCGCTAATATTGTACGTGATGGCGTCAAAAAAGTTGGTAGGAATAGAGTATCGGTTGAATTCTCATCCCCTCAGGATGCTAATTCTTTTATTATAAACAGTATATTATCAAAAAATAGTTATGTTGCTGCAATCCCCACATTTAATATAACCCGCATGGGTGTTGTCACTGGTGTGCCTACAGACCTCACTGAAGAAGAAGCTCTGAACTACCTCACTGTGCCCTCTGGATGTGGACAAATACTCAAGATTCGGCGCATTAGTAGAAAGGTTTTTAGAGATGGTATAACGGAATTTAAGCCTACGAAAACTTGTGTCATTACTTTTGATGGCCAAGTTCTGCCCACAAGGATATACTGTTGCTATACATCTCTTCCAGTCTCACAATATGTCTACCCTACCATTCAGTGCCGCAAGTGTTGTAGGTTCGGTCATGTGGAGTCTATATGTCGTTCGAAACCACGCTGCAGCAAATGTGGCCACGATCACCCTGGTGATGGTTGCAGCATTTCTGAGAGCGAGGCCTTCTGTGTACTCTGCTCTGGCAATCACTTTGCTAATAGCAAGTCTTGCCCGGAGCTTGGTAGGCAGAAAGCCATAAAGAATCTTATGGCTGAGAAATCACTTTCATATGCTGAGGTTAGCAAAATAATTCCACCTGTTTCTCGTAATTATGCGAATGCTGCAAAATCAACAGTTAGTAATTCTCAGTCTTACCGCAAAACTGTTTTCTTAAAGCCTAAGACCCATGCTCCCCTCTCTCCTTCTTACGACAAAGTTGCTCATCAACATATTATTAACACTCCCCCACCTTCTCAGCCTAATGGCTGCGCCCTCAATAACCCCTTTGCTGATTCTAATAATTTATCCTCTTTAATTGAAATTCTAAGTAAAGTCCTTTCAACTGTTCTTTCCAATAACTCCCAAATACCGTCCAACGTCGCCCATCAACTTGTTACTCTCTTACTGAATTTTAAAAATGGCGCCTCGCCAGGTATTCCTGCAATGGAATGTGAGGAGCGTGTTTCATAAGAAGCATGACCTCATATTCCTGCTCAACAAATACAAGCCCTTGGCTTGTTCCATCGCTGAGACTTGGCTTACCCCAAGTCTCAGCTTTCGCATGCCACACTTTAATATTTTGAGATGTGATAGGTCTGATGGATATGGAGGGTCGGCTCTTCTCATTAACAATAGAGTTCCGCTCTCGACCCTCTCGCTTCCGGCTCTGAATGGTGAAATTAACATGGTTGCAGCAAAATTCGAAGGCATAACAGTCCTATCCATTTATATTTCCCACCCTCATCAAAATTTTTTAGCCACACTTAGAGATGTTTTCAATAATGTAGATGGGCCTATGCTAGTTATGGGAGATTTTAATTGTCACCACTTTAGGTGGGGCTCCAACCGATGTGATGCGTTTGGGGAAGGTTTAGTAGAAATCCTCGATGACCTAAACCTGTGCATCTTAAATGATGGTTGTCCTACTCGCAGATCCCTTCCTGGGCAGCAAAAGAGTTGTGTAGATCTCACATTCTGTTCTGTAGAGTTGGCGGCATCGTTGCATTGGCAATGTACCGCTCTGACGCATGGTAGCGACCACTTCCCTATTGTTATCACTTTATTAAATAAAACCTATCTAGAGAAAAGTTCCCCTCCACTTCTGAAGTACAATCTATCTAAACCGGACTGGTCAAGATTTGCTTCTTTGTTGGAGGAGAAAATTAGAGATCTTCCAAATTTAACTTCTGCTTTCGCAAATTCTTCTGGTCACTGCCATGCTAAGAGTTGTTGCGAGTCTTTTGTCTCAGCTATAACCTCCAGTGCTGATTCCACGTTCCCCCTGCGAAATAGTGCGAAAAGTAAAATTCCTTCACCCCCGTGGTGGGACCCAGACTGCACAGCCGCGATTCGTGAACGAAAAGAAGTCGAAAAACAGTACAATGAAGCGATGAACAACGACAATTTACTACAGTACAGACGAGTGTACGCCCGATCCCAGCGACTTCTTCGTAAGAAGAAACGTCGTGGTTGGGTTAAGTTTTGCACCTCTCTTTCTCCCTCCACTCCGGTGTCCGCAGTATGGAAGAGCATAAACCGCTTCAGACGTGGGTGCTCTCCATCAATATCCTCCCCTATCTCTAGACAAACCGCTGAATCCTTTTTTAACAAAATTGCTCCAGCCTATGTTCCCTTGTATTCTGAATTCGTACAATCGCCTGTGGGTGTAGTGGATGACCCTTTGGACGAACCATTCACATTGGATGAATTGAATGCGGTGCTCCGGCATGTTCGGGATTCTGCCCCGGGCATTGATGGCGTACCGTATTCATTTATCGTTCATGCCGGTACAACTCCAAAAAAATATTTTCTTGATATTATAAATTATTGTTACTGTTCGGGTTGGGTTCCTGATCAATGGAAACTGCAAATTATAATTCCTCTTCTGAAACCCGGCAAAAATGTTGATGATCCGAATGGCCTTAGACCAATTGCCTTGTCCTCAGTCTTGGCCAAATTATTTGAACACCTGATTAAAAATAGACTTGAGTGGTTGGTCGAATCTAGGGACTTGCTGCCGAGTCATCAATTTGGTTTTAGGAAGGGACTTAGCACAATGGACAGCGTGGCAACATTAGTAACTGATGTTCGTACAGCATTTTCCAAAAATGAATCTGTTGTAGCCGCCTTCCTAGATATTTCCTCCGCATATGACAGTGTCCTTCTTCCCATTCTCAGGCAGAAACTGCAACAGCTGAGTCTCCCGGTCAAGATGGTTCAATGCATATGCGCACTTCTTATGTCGCGGTCTTTGGTGCTGAGGGTGCAGGGTGAGGTATTTGAGGAGAGATACACATGGAAAGGCCTTCCCCAAGGCTCTGTCCTTAGTCCACTTTTATAGAACTTGTACACAATTGACATTGGTTCCTGCTTAAACAGAGACTGCCGCATTCTGCAATACGCTGACGATCTGGCGCTCTACGTAACCAATGATTCAATTGTGGACGCTGCTTCTTCACTCTGCCTTTCTCTGGACTCTCTGCACCAGTGGCTTCTAGATCATGGCCTGTCACTATCTGCTCCAAAAAGCTCGGCAGTAATTTTTTCTCGGAAACGTCTGATCCCTCAGGTTAATATTAAAGTTCAAGGTCAGGGCGTTCCTGTTGTTAGGAAGGCTAAATTCTTAGGGGTCTACCTTGACTCAAAGTTGACTGGAACTGACCACTTTGGTTACCTGGTCAAAAGGTGCGAAAGGGTCATTTCAATATTAAAAGTCCTTTCTGGTGTATGGTGGGGGGCTCATCCCTACACCATGAAACTAATTTACAATGCGCTAGTCCGCAGTATACTAGACTATGGCTCATTTGTTCTGATTCCTTGCAACAGGGGTGCCTTGGCAAGATTAGATATGCTCCAGTCTCAATGTCTTCGGATCATCACAGGTTGCATGAAATCCTCTCCCGTTAACGCTTTGCAGGTAGAATGTGCCGAACCTCCTTTAGCCCTGAGGAGGCAATATCTAGCTTCCCGTTTCCTATCCCGAGTGTTTCCCAAAAGTTCCCACCCTCTCATCCCTAAACTCAAATATTTAGATTCCTTATGTAGATCCTCCAAGTACTGGGAACACAAAGAAGTCCCACTAATTCTGAAAACATACCGACATATCCAAAATCTGAATTGCCCCATAACCCAGTACCCCAGATTACCCCTCTATAACTTTTCCTATGAAGTCCTTTGTTATATTCCTAAAATATATTATAATGTCGGTATTTCCAAGAAGTCCCCTTCGGCCAATTCTGCCTTCAATGCGGTGGTGGAAGAACGATGGCTTGGGTTTCAGAGATTTTTTACCGACGCTTCTAAACTAACATCAAGCGGTTACACAGGTGCTGCAGTATATTATCAAAATTCTAGAATTATTTTAAAATTTAAATGTCCAAAGGAGTCCTCTGTATTTACAGGCGAGTGTGTGGCATTATTGGAAGCGTGCCTGTTTATAGAATCCCATGATATCAACTCAGGGGTTATCTTTTCAGACTCCCTAAGCTGCCTTCAAGCACTATCCCAAAATCCATTTAAAACCAAACTCCATAGCCCAATCATCCTAAATATTAAAAAGTCCCTTTTATCCTGTAGTATCCAACAAAAGGAGGTTCATTTAGTATGGATACCTAGCCACTGTGGTATCAAGGGCAATGAATGTGTAGACGCCCTGGCTAAAGATGCTTGCACATCAATTACAGCCGATCCTGCGCACTTCTCCCTTCAAGGGTATGACCTGCTGAACCTTCCAAAAGCGCATCTTGAGACTGCGTGGCAAGAATATTGGAACGTTTCCAGCAGGAAAAAGGGCAGATTCTTTTTTAACGTCCAACCTTTCATTCAAAGCAAGCCCTGGTATTTCCATTTTAAGAAATTTCCCAAGCACGTGATATCGGTCCTAAGCAGAATTCGTTTAGGCGTGCAGCAATGCACGCCTGTATTCCTACGCAAAATACGCGTACAGGACTCGTCTCTATGTGAGTGTGGACTGGATGAAGGTAGCTTGGAGCACATCTTTTTCAACTGCTCCATAAACACCCCATCCTTCGACCTATACAACCGCCTCATTGAATTAAAGATTCCTGTACCAATTAACTTCCCTTCCCTTTTAACACATTCCTCTCCAGAACTGTTCCATACCCTATTAATTTACATCCTCCAAAATAATATTAAAGTGTAGACTTTGACCAATTTTGGTCACTGTCTATGTGGTTGTGGCAATATTTTAATGTATATATGTTTTTTTTGTGTACTAACAATTTATCAATTTTATTTATGTGTTTGTTTCAGTGCCGTCTTACTAACTCGACAAGTTCCACAATCAGTGAAAGAACGCATTTTTCTTAAAGTTCTCTATCAAATTTTTTTTTTATTATTATTATAATTTTTTTTAATATACCTACTTGCTTTTCATATCACTTGTCAGTGGCAGAATCGTCGACGTCGACATCGACGGCATCGTTTGCCAGAAGCAAAAATAGAATAGAATAGAACCACATCTTCAAGCAGCGTGTAAATATGCCCCATCAGTTGTTAAGTTAAGTTTAAATGTCTTCTACTTAACGAGATCAGCTGTTTTGTGTGGTCATTGTAAGATTGTATTCAAATCCTATGAAGGGTTCTTATCAACAATTTATTACAAATTAAATTTTGTGTAGAAATACTTTAAAAATACTTCAATTCTCAAATGCTACATTGGGAAAAAATATACCCTCAACAACTTTTTATTATTATTTTTTTTTTTCTCTACCTAATAGGTACATAATTTACCTAAATTTTGATCAAATAATACTCTTTTCTTTATAATTAGCTTTAGAATCTTTAACTTTGTATTAATGTTAATTACTTTTCTCCAATCCTTCGTTTATAAACTTTACTTCTGACTTTCTTTTTCTTCCTTCACTTAGCTGTCTCTTCTCACATTCCAGGGTGCCTCAGGGTTAGCTATTCATCATGGTTACCCGTAGAGCTGCATTTGAGGAAAAGTTGAGGGCTACGTTGAAAGAATTGGAAACTAGCAAAACCCTGTGTAAACAGCTGCTACAAGAACGGGATGATAGCGAGGTAGAAGTTAAGGTTATTATAGACAAGAACACTGAACTTAAGAACCAGTTGGCTGAATTACATATAAAACATATGGATTTACTCGACCAAAATCAACACCTAAATCAACTTGTGTCAAACATGCAAGAGTGCAGTGACACACATGAACTGGCATTAAGAAGGATCTCTGAGCTGGAACATGAGCTAAGCAGAGCCCACAACACCATCACACAGTTGGAGTCTGCAAAGTCCAGTGAGCGGTCTGCGAACACCTGCAGTCTGTACGATGAGCTTGTTGGTAGTGCATCCGGTTCTTGTAGTAATCAGCCAATGATAACAATTGACTTGACCAATGACACTTTAGTACAGAATAAAATTACAAGTAATACTCACAACAAAATTAAAAAATATTTAAAAATTAATAAGGTTGTCAAAAAACTTAAGAAAACTTTGAGAAAGTACACAGTTTTTAAATCTAATAACATATGAAGAAGAAAGAACATTAATTTAATTAAGGATTTAAATAATTGTGAACATCAATTGGACATTTGTATTACCAGGCATGATAGTGACATCCAACGTTTACAAGATGAACTTTGTATTAAAGAAAATACCATTAGGGACATTTTCCATAAGTATGAAGCTTCACAGCAGGACCTAACAAAGCGTTTGCAGGAGGCCTGTGAGCTGGCAGACTTAGTCATACAAAATGCAGAGAAGTATGACTTGCTTACAAATAACATCTCGTGTAACTGTTCATGCTTCCCAACATCTGAGGCCCATCGTGTAACACCCACACAAGTGTCACAGTGTGTGTCACCCTCGCAGGAGCCCCAGTCTGTCACAACCCTGGCCACTCAATGTGAAGAATCTTTAGACAAGGTTATGAGTGTGAGTAATAGTAAAATAACATATATTTTTTCAGATAAGTTTGGTCAAGGCATTGGTAGTATTTTCAATCAGTGTTCGAAGCAATATGTTATAAATCACTGCGTACCTGGTGCCAGTTTTAGTCATTTAGTTCAAAACATTAAATTGTCTAAGCTTATCCCAGGTTCAACTGTTATATTAATTTATGGTGATAGCTTGGCAGTAACTAAAAAAGAGATATTAGACTATGTAAATTTGATATTAAATTTAAATGAAATTAATTTCATATTATGTGCACTGCCTTATTCTTATAGGTTATCGACTGAACAAAGTAGGCACATATTTGATTTGAATATGCTCCTTTATAATAGGACTAAACAACTAGTAAATGCCATTTTATTTTTTGACATAAACGAGTATATCTCTGATTTTAAATTGACAGAGTACTCAATGTACTTACCGGCTAGGTGTAGGAGACTCATTGCTAATATTTTAGCATATAGTATACAAACTGACACGGGTACGTCTGATGTATCTACAGATATTGTTAGTAGTAATACTAACATAATTATTGATACGCCCAGTAGTTTAAACTATTAGGCGCGACAAAGGATGGGCCTCATTTATTGAATGTTGTACATCAAAATATGCAGGGCTTGTCTGGCAAAGAGCTAGAGTTAAGTTTATTTTTGGAGAACCATAATGTTCATGTTCTATGTTTAACTGAACATTGGCTAACAGAACATGAAGTCTCATTTATTAATAATAATAATTACACTGTACAAAGTGCGTTTGTAAGAAGGAATGCTATTCGAGGCGGATCTTTGGTTTTGGTCTCAAACTTATTAAAATGTAAACAACGCCCAGATTTAGATAATCTTTCTATCGAGCGCACTATTGAGCTGTCTTGCGTAGAACTTGAGCGCTATATTATTGTTTGCGTCTATCGGCCCCCACTAGGTGACTTTAACACATTCGAATCAGTATTTGAAGATTTTCTAAACAAATTAAAATCAAGCACCAAGGGTAAAATTATATGTGGAGATTTTAATGTAAATATTTTGGAAGATTCTCCTTTAACTATAAGACTTTTAAACTTATTCAAATCTTTTAACCTAGTTAATCTATTTTTTGAACCAACTCGAATTACCGCCACTACTTCTACCTGTCTGGATAACATATTTAGCGACACTGAGGCCTCCAATAATTTAGTCATCAACCATCTTACGTCTGACCACTGTGGACAAAAAGTTAGTTTTCCCATGTTAGTTCACACGAAGCCACTTAAAATAGAATGCAGACCCTATTCAGCTAGTCGTTGTGTTAGATTTAAAAGTAACGTAACTAAAAAATTGGAACCTTCTGTTGTTGATAATGACGATCCTAACGCCATGTATGAATCTCTATTCGGTGTTATACATAAAGAGTTCAATTCCACATTCAAGAAAAAAACCTTAAATATTAAAGGTACCTCGGCAAAATTCAACCAATGGGCCACTCCAGTTATTTATAAAAGTAGAGCGAGACTATATGAGTTATATGGTATGAAAACTTGTCAGTTTGACGATACTTTTGTAAACTATGTTAGACACTATTCAAAAATATTTAAAAAGGTCTGTAATTTTGCAAAATCTAAATTTTTAAGTGAATCAATTAAAAACTCCTCAAATAAAATTAAAACAACCTGGAGAATTATAAATAATGAAACTGGCAAGTCAGTGAACCAGAACAACAAGTTAGAGATTAAAGTGGACGACAAACTTGTTAGTAATGCGGCTGATGTAGCCAATGCTTTTAATGAGTTCTTTGCGGATATACCTGTAACCACGACTCGCTCCTTAAATTCATCCTCGACTGACGCTGAACAGCTTATGCGTGCTAGTGTGCCTCAATGTAATTCTTTGTTTAGTTTTGAACACGTTACTCCAATTGATGTACTAAATGTTTTTGAAACTCTTAAATTAAAAAATACGGGTGATTTTTGGGATATTTCCATCAAGCTTTTAGGTAATGTAATTGACGTTATTGCTCCCTACCTTGCGATTACATTCAACAAGTGCATTGACACTGGTGTTTTTCCTGACCTCATGAAACACAGTAAAGTCATACCTCTTTTTAAATCAGGTAATAAGACGGACATTACTAATTTCAGACCTATTTCCATCTTACCTGCGTTTAGTAAAATTTTTGAAAAGTTGATACTCAAGCAGCTGCTACGATATTTCAATGTAAATAGCCTCCTTTATACAGAACAATATGGCTTTACAAAAGGTCGTTCAACCACGGATGCTGGTGTTGCCCTTTTAAAACACATTTATAATGCGTGGGAAAATTCTCAAAATGCTATTGGGGTCTTTTGTGACCTTTCCAAAGCTTTTGATTGCGTCCATCACGATACACTTTTACGCAAATTACGCTGTTACGGAGTCCAAAACGGAGCTCTCAACGTAATAGAATCATATCTGCAACATAGATTGCAATGTGTAGATGTAAATGGTGCTAAATCATCAGGCCTTCCAGTTCAGCTAGGTGTGCCACAAGGCTCTATATTAGGTCCATTCTTATTTTTAGTGTACATTAATGATTTACCTTACCACCTCAAAAATATCTGCGATGTTGTATTATTTGCAGATGATACATCTCTTATCTTCAAAGTTGACAGAAATAGAGAGCAATTTGACGACGTAAACAGTGCACTCTCAACAGTTACGCACTGGTTTACAACAAACAATTTAGTACTAAATGCTAAAAAAACAAAATGCATTAAGTTCACTTTGCCTAATGTAAAAAACCTAGGTCCTAATGTTATCCTAAACAACGAAGTTCTTCAAACCGTTGCATCTACCGTGTTTCTGGGTATAACAGTTGATACAAAACTTCAGTGGGGTTCACATATTTCTAGCCTCGCGGGAAGGCTTAGTTCTGCTGCCTATGCCGTCAGAAAAGTCAGGCAGTTCACTGACGTCGACACTGCGCGATTAGTGTATTTCAGCTATTTTCACTGCGTCATGTCCTACGGTATTCTATTGTGGGGCAAAGCCGCTGATATACAGAACATATTTATTATCCAAAAACGTGCTATTCGTGCAATATACACGAGGGGGCGATGAAGTACCTAGGACTCGTCCTCGACGGCCGGTGGAACTTCGTCGAACATTTCCGACGTTTGGGCCCCAAACTGGAGAAGACAGGTGCTGCCTTCAAGCGGCTCCTGCCCAACCTGGGAGGCCCAAACGCCCCCTGCCGTAAACTCTACGCGGGAGTCTTGCGGTCCATGGCCCTTTACGGGGCCCCGGTATGGGCACGTTCGGTACGGCCGCGAGCTGTACACTACCTGAACGTGCCCCAAAGGGTGATAGCCATTAGGCTAATCCGGGGGTACCGCACGATCTCCCGCGAAGCAGCTGGCCTACTAGCCGGACTACCACCGTGGGATCTGGAGGCGAGAGTCTTCTTGCGCCTGTACGACTGGCGCGAGGAGGCTCTGCGCCGGGGGGAAACCCCGTTGCCGCGACAAGTTGTCGCGCAGCGGGCAGAGCTCCGGCGGGATGTCATGGTGGCCTGGAGGGAGCGACTGTCGCAACCCAGTGCAGGGCACGCCACCATAGTGGCGGTAAGTCCCCTCTTTGAGGAGTGGCTCGGGAGGAGTCACGGCGCCCTCACGTACCGCATGACGCAGGTCCTCACCGGACACGGTTGTTTCGGGAGGTATCTGCATCGAATCGGTCGTGAGGAGGCGCCCGGGTGTCACCACTGTGCGGATAGCCCCGAGGACACGGTGGACCACACAGTCCAGGAGTGCCCTGCGTGGGAAGGGCACCGCCGGGTCCTCGTCGAGGCTGTGGGCGGCGGCGACCTCTCGCGTCCGGCCCTGGTTCAAGCCATGGTCCGGGGCGAAAGGGAATGGGATGCCGTCGCCTCCTTCTGCGAAGCAGTCATGCTCGAGAAGGAGGCGGCGGAACGTCAGAGAGTTCGCACCTCTCATCCCGGCCGCCGCGCTGGAGCAGGTAGACACCACGGGCGCCGGGTGTCGCGAGACGACTCCCGGCCACCGTAGGCGTGGGTCTGTGGGCGGTGAGTTCGGGTGGCCCATCGCTCATGTCTGTTTTTAGACAACAGACCCGTGTCGGCGGCGCGCGTTGTTCCACGCGCTCCTCAAAGAGATGTCAGCAACCCCAGAGGGGCCCAGCTGGGCCAAGGCCTGCCGGGGCTGCGGGTTGTTCGAAAGAGGTACCGCGGCCCTAGCACATAAGGCCTACGACGGAACACGACGGCTTTTAGTCAGTAAGAGTCTGACACTCCCTCACCGCTGCTAACCCACAGCGGGAGGGGTCATTTGATGATTTTTTACGTCGTTAAAAAAAAAAAAAAAAAGGTACCAGAACTTCCCTCAGAGAGTTGTTTAAAGAGATTGGTATTCTCACTGTGGCATCACAGTTCATCTTTGCCAACATTCTGTATATTAGACAGAACCTACATTTATGTATATACCAAGAAAAGTGAAGTCCATAGCATTAATACTAGAAATAAGCATAAACTGTGTGTACCCTATCACCGGCTTCATAAAGTGCATGACTCATTTCTGGGTTTAGGTATTCGTTTTTATAATAAGCTCCCTCTGCCCTTACTAGAACTGCCGTTTAATAAATTCAAAGTACAAATTAAGGCTGTTCTTATAAAAAAGGCATATTACACCATCAATGATTATTTGAATGGTAAAAATAGTTGGTCGCCATGATGAACGCAAGACAGCTATATTATTTGGATAATTTTAATTTCTCCCATTTAATCTCTTTGACTCAATGACATTTATTTTGTTTTTATTTATTATTTTATTATTATTTTTTAAATGTTTTTACATTATTGACAAGATACATTCTTTGTATTAATTCTTTGTTTTGGATTTTAGTAAATAAGGACCACTACTTCGCGAGAACTGATAATTTGATCTTGATATTGAGTTGTGTAGCAGTGAGTACGTCATGCTCCCTTAGACGGCACTGCTTGCGGTAGCGTCGGCGGTCGGGTTGCCTCCCTCCCTCAAAAATGCGCGAGGGGGGCGATGGCTGATCCTCGCGTTATGCTCGTGAACGGGTGCTGCTTGTGGTGCCAGGTCGTCTTACTGACTATATATTAGTTTTTTTTTTTAATTTTGTAAACTCTTTTTATTTTGCTTATGTTCTGTATATTATAATTCTGTAATGTATAATTTACTAATTTACTAGTTTATAAAAGAATAGCACATGTAGGTGGGCACTCCCTTAAATCCTATTAAGTGTAAATAATTGGAGGCTATAATTTTATTTTCATCAAACTTATTAAATGCTTGAGTTAGTTAAGGTATGTAGGGTGAGTGCTAGCTAGCATGTGGTGTATAAATAATAATTTTTACTGTAATTTTGTGTCAATATTGCATATTGTCCTCTATTGTGGAATACAAATTACATTGTATACAAATGTACATATCAAACATTGTTTAAGGTTCTTCTAACCTACAGACAGACATGTGTTGCTGGGGAGTTTGTTGCGCCACTTCTTCTTCCCAGCAAAAACACATAGGAAGTGGTGAAGGGTGGGCGTTTTGGGGGCTGTCTATTGTTAATGGGAACTATATTTTTTGTCACCAAAATTTATATTTGTCATCAAGTTGTATCACCTAATAAATAGATCTATCGCCACGAAATATTTTCGTTCTCAGATAAACAAAATGTGTTCCCAGGTATGAATTACCAAATTATTGTTAATATAATGTGTAAAATATGAGATGGATTACCAATAAAATTGTAGTGCATTACATGAATATAAACTTCGTTCTTATAATAATAGTTTTATTACTTAAATAATAGCTTGGTGCTCAAAATGGTAGATCTGTCACCAAATAAATCGATTAATCGATCCCTGTCTGCGACTCCTTTTTATTTGTTATTTTGTCACCAATACAGTAGTTACATTTTATTTCGTTCAGTTATTAAAATCATGTATTCGTTACCAATTTAATACATCAGTTTATAATTTTAATGAAAATATGTTCAAAGGGAAGAGAAAAGGAAGGGAGACAAATTGGCGCGCTTTCGGGCCTAAACGAATGGGTTGTAGTAGCCCTTCAAAATCCAAACCAGCGCTGATTATTCAGTTATTTTGACTTTAATTAAGTGTTTTATTTACTATTCAGCTAGAAATTTAATCTAAAAATATATTTATACTACCTGTGGACAATTAAAAGCCTTGGGGGAGGCACATGGCCAGTTAAGTAGTAGACTCTTTTGGTTGAAAGGATGATGGTGACCACCCTACATTTTTAGACCTTCATGAAATTTTATAGTGATATAATATATGATTTATTGGTGATCTCTTTAAATTTGTTTGCTTAAATACTATTAGGAAAAACCTATTATAATACATACAAAACCATTTTTTGGTACTTGACCCGATATCTCCATGATTTTCGGTAATTTATTGTGGAATTGATTTTATATTGTTTGGTGACTACATTTGGTGACAAATCTACTATTTTGAGGGCAAACCCTATTATTTAAGAAACACAAAATGAATTAAATAAATAAACGTAAGACACTGCAGCGCGCCGTTAATCTCTGATTGTATTTCATATTTTATGTTTCTCTTTCTACCCACTTCTTGTTTTGTTTTATTTTTCTTATTGTGTATCTTTGTGGTGTCTTTTTGTTTGTCTGAATAAATGTTTTATCTATCTATCTATCTAAATTGGTGACAGCTTAAATCATACCCATTGTTAATTCCTGACGTTCAAAAAGTGCTGTCTTGCAGCCAAGTTTGAATAAACGATTTTTGATTTTGATTTTTTGTAGATTATCCATTACTAAAGCAATTTAAGTAGCCAGCGACCTCTTCTCCAAATAGTTAGTATAGTCTTCACCAATAATTTTCAACACATCTAACAGTTTTTCTTCAAATTTACGCTCAGATAGGCATACACATTTTATCTTCATCCAAACCTTGTTCCATTCAAAGTGGAACTGGTGCTTTTTCGGCTTATTTGTTGGATTATCCTTCTCCTTCTGTGATGACTGATGACCCTGGAGCATAAGTTCTTCCGTCTGTTCCCTTGGAGGTTCGGTTCTCCTTTGATTTGTTCTGTTTGCTTTCTTTTTAGAGATCCGATTTATACTATAGGATTGGTCTGAAATGCTTTCATCTGTGTCTTGAACTACTTCCTGTGTCTGTGACCTCAGTTCTTGATATCCCGCTCTTTTCAATACTGAGCTGTAAGTTTCTACCCCAGCTAAACGGACTGTATTTGTCATATGTGTGATATTGTTTCCTTGTTGAAAGGTCTCTGTACGGCTTTTTTCTTTTGTTTCAATGAAACGTTGTAATGCTTTTCTGTACGTAATTTGCTCATCACTCATAATTTTTCGAATAGTTTTTTCTTTTACAAATATAGGGTAGGTATGTCTTATCTAACACTAAGTGATTACCTTTGCAATTCAAACACTTGAACTCTTTAGTGTCACAGTTCTCGTGATTTCCTCCGCACTTTGGGCATAGCACCTTTTTAGACGGACAATACTTCACAATGTGACCAAATTGCCAGCACCCTGAACATTGTGTTACTGGGAAAACGTAGGCTTCGACTTTGAATCGACAATCATATGCGTATATAAATTCTGGTAATACATTACTTTTAAAGCAAATCCTCACAGCTTCGCAGTCTACCCATTTACCATCCGTACTTAGACGTTTCAATCTTTTGACCGATAATACTTCTATATTTGAATTGAAGATATTCTTAAGTTCATCCTCAGTTAATTCTAAGTCGATTCCTTTAACTACTCCATATGATACAGACATGTCTTGTATTAATTGACAGCGTAACCCCATGTCTTTTAATTTCTTACTATCTAATAGTTTTTTAGCGTCTTCTTTTCTTTGACATTGTATTAGAACTTTATTATAACTCTTGTATTTTACTCTCAGAACATCTTTTATGTTTTCCGAGCGAAGTAATTTTGCCATTGCTATTGGTTTTGGAAGACTTTCTAACGATGTAACACAAACTTCATGATTAGATATGTCTGTAGAATCATCACTTTCTTTAGGTAAGCCCCCCCTTATTTCCAATGAATCCCCTCTCAATAACCGTTTGTGTCGTCTCTCTACAGTAATAAAATCATCTTCTCGTTCCTTCCTCTTTTCCACCAACCGTGTTTCTTCATTTTTACTTTTTCCACTCTCAGAAATTATCACCTCCATCTCCCCTAACTCCTTTAGTTGTTGCTCACATTTATTTAATAAATCTGAATCACTCATTTCGCCTGCACTTAAGGCATATTCATTCATCGCAGCGCACGATCGCTCGCCTAAACCGGTTCCCCGAGCCGTACGGCTCAAGTCCCGAACACTCTTCACTGATAAACAAATGAGTCACGCAATACGTAATTAGCGGTTATAATACACGACCAGTTGCCACAACGCACTGACCATCACTGACTATAATCAATTTCCTGTCTATCTTTAGAAAATATTTACTTATTAAATTCTTGACAGTTATTTGAAGCTTACTAGTTTGAAATAGGCACCTACGTGTTTTCCGCTTTTATCTCCGTCCTTTTCTACCCCATATCTTGCATCTCTCTCGCACACCGACCAGTTTCACTCCCCACCAGGCAGGAGGCGACTAGGGTTCTCGGCGGCCACAGTTCGTCATTGGCGTCTTGTTTTCCGCCCGAGAAGGTTGGTCTAACCAAACGCTGTAGTATTTCGTTGAAAAATAAACTCAGTGCTCTCGCAGAACACAGTTGAGTTTATAATATTTTATACAATTTGTTAACGGTTTTACCGTTCGATATTCGATTTTGCGAAATCAAGTGTTAATATTTTGTACATCTACCCCTTTCTTGTCACGATTTTTTTCCGTGTACTTTTTTTTCTTTTTTAGTAATTTGTTTTTAGAATGAGTGACTAATAAAGCAAATACAGATGCGGTAAATAATAAAGCTACCACAGCCCGTGCACGTGACTATGGAAAAGAAAGCAAGCCCGAAGTTCCTAAGGCACCTGTGGCCCTAGTTCAATCCTGCAAGGCGTTCAACTTTTTGACAAAAAATAATGGTGTGAGGTGCGGTCCAATCAGCATCTCCTTATTTCGGACTGGTCACTACCGCACTTGAAGAGGGCTGATTGTGTCAAGAAAGCTTTTCGGCCTTGAAAGACTTGGTACGCTCCGCCTAGGACTGCCAGTAAGTCTGTTAGCCACCTCCCGTAGGGGTCGGCAATGCACTCTCTAAGGTTGTTCATTGGTTTAATGTCAATAATCTTCTTTTAAATGAATCTAAAACGAAGTTAATTAAATTCTCAACGCCAAACGTAAGGCAGTTACCAACCAATGTAAAACTAAATGGAGTAGAGTTGAAGCCTGTTGAGTCAACGGTATTTCTTGGTTTGACCGTTGATTCCAAACTCCAATGGGGCCCATATATTGTTAAACTGTCAGGAAGGCTTAGTTCAGCCGCCTATGCTATTAAAAAGATCCGACTAATCACCGATGTGGACACAGCCAGAATAGTTTATTTTAGTTACTTTCATAGTTCAATGACGTATGGGATCCTCCTTTGGGGAAACTGTGCGGATGTTGAGACTATATTTATTTTACAGAAAAGAGCTGTTCGAGCCATTTATAATCTGGGTCCAAAAGTTTCTCTCAGAGAGAAATTAAAAAAATAAATATTCTGACTGTTGCCTCTCAATATATTTTTGAAAACTTAATGTACGTTCGTAAAAACATTTCTAACTTTGTTCAAATGTCTGATGTTCATGGCATAAATACTAGGAATAAACATAATCTTGCTGTACATGCTACTCGCCTCCACAGAGTAAGCAACTCGTTCATGGGTCAATGTATACGCTTTTACAATAAACTTCCCAAAGCGGTTCGTGATTTACCTATTAAGAAATTTAAAAATCATATAAAATCAAAACTTTTGAAAAAAGGATGTTACAAAATATCTGATTATTTAAATGATAAAGAAGCTTGGGAATGAGCTGCTCGCTTAGTGAGTGATATCTTTTCAAATGCCTGTGTATTGTTCTTTTGACATTTAAATATTATTATCATCAGATAACATTTTATTAATGACATTTTTTTTTGGGTAGTATTTAAACGCAAATCAAAAAATATCCTTTTTCTATGCAATAAAATTCCGAATTCCCATCAAAATTACTGATTGCACAGCAAAATATTCAACTCAAAATATCACTAAACACACTACAATTTATTTTCGCAGTGTACAGCGATTTTTCCTAAAGCAAAAGCTTTTTCATCAATGCACAGCTAATAATCTTAATGCACATTATACATGTTAACTCTTTTTCTCTTAAATATAGCTTCTATTTTTATATTATTTACAGCAGTTTTTCTGAATAAAACAGCATTTTATTAGTTACAGTCATCTTATTATTTATTAATTATCACACAATGAGATCAGCAAAAAAATATAAAATTAAATAGAAAATTGTACTCGTTTACTGGATAATTAAAGCGGGTCTTGCTTTCGCGGGGCGTCCACGCTTCCTTTTTTGGCCAATAGGCACATTTTTAGCTTCTGCAGGTGGCGCCACGTACTTGAGTCGGATCGCAAGTCCGATGATATGCTTGCACATATAGTTTTAAAAAAAAATGGGGCAGGTGCATTTTCCGTTGACCCAGGCGGTTTGTTGGGTGGGCAAAGCAACTCTCCAATATGCGAAAGCGTTTTTTTTGTAAGCATCAAAAGTGTCCCAATCTTGAGTAAATGTCATGTCACTTGCTGTTGAGCTTCCAACTATATAAGTATTCAGTCCGGAGTCAGATTCTAAAAATTTTACATTCTTGTCAAGTTTCGCCCATTGATACGCCAGAGTCCAGTCTTTCAGTTCTATCGGAGGTGAAGTTTTAAATGTCTCTGGTTTGTGGTCTTTCGACCATTCCTTGACCATATTTGTTGCGACTGAGATGAATCTAGACAAAGGAAGTCGTTCTCGTAATGTGTGGCTGTCTTTTATACTTCTATTGAATGACTCTAATGCATTGTTTGTCACTGGAGAACCTTCGGCTGATCCAAGATACCAATTTGGATTGAGCGAAACCCACTCCTGTTTGAAATATGATATAAATTGCTCTTCTTTTGCGTGTTTATGTAAAAACGCAGTTAAAGCTCGTTGAAATAATGTAGGAGAGGTAGCTGAATGCAACATATCTATATCATCCAACAATTCTTTCTGTTTTTTCTTCTCAACCAATTTTTCTACTTTTTTTTGGATGTTTTTTTTTGCGTGTGCCCAGCACATTTTAATAGTAGCCTCTGTGCCAAACACTTCTTGAAAAGCATTTTGAATGCTTTTTGCTGCGTCGCAAATAAGTGCTTTTGGTTCTATATTAAAAGCATAAAGAGTTAAAGCGCTCCTTTTGAGTGCATCGAACAGAGCTACAAAATCTTCTTTACGCTCCGAACTTGAAATCGACATACAAAGAGGATGGAATCGCTTTGCTTTATCAGTTGTGCCAACCACTAATACTGGAAACCCCTGCCATGTAAGTTTGTACGTGGCGTCTGCATGCAAGCTGGTAGCTAAAGTTGCTAATTTTAACAAAGATTTTGTTCCGATCGTAAAACGAAAGGTTGTATGTTCATCCTCCTCGTACACGTAGTAATAAATTACATATGGTTCATTATCGTCCTCAGGTATTTCAGATTTATTTATTAACCATTGCTCTAACTCACCCAGACTGATTGTAGAAGGGCCATAAACAACTCTGCGACGGTCAGAAAGATAATTATTTAATTGCTTTTTTGAGGGTACTTTAATACCATTTGTTTCACTCAGACGTGATAAAATAGATTTTGGCTTTAAATGCAATGCGTATAGCTTATTAATTTCGTCCTTTGTCTCTTGGGTTATGCCATAATCATTTTTAGTCCCAATAATCTCATGATCATGATCGCTGCTTGTGCGGTACAGTAAGACAGCATCGGAGTTTGATTCAAAAAGCAAATAAATTCGTGCTGCACACTGAGGGCCTCGGTATTTAACTTTGTTGCAACGGTAATACTGTTTTTTACCTTCTTCTGTCGTGTGAGTAAATGTAGCAGTCCAAATCTTTTCATCACGAAGAAATTGTTGTGCTTCGTCAAAATTTACGAACTTTTTGACAAATATCCAGTCTAAGCCACCTTTTCTCGTTCGTTTAGTACATGGTTCCTCTCGTGACTCGGGTTCACTGTCCGAACAATACACAGGAACATCACTTTGTTGTATATTACTCGATTTCGGAAATTCCATGTTATATCGTCAGTTTAAATTAACATTAGATAAACTCAAAAGTCAAATGCACACTAATTACACACAAATATATTATCTTTCCGGGCCGCCGGCGCAACGTAACACCGAATAAATATAAACAAACAAATATTCACGTGGGTTGTTTAAAACGAAACCTACACTAACAAAATATTTCTATTTCGCTCTGACGCGTAAGATATACGGCTAACTCCCAACGACACGACCTAGCGCTATCTCTATCTTACTCGCTCGCGCCACTCTGCACTCCGGTGACCGCGAACCTTTTTCAATTAATTTGTTCTGCTTTTAGAAATAATGCAATGTGACAGGATTTTTTTGTTATAATAATCATTATATTTGCCGAGCATGGCTTCTTGAAAATTAAGACAAATATGATGAACAGGTTTTGTTGTACTTACTGGTTAATATGCGACTGGGATAGTTATTTTGCTATGAACTATGGAAAATTTGCTGTGCAGTCAGTATTTATGCTATGTATGTAGTATTTTTGTACAAGAATAAATTTAACTGTATTGCATTATAAGAAAAAAAGTAATGTCATATTGATGTATAATTTCGAATTATCTGCAGTTTGAGTTTTGTTAAACATTTAGTTTATTTGTAGTGAAGTAAGTTATTTGATGTAAAAAAGAATATAAATGATGAGTATTTATTGATAGGCGATTATTTATTTGATATGCAATTTATAATATCCCTTTTTTTTTGACATTTATATCATCATCATCATTGCGGCCTTTCAGTGGTCCATTTTTGGACGTAGGCCTCTTCTCTTTCTTTCCATTTCTGGCGGTCTTGTGCCCGTCTCATCCAGTCATGACCTCCGTGTCGTCTGATGTCATCCACCCAACGCTGTGGTGGCCTGCCTCTTTCTCTCTTATTTGCTCTGGGTCTCCACTCAAGAACTCTTCTGGTCCATCGGCTTGCATCCATTCTTGCAATGTGTCCTGCCCACGTCCACTTCCTTTTCGCTATTATTTCCATTACATCAGTCAGCTTTGTTTTGCTGCGTATCCAGTCATTTCGCTTTCGGTCTCTTAGTGTAATACCCAGCATTATTCTCTCCATTCCTCTCTGCGCGACGCGAAATTTCTCGGAAGACTTTTTAGTAAGTGACATGGTTTCTGTACCGTATGTGAACACGGGCATGACACACTGCTCGAAAACTCTTGCTTTTAAGTGGAGCGGAAGTTTGCTACGCAGAGTTTCTTTGTTAGCACCGAATGCAGCCCAGGCCTTTGCGATGCGGCGTTCTACCTCGGCTGTTTGGTTTTCAAAGCCTAAAGTAATTTTGTGACCTAGGTAAATATATTCCGTCACTTTCTCCACGGGTAGCTGGATTTGTGTGGGAATATTGGTCATTATTTTTGTTTTGTTGAAGTTCATTTTGAGGCCTGCTTTTAGAGACTCCGTTTTTAATTCCTCTATCATAATGATCATATCATCGATGTTGTCTGATATAAGCACCAGATCGTCGGCGAATCTCAGATTTGAAAGTCTTTCCCCGTCAACCACTAATCCCTTGTTGGTCCAGTCCAGCTGTTGAAATATATATTCCAAAGATAGAGTAAACATTTTTGGAGATATTGTATCCCCCTGCCTTACACCCCTTCCCAAGGGAAACTTCCGTGTTTTTTTATGCAGGGAGACACATGCTGTAGCGTTGGCGTGAAGGTGGTTGAGGATTTGGATGTATCTTTCATCTACCCTGCATTTGACTAGGGCTCGTTCTACGACCCACCATTCTATAGAGTCGAAGGCTTTTTCATAGTCAACGAAAGTAAGAATAAGTGGCTTTCTGTATTCGTTGCACTTCTCGATAACTGTTTTAAGAGTTTGTAGATGGTCATTTGTGCTGAAACCTGACCGAAAGCCAGCTTGCTCACGTGGCTGAAAGAACTCCAGTTTTTTGTCTAGCCTGTTGACGAGGACTCTGGTGAACAATTTATACAGATGAGATAGTAGACTGATGGGTCTGTAGTTGTCCAGTTTTTTGATATCGCCTTTCTTGTGAATGAGTGTTATTACTGCGTTGTGCCAGGAGTTTGGTATTTGAGTCTCCAAAATGCATTTAGTAAACAGGGAAGCTAGTGCATCCCAAAGCATGCAGGTATTCGTTTTTAGCATTTCAGGTAAGATTCCATCTTCCCCTGGTGCGCGTCGAGTCTTCAGTTGATGGATTGCAAATTCAATCTCGTCTACGACAACGTCAGGAATTTCCTCAGAACCTACATTCTGCACAGGTAACCGTGATGTAGAAGCGTGCAAGTTGTTTGTTGGTGTAGATTTACTTGTGTAGAGTTCTTTGAAAAAATCTTCAGTTATCTGGAGCAATTCTTCTCGATCTGTCACCACTTCGTTATCCTTGTTGATTAACTTGAAGATATGCTTTCTTCCCTCTGCCACCTCGAGTTTTAGGGATCTTCTGCAGCTGCTCTTTTCTATGGCGGCCTCCACAAGGTTTAAGTGGTAGCTTTGCAGATCGCTTCGGATTTGTCGTCTAATTTGCTGATGAAGTTGCTTAAATTCAGCAGTGTTTGCTTTTCCTTCACTGTTTAGTACTCGACGGCGATCCATCAGTTGAATCGTATCCATGGTTAATTTAGAAGGTTTTTTCGGGATTGTGGAGGGTGTGACAGAATCCAACCCAGATGTCAGTGCTGTTGTTATCTTGTCATTGATTTCATGTATTGTTAATTCTGCATGATTTACTGGGCTGAGCGCTTGTTCTACAGCATTTCTGTAGAGGTCACTATTATGGCGCAATACTTCAATTTTCATGTTGTTGGACAAGTGTGGTTTGTTAGTAAGTTTTCGTCTCTCAGCTCTTATATTGAAGTATGCTTCCGCTCTAACCATACGATGGTCGCTATTCGTTGTGAACTTGTTAAGTACGGAAACATCTGTCACAGACGATTTCCTATCTGTGATGATATAATCATATTCACTTCTGTGTATGCCATTGGGATGTTTCCAAGTCCATTTTCTCTGGGGTGGTTTTTGGAAGAAGGTGTTCATGGCATAAAGGGTTTTGGATTGCAGAAAATTTAGAAAAGTTTGTCCTCTAGGATTTCGGATTCCCAGTCCATATGTTCCGATACAATTTTCATCGTTTTCCTCTTTTTCTCCAATGCGGGCATTAAAGTCTCCCATTATAATTGTGTACTTGGTCTTAATCTTATCTAGTACTCCGCCAAGGTCTTCGTAAAATTCTTCCACTGCTTCTTGTGGAGCGTCTCTAGTTGGTGCGTAAGCTTGGACCACTTTTACTTTGTGCATTTTGCTCAGCCTCAGTATGATGTATGCAACTCGATCAGAGATGCTGTTTATTTCAATGACCGTATCTTTCACGCTTTTATTCACAAGGAAGCCTATGCCACCTATTCCAGCTCTTGGTCCTTCACGATAGTAGAATAAATGACCCGATGTTAACGTCATTAGTTCTTCGCCATTGCGACGTATTTCGCAGAGTCCGAGTATATCCCACTTAATCTTCTCAAGTTCTGTTTCTAATTCTACTAATCTGTCATCTGACGACAGCGACTGAATGTTATAAGTTAATAGTTTTAATCGGCAGTTAGTCAACTCCCAGGGATTACTTGTCGCACCCCTGCCCCGTCTCACCTGACCACTGCTAGAATCAGGGATTGACGAAGCGCTGGGAACTCGGGGTTGATGTGTTGTTTTGTCAGTCATGGTTTGAAGAGAAGGGTTTTAGCCATAATCACCACGCCAGCCACGACGGGTTGGTGATCGCAGTACTGCAGCCGGTTGTGATGGTTACCATCGTCGCCTGCAGCTGTAACTTCTAGGTAGCCGTACTTCTCCCTGCGAGATCCACCTACGTAGATACTGGCAGGCTGCTTCCCTCTGCCAGGGCAACACCTATTTACTGGCGGTGTTTATTCGCCACGTCATAAGGTCGTCATCGGGACTGTTGTGGCATTTCATGGAAGTACCCCTGCCAAAGAATACTCCACCACTCCCTGGTAACCTTACCGCCTCGGTCCGGGACTGCTTATTCAGGTTTCCCCTATTCGCAGCTATCCTAAATACTATAGGACGTGTCACAATCCGCCACCTGTGACCCGGTAGGTAGCTGAGGCTCGCCCCTACATGACATTTATATATTATAGTTGTATTTTTTTTTATTTATTATTATTGTGAATGTGAGTATCGTGTATGCGAGCAACATTATATATTCTTATAACATAAATACTGTCTGGCGGGTTTGAGTATTTTTGAATGGCCTACGCAACTGTTCTGCAGATCTGGTATCGTCGTGTGACAGGTCGTTGAGCTCCCTAAGATATGGTTGAGCTACACGACGACTGATGCATGCGTGCCGTCTGTTGGGACTGGTCAGCTCCAGCCTGATGTGGCTCTTTCCTCAAAAGGTCATTCCAGACCGCATACATGGTGACACTCACACGTAATATTATTTTGATTTACAACATGTTTGGACTTTAAAAGAGACTATGACCCTTGAGTTTGTTTCGGCATTTCTTCTCAGGGATCAGTCATTAGGAAATGCCGACCTCAGCGTTCTTAAAAATGACGTGTAAAAGTGATGTAATGTCCAACTTGCAAAATAAACGATTTCATTTCATTTCATTTCATTTCGGCTCATTATCACGGCGTGTGATGCTTTTCGGCCTTGAAAGACTTGGTACGCTCCGCCTAGAACTGCCAATAAGTCTGTTACCCCCCGCAGGGGTCGGCTCATTATCACGGACCCGAGCGGGGTACCAATCTTGCATGTTGCGAGACGCAGTATCATTACAAAGTGGGGACCAGTAAGTATACTAGCGACCCCCCGCAGGGGTCGGTTCATTATCACGGACCCGCGCAGGGCACTAATCTCGCATGTTGCGTGTTGCAGCATTATTACAAAGCAGGAACCAGTAAGTATACTAGCCACCCCCCGCAGGGGTCGCTTCATTATCACGGACCCGCGCAGGGTACCGATCTTGCATTTTGCGAGTCGCAGCATCATTACAAAGCAGGGACTACTAGGTATACTAGCCACCCCCCGCAAGGGTCGGCTCATTATCACGGACCCTCGCAGGGTACCAATCATGCATGTTGCGGGTCGTACCATCATTGCAATCTACCCTCGCAGGGTGGCTATTTGGATCGACTCTCGAAGAGTCGCTATTATAACCGTCTCTCGAAGGGAAATGATAATCACACTCACGCTGAATGGCGTGTGACGCAAAACTCTAAAGGCTCCCTTGGGACATCACGAGCAAATTACAATAGGAACCATGTCCAACAGAGGAAACAGAAAGCGGACTTTGATGCGTCCAACAAGCTCCGCCTTTCTTGTCAGAAATAATAACTGGGTATCGCATACCATTGGCCAAAAGCCACCTTTGATAGATAATGCCAGATTTGACCAGAGTGTCCAAAGCGATGCATGTCGTCATATCCCAAATGATAAAACAAAAAGTTCTATAGATAGCTGCAAATTCTCCCAGCTTTCTTTCCAATATGTTTCTTGTGCCCAAAAGGCGACGGAAAGAACCGTCCAATACTCAATCTCAAAGGTTCTCAACAAGTTCATAATTACGGAACCCTTCAGTTTAATAAATGTTTTTCGGGTGCTAGTTTCTTCAGAAAGACGACTGGCTGTGCAAGTGGATCTCACCCAGGCTTACTTCTACCTTCCGGTAGCCGAAGGTCACAGACATGTTCTTCGACTAGTATACAGAAGAAGACTGCTTCAGATGACGTACCTACCATTTGGCTTAAGCACGGCACCCAAGACCTTCGCCACAGTGACCAATTGGGTGGCTCAAACCTTGAAAACTTAGGGGTTACGAATAATTGTGTATCTCGATTTTCTGGTGGCTCACCAACATATATTCGCCTACTTTTGGATCATTTGCACCACGTTTTGGATGGCAAGTGAATAAATCGCAAGCATTATCAACAAGATAATGACAAAAAGCACTACGTGACAAACGGCACGTCAAACTTAGAAGACCTGTGTTCGGGGTTGGGGTAAGATTAAGATAAACTAAGATTGAAGATTATAAGATAACTATATTTCAGTAAAGATGCAAATGGGATAACAACTAAAACTAATGAGGTGAATGAGATTGAGTCGCGCCCGAAATGCTATCCGAAAACGTACTACTTGTATTTTTACTTTACCTAGATATTTATAAAATGTTAAATGCATACAGCGCAGTTTGAGTATTTTGCTGACATGTCTATTATTGTTCGGTGAATGCCCGAACATGCTCCCGGGGCGAAAAGGAGAGGTTAGTATAGTTAAATGGCGTACCTATGACGTTAATATTAACAAGGTGAAAACAATTTCAAATTAATACTACTTAAATTAATTATGTAGGGTTAGTCTTGGTTAAGAGGTGAGATGAAGTTTATGTTAATATTAAACAGAATCACTACAGTACAAATCAGGTAGAGAAAAAACGCGAAAGATCGGTGAGGAGCCTCTATCTTCCCTTTTTTTTAAGCATTCACTAGATAGAGATAGCTCTTTTGGATCACTTTTCACTGATTTACTACTAGATTGCCCTTTTTCCCTATTTTCACTACACTCAATCACAACACTTTCTGGAACGGTGCGAGGAGATGGCAACGCAGTCGCTGCAGAGTTTGTCGGCCGCTCTGCAGTAGTAGCGGACCGATGTCTTTTACGTAGTCTTTGTCGACAACAACGTTTAAAACCGTAAACTGCCACCAATACTAATATTGTTAATAAGATAAGATACATAACAGTGTACTGGTGAACGTCGTGGTAGGAGATGTTGGTACTTAACGGTTCACTCTGCTTTATGATCTCAAGGCTTCTTTTAATAGCTTCAAATTCCCTGAGGCTATCTGAGTTGTTAAGGTTTCGTTCATATGAGATGTCTGGCATGGTGATGTTTATCATGTGGTTAACTGGTGATATTTCTGGCGAGATAATCTTTGTACTCGTGCTAATTTTGCTGGAAAGTCTTTTGTTCGAGTACACCATAAAATCTTCTGTTTTTATTAAACAGCTTTCCCCAACACGCAACAGACCAGCCCCTGATAACCTAACTGCCGTCACTTGATTTTCACATAGGAGTTTGACGTTACATTCACTGCAGCATAAATAATAATATTTGTTTTCTGATGTTAACTCTCTCCAGTCATTCTTACACGACGCAGTTTTAGTTTTACAACTTCTTGTGTTCGGGATCGTCTCGCAAAGGCTATGGTCATCTTTCATTTGACGTATAGGCCTTCTGATATGACAGAAAATCGTTGCAGGATTTTGTGATGCACATGACTGCAGATCCGTGTCTGTGAGGATTAAATAAGAGTCTTTTCTCATGTTAATGGCTGTTACCTTTGAGATAACTTTGACCTCCATCATCATGTTATCTTTTACTATGCGAGGAACTGGAATGAGATTGAATACTTCGTAGAGCTCTCTTTCGATCAGAGGTATTCGGATTTCTATAATTAGGTATTTACCAGAATATTTGGCTCGGGCTTTGAGCAAACTGTAAAGATCCTTGAGATTAAAGTTGTCGACGGGAATCACCAGGTCTCCAGATATTTGTGCTGATATTGTGCTTAGCTCTGATCTGAGCTGCTTCGGAGATATTAGATGAAAGTCTAATTTCCCACTGTAAATGTCCGTTACTGTATCTAAAATTGAGTCCTGGACTCGTCGAAGGGTATACAATAAATTATTGGCAGTAAAAGCCGAGGTCATGAAATCAGTGATTACAGTTATATTTTGCACTTGTTGAACGAGGTTTTTGTAGGAATCTTCGAGATAATTAAGCTTCTGATTTATTAGTTTATGGTGCTTGTTTATTGTGTTCTCCATCCTTTTCATGAGATTAAGTTCAGCTTCTACGACCAACGTCTGATTCTTCCAGAGGTTGTACAGATGGTTTTCGTTGTGCTTTAAAAGATCAATATCTTTTTCATATTTTTCAGCAAATCGTTGATCCAACACTCCGAATAAACTATTTGCAACATAACCCACTCCGTCTAGCAGGCCGCGCCGCCGGCGTTTCTTATTAGTCATAAGTGTGTCATTCATCATAATAATATTATTATAATGTTTCATTTCTTCGAACTCGTGCTCGAGTTGTAACATGACGCCGTCGCAAGGTGTCTGTTTTCTAATCGTAGCGCATAAGGTTTCAAGATATTTGAGATACTTTATGAATGCCGCTGTACCTTCTTGATAAGGCCGTGTGTCATAGTAAACTATTAAATGCCAATCGTCTCTAATTACTTCCTCTTTCCTTCGGAGCTCCTCGTTGTTATTATACATTGACACCTTATGAGATTTGTTAGGCGTGTTTTGTGATAACCAGTCTGGTCCCTGCCACCACAGGGAATGATTGGCTAATTGAGAAGCGGGTAAACTACGGCTTGCGCAATCTGCGGGGTTTTCTTTGGACTTTACGTAACCCCAGTGATCTTTGGGGATTACTTCCGTAATAGTCCTTACTCGGTTCGCCACAAAAGGTTTCCATTTCTCCGGTTCTCCATTTAACCAACCAAGAGCAGCCGTGGAGTCAGTCCAGCCATAAATATTCACCTTGTAGTTCGTTAGAGATAGGATGATTTTGCGCATGAGTTTTGACAATAACAGAGCGCCACAAAGTTCTAAGCGCGGGATCGATTGCGGCCTTTTCAGCGGTATTACCTTTGATTTTGCTGCGATAAGTGTTACGCGGACTTCCTTCTCTCGGCGTATCTTGCCATACACGACACAGGCGTATGCTTTTGTGCTAGCGTCGCAGAAACCATGAAGTTCAATATTATCTTCTGCACGAGTTTGAATCCATCGTGGTATTTTAATAAGAGATATATGGTATAAATCGTCTTTAATAGTATTCCACTCCAAAGCGATTTCTTGAGGGACGGGGCGGTCCCAACCCAGGTCTGATTTCCATAGTTCTTGGAACAAGATCTTAAATTTAATAGTAACTGGAGCGAGCCAGCCCAAAGGGTCAAAAATTTTTGATATTTGAGATAAAAATTGTCTCTTCGTAAGAACTTCTTGCGAGGTAAATTCTATTGGATGGAAGATAAATTGATCATTTTTTGATTGCCACCGAAGACCTAAAGTTTTCGTTGACTCCGGTTGCTTAAAGTCAAACTCAGATGCCTCAGTACTGTCTATTAACTCTGGCAAATTCGATCGCCATTTTCTGAGATTAAACCCACCCGATTTGAGCAAGCTGATCATCTCTGCTTTGCGCTGGATAGCCGCTGTTGCTGTATGCTCACCATGGAGGAGATCATCCATGTAGAACGAGTTTTCCAAGATGTTAGGAGCAGAACTGTGTAAGTAGTTTTGTCTTTCATCAGTAGCCAGCTGCTTCAGAGTCATCATGGCCAAAAAAGGTGCGGCTTTTGTGCCATAGGTAACTGTTGCTAGCTGGTACTCCTTTAAAGGTTGGGATTCATGATTTCTCCAGATAATCTTCTGGTATTTCTGATCTTCTGGATGCAGCCAGATTCTGCGAAACATCTTCTCTATATCTGCTGTAAAGGCGTATCTAAATTGTCTCCATTTTAGGATAAGACTCTGCAGGTCTTGTTGTAAGTTAGGACCTCGGCACATAAGATCATTGAGGCTGTATCCACTCGAGGTTTTTGCCGAAGCATTGAAGACAACTCGCAATTTAGTAGTTGCTGACTCAGCTCTTTGGACACCATGGTGCGATAGGTAGCAACCCGACTCTCCGTGTGGTGCAGCCAATATCATATGTCCGAGCTCTAGATATTCAGCGATAAACTTTTTATAGTCACGTGCCAGTGCTGGTTGTTTACTTAGTTTACGCTCCATTTGGAAGAATTGAGCAATCGATTTTTTCTTCGACTCGCCAATATTTTCTTCAAAGTTTTCCTTGAATGGGATTCTAACGACGTAGCTTCCGTCTTCCCGTCTAGAGGTTGAAGCTTGGTAGAATTCGATGCATTTTTGGTCTTCTTCTGATAACGCTGAAGGTTCTTGTATGTCTTCTATTTCCCAAAATTGTTGAATGTCTTCGATATTATTTAAGATCACGTTACAATGATACGTTTTATAGTTGCCGCCTAAGATCCATCCCAATTGAGTTTGTTGAGCAATGGGCACCATACCCTCTGATCGACAGATACCATCCATAAGGATAACGGAATAGATATCTGCCCCAAATAGGATATCAATAGGCCTACTCTTGTAGAATTCGGGATCTGCTAAAGTTATTTGCTTCAGAGTAGGCCAGTCCGGCTTAGGTAAGGTACAACTAGGTAAGTTATTTATGAGTGTATTCATTATATACACGTCTGTTTCAAAGCTGAAATTGCTAACCAACGACGAACACTTGATGGTAAGCCTGCCCTTACAGTTGTTTTCCTTATTTCCTATTCCGGATATATACCCGTTACATTTCCGACGTGGTAATCTTAATAACTGAGCTGCGCTTTCCCTAATGATTTATGTTTGTGACCCTTGATCTAGCAGCACTCTCATTTTTTGGTAGGATCCGTCCGCTGCCTGTACATCAATTATTGCTGTGGCATGCAATATTTCCGAGGGTTCTTTAAGCAGCGACGCCACAATACCGCTGTCTTGCTCTTGAGATTTCGGCTTAGTAATCGTGGCTGCATTTGACCCAGATCGATGCGAGGTAAATGATTCATGCAAAATAGTATTATGTTCTTTATTGCATTCCTTGCATCTTATTTCGGAAAAACATTTTTTGCCTTCGTGATAATGTAAACAATTATTACAAACGTTCAGGTTAGCAACAGCATTTTTACGTTCATTAGGTTGCAATTCCATTAGTTTCTGACATACATGAATTCGATGATCGTTAGAGTTGCAAATAGGGCATTGCTTGCGATAGTTAATTTTGCGTTTGGACTTTGACGATTGCGAAACTTGCGAAACTTGGTTTGTTGAGTAATTCGTTTTAAAATTGTTATAATTTCGATTAAAACTGGAACCCTTTAAAGATGATGGTTTGTGATTGTGGTTAACTTAAGATTGAGATGTTTTATGCGTGTTATTTTCTAGCTTCTTACGAGAACCTTCCAGCGTCATAAACTTATTTTCTAAAAAGTTTAAGAAGTCTTCCAAGACGGGCAACTCTCGCGGGGATTTTAATGCTTGAAGATAATCCTCGTACGTATCTGCATCCAATTTTTGTGACAATATACATACTAAGAAAGGATCCCACGACGACACATCGACTCCCAGATTCTTAATGGCATTCACGCTCTCGTACGTGGTGTCGTGAATGCGTTTTATATGATTTGATGATTGTTGTTGGTTCGAAGGGATATTCATGATATTGTTAAGATAAGATGTAAAAATCAGTCGTTTATTATTATACCGGTGATTGAGAATATTCCAACATACAAGATAATTGTCGGAGCTTATTTGGAGGTGTTGGATCAATTTTTCCGGCTCACCCTTGATCTTACTCTTGAGGAACTGCATCTTTTGCGCATTCGAAAACGAGGGGTTATTGTGGACTGCTTCGGTAAAAAGATCCTTGAACGAAATCCACTTATTGTAGTTTCCTTCAAAGGTGACTATTTCCATTTTAGGGGTTGACTTTTCAATATGCGCAACGGACCACATTTTCTTATTGATGTCTTTCTTAATTTTGTTATAATAGTTCTCATAATGTTCATGTTCAGGCATTCACCGAACAACCTGCATAGCTTGATAGGACTTTTCAACTTCGCAAGTTTTCGTTGTCTCATACGGCAGACTGCATTACCGGGCTCTCCTCACTTTCCTCAATGCAGTGTTGAACAGCAATGTATACCTACCCTATTCATGGAACCGTGAGCCAAATGGTGAACAAACCATAAAAAGGGTCCTTTATAAGTCACGATTGAAGTAATGATCATATTTTATAAAAATAACTAAGAAAAATACACTGACAACATTAGAAACGATATTTTAGAACGATGTCTGTGGAACTTATGCAATCTTTTCAAACTTATTTGAAATCAAATATAATAAATGCCGTAAATTATTTTCTTAATTTTAATACTTTCTTAATGAAATATGTATGTAGTAAATCGTTTACATGTAAAAGGAACCTAGAAGACTTGACTGTCATACATAGAACCCTACTTATTTGAAGACCACAGATACTTAGAACATTTTACATAAAAATGTGACGTTTTTGTCATCGGTCGGGTTATACCCACCATTTTGAAAAAGTGTCATTCTTTGGTTACATTTTGGGCTCGGGGAATGGAGTATAGCAATGTTGAACCTATCAGCAGATGCCTTAGCAGATCTAAAGTGGTGGCTGGTCAGCTGCCACCAAACCTTGGATATTCATACGCCACTTCCCTGTCACCTTATAACCACGGACGCCTCCGATGTAGGATGGGGGCACAACTGAACGGAACTCTCGTAATGGGTTCATGGAACGAGAGAGAAAAAGGCTTTCACTGCGATCTGAAAGAGATGCTTGCAGTATTAAAAAACCAGGAAAATCACGGCGAGTTGCTAAGGAGATCAACAGCCATTTTTCAATGCAAAAATTGGAGTGTCATATCTGTGGTGTCATATCTAAGAAATCAAGGTGGCACCCGATCAAGGAGCCTACCGAACCTGACGTACAAAGTATTCAGTTATCTCGAGCTGTATCAAATCTATCACGTCGTGAATCATATACCAGTCCTATACAACAGTCAAGCAGACCATCTCTCCCGACACACGTTCAAGTTCCACCGGAGTAGCATCTTGTATCGGCAGTGGACCTATTTGCCTCGAGGCGAGCCCAGGGACACATAGTTGTGAACTACGTGCCCCTAGATCTGAAGGACCCGAAAGCGGGGTTCCACGATGCCTTTTTTTTTTCAAGTTTGGACTTTGTAACATTTAGATTAGTGGTAGGTAGACTAGTAGGTAGAAAATAAAAAGAAATTTAGTAAATAGTATACAAGTTTATATTCTATGAAAGATCGGCAGAGCCAGGAGTGAGTTCAGAAATATCGAGCACGCGTTAAGTTCTGGCCCGCTATAGAAAACCACTATCCTGTATAGTCAGGCAGCTCGGCAGCGGTCAGGCGGGGTAAGTGTGCAGCGCGCTAGTAGATGTCGGACGCGTAGGTAGATGCAGGACACGTAGATAGGCGCGGCACGTAGGTAGGCACAGGCACGTAGGTAGGCACAGGCACGTAGACAGGCGCACTTAGGGTAGGTGCACTACGGTGCGTATTTACAGAGTGTACATAGCCAAAACGCATCCATAGGAAACTGCTCGCTGATATTTTGTAATGCTGAATTTCAAAGTATACACGAATTTTGCGTACTGCTCGCGTATAATTCGTAGCTTAAACGTGCACATGCATCTTTCCAATTTATACACGGTCAAATTTAACTATACAAAATTAATATTAGGTAAAGCATTAAATAAAAATGCCTTTTGAATCTGAGTTTGTTTACTAAAAATGGGTGTTAATTAAACAGGCTTCTTTTTAATATCATTATTCGCCCCCAAAAATGTATGTTGCCTTCTAAATTACTAAGTCAGCCACAATTAACGAGCATCTAAATAATACTATCTTAGCCACTAGTTATCTTCTAAGTAAAACACTCTAAATACAACTCAGCATGATGGTTATTTTTTAGCATCTAAATTTGAAGCATGCATACAACTTCTAAACTACTATTAAATGACATCATAAAATATATTTAATTAGCTTCTAATTTTTTAACTCAGTACGTTTAAAATGTAAGCAAGCAACATGCAGCAAGCATGGCTTCTGTCACGGCTCCGGTGCTGCGGGGCTCCGGCGGTCCCATGCGAGCTTATCGTCGCAGATGGTTTTCACGCTCACCAGCGCAGCTTCTGCTTGCTGGCCGGCACAGCCGGCCAGCCTCAGCCGCGGCGGCGAGCGTTAAAACTACCTGCGGCTCAGCTCGCAGGCCGCCTCGCCCCTCCGCGCCTACGCGGTTTTGAATTGCACTCTAGGGGTAGGGCAGACAAGACTACGTGGAGTCGGTTTTGCAGCGATTCGTTTTCGTCAATAACTTCAATTTTTAATACAATGTTTTTAATTGAAGTTTATAAATGACAATATGACAAAAAAAAATTAATTTACGAGCATTATTAATATTTAAATTAACATTAAATGCTAGGTCGTGTTTTAATCAAAATTGCGAGCATGCAACTGCTCGCGAATAGATTGGAATCGTAAAGTTTTTCGCGCCTATTCCAATGTATACACGATTAGTTTGCATGCGGACTAGCACTGTATATTACGGAACAAAGCAAGTTACCTTGGCCACTACAAAATATATGCGAGTATTTGCGTACTGCTGCTGTATACCTACATCGGAAGACTTTGTATAAAAAGTGAATTCCAATCTATTCGCGACTAGTTTCACACGCTTGCGTACTAGCCATGTACATACTGTAAATACGCCACTACGGTAGGTGCACTGGAGGTAGTCAGGTACTTGAACCCTGGAATGTCCGTTATGTTCCGTCTTAGTTACGGTCCGGTTATATTCCAGCCACGACTGCAACATCCCGATTTCCACTTACTCACTACCTAACTAAATGGAAAACAGTGATCAAGCACTAAATAGCATCGAGATGAGGCAGCCTAGGCAGCGTGACAAATTATAATACAGCTAACCAAAATGTAATCTGAATGCAAGTGATGAGGGTGAAAGTATGTGAATGATTTAAAAAGCAAAGCACTAGTTTAAATGAAGAATTAATAAATAGGTAGACACTATAACACATTATTTAAAAAGGAAAGAATGTGAGAAAAATAACTGTAGGGCGTGGCCCTCATGACACGGTCTAAGTGAACCGGTCATGTAAGGTCAAATACCACATGATGATTTTTTAAAAGCGTTATGGCAATACATAGGATATAATATTCCACAAGAACAGCAACAAAGGCGTGGTCGTAGCATGAAATAAAAGAATGAGCGCACAATGAAATCAGCAAGTCATCCTACGACACGTCACGTACTCACGTATAACTTTTCTAGATGCACATAATGAGCAATATTTTGCAACACTCACCCGATCTGGGGTATACACTGACTCTAAATATAATTTTAAAAGCACAATAGTTTATTAAGGATAAAATATGCAATATAATCGCCAGTTAAAAGCGTACATAGACCAGTACTAATATCGGCTCGCGGCGTCGTGCTAGTGACCGTCTCGCGATTGTCCGCCGGCTCTGCTCGCGTCGCCTCATAGTGTGGGTCCACACTGCAAGCGCGGTGACTGGAGACTAGGCGAGCGCATCAAGCGGTGGCGTCGGGTGGCCACAGTGAAGGCGCGAGCTCTTGTAGCGGTGTGACGTACATCAGGAGTGCAACACCTTGACTTATAGGAAATTGTTCTTTTATTTCACTCCATAACTTTCTTGTTATTGTGCGATTATTGTGGTGTGGATGTTTGCTTTGCCAGATCGGTGGTTTAGATTGAATTGCACTTATGAACGATTCAGTATTCACCGCCATTTTATAGACAAACGAATATAAATGCACATACGCCGAACGACAAGATCGAACTGGTTTGTTACCCCCGCCGTCCGCGCATTGGGTCGCTCGATGACTAGGCCCGTAGTGTGGCCAGAACGCGCGGATAGAAGCGTTTGAAACTTACGCTCGCTGTGTCGCTCAGTCCCACCGCACTAGGCTTCCGCCTTAGTCACTTCAATATGGACGCAAAGGCGCGTTTCATATGTTTGATATTTCGCGCCCGCCGTCGCAACCGCGCTAGGCTCGCAGTGTGGACCCACACATAGGAGGGATAGTTCGCCGAACCGGTTTCCGTCACCCGTCAACGGCGCACGGCTCGCGGCGCGCGGCTGAGATATAGCAAATCTAGTATTCAGTATTTTTTTAATATTTAAAATATAACGTACAACGTTACAACTTACCCGCTAGCATGGGTATTCCCGCCACCTTACCTTATACCGAAGGTCCTCAGTCATCTCAATTCAGGAACGAGAGTTTATCTCAAGGTAGTTCCTTGGTGGCACCAGGTATTTTGGCGATCATTAACAGTACCCTACACACTGATGAACCTCGAGCAGAAACCGATAGACACAGCAACAGGGATACCCCCTGCCAAGGTCCAACAAATGACACTGGAAATATAGAAGTGTGGGGGGGGACAAGGAGTCTCTCCGACTGAAGTCTTCTTCAATCCACACGCAACACTTATCAATCAGCTTGGAGTCGATGGTTAAATTGGGGCGAAAAGTATGAAATTGGATCCCTTGAATCCCTATTTGGACCTATACTTACACAATTTTTAGCGGACTTACACATAATAAATAAACTGGCATACAATACTATTTTCATCCCACCATCTCGGAAAGAGTATTTTTACCCTTTGATATCTGAGCGCAAAAGCCGTTTTTATCCTTTAGAGCGGCAAAGTGATTTGAATTTAGAACATCGTGTGCAATACTCCATTTGTGACAATCTTGATAAGACTTTTCAAACAAATACATATTCAACAAATAAAATACTGCTTAAAATAATTATTCAATTAATTAAGTAATTTTTATTATTGTTTTTACATAGATTTTTAACCTCGTTTTATTTTTAAACTGCGTTTTCAAATAAATTAACTTTAATACGTACTTCTATTTAATTTGATACTCATATGTGCGCGCCATTTTGTTTTTTTGCATTTCCTCGATGAGGTGGGATGAAAAGTTACGTGTTGCACTCGAGTGCAAAGATTTTTCACCTTGTGCTCTTTTGATTCCCTCGCTACCGCTCAGGATTCTAATTATTGAAACACTCGCTACGCTCGTGTTTCAATTTTAGAATCCTTCGCTTGCTCGATCATCAAAATTGAGCACGCGGTTAAAAAGCAACTTTGCACTCTTGTATAACAAATAACTATTTCATCCCACCATCTCGGAAAGAGTACTTTTTACGTTTTTATCCTCTAGAGCGGCAAAGTGATTTGAATTTAGAACATCGTGTGCAATACTCCATTTGTGACAGTCTTGATAAGACTTTTCAAACAAATACATATTAAACAAACAAAATACTGCTTAAAATAATTATTCGATTAATTAAGTAATTTTCATCGAAACCTCGTTTCATTTTTAAAGTGAGTTTTGAAATAAATGAACTTTAATAGGTACCTACTTCTTTTTAATTGATACTCATATGTGCGCGCCATTTTGTTTTTTGAGTTTAGAAATTTCCTCGATGAGGTGGGATGAAAAGTTACGTGTTGCACTCGAGTGCACAGATTTTTCACCTTGTGCTCTTTTGATCTCTTTGAAAATTGAGCACGCGGTTAAAAAGCAACTTTGCACTCTTGTATAACAAATAACACACACACATGTATTACACAAGTCAGTTATAGCTACACTATGCAATGCAGAAACCGCTGGAGAGCTAAGTTCAAACGTTCTAGTCGGACACATTTTAAAATCAATAGCGCTGAGCAAACCTGTTCCCCGGGAAGCCGTCCATCTGGAATATTGACCAATTGGTAACCTACTTAAGTGCAGTAAACGTAGACGAGAATAATCCATTTGCAACTTCCAGGCACACTGCTGCTCTTTCTTTTGCTAGCTTGTTTCGGGAAGGCGAGTCCATGACCTTTCCTTGCTTGCAATAGACCCAGAAGATTTCAAAGACAACAAAGATAATTTAATCTTATGGCCAGTCTTTGGCTCTAAGACCGACAGTTCTAGTCATAGGCAGTCGGGTTGTAGTTTGATGGATAATCAGGAAAATATAAATCTATGTCCAGTGTATTGGATCAGAAAGACTAAAGCCTTGTTAGAAGATAGACGGACATTGGCTAACTCCTTAAATTTATTTATATCCGTTAGAGGCCAACCAAGTGAAAGTCGTGGTGGCCTAGTGGGGAAAGTCGTGGTGGCCTAGTGGGCAAAGAACCAACCTCTCAAGTATGAGGGCGCGGGTTCGATTCCAGGTCATGCAAGTACCAATGCAACTTTTCTAAGTTTGTATGTACTTTCTAAGTATATCTTAGACACCAATGACTGTGTTTCGGATGGCACGTTAAACTGTAGGTCCCGGCTGTCATTGAACATCCTTGGCAGTCGTTACGGGGAGTCAGAAGCCAGTAAGTCTGACACCAGTCTAACCAAGGGGTATTAGGCTGCCCGGGTAACTGGGTTGAGGAGGTCAGGCAGGGCAGTCGCTTCTTGTAAAGCACTGGTACTCAGCTACATCCGGTTAGACTGGAAGCCGACCCCAACATGATTGGGAAAAAGGCTCGGAGGATGATGATAGAGGCCAACCAAAGGCAGCCACCCGAACGATGATTGCGGGTGGATTAAGACATTGTTAAAAGAGGCAGGAATAACTACAACCCCATACGCTCAGCCAGCGTCAAAATCTGGGTTGACAATCTACCTTTAGACGATATATTAGCCAAGGGTAATTGGCGATCAGGCAATACATTTGCCCGTTTTTACAGAAGGGAAATGATACCCACTAATAGAAGTAGCAATTTATTATCTCGATTATTTAATTAATCCAGCTGATTAATGTCTATATTTTTGTTACTATTGTTATTAAGAAGTATCGCAATGTTTCTGTTAATTACTATTAGAAAATGAAATCAATTTTGCTTTTGTTGTTGTATCTCTCTTTTAATTTTTATTACTCATCCTCCGAGCCCCTTTCCCAACTATGTTGGGGTCGGCTTCCAGTCTAACAGGATGTAGCTGAGTACCAGTACCAGTTAACTTTTATTACTAATATACCTATATTCCAGGACGCAATACACATACTTGCATGTGATTACTCGTGTACCTAAGTACCTATCTACATACACAATTTCATTGTGCTTTTGCTCACATTGGCGTCCACTTCCACCAGACGATAACAAACACGTCTCAAACTAGTAAGCTTCAAATAACGGTCAAGAACTTAATAGCAGCGTTTTACCTGAAATAAAACGCATATTAAATACTTACCTTATTTGAAGCTTACATTTTAATTTCTGCCTGGTGTTTTCGACTCAATGACGAACTGTGGCCGCCGAGAACACTCGTCGCCTCCTGCCTGGTGGGGAGTGAAACTGGTCGGTGTGCGAGAGAGATGCAAGATATGGGGTAGAAAAGGACGGAAATAAAAGCGGAAAACACGTAGGTGCCTATCTCAAACTAGTAAGCTTCAAATAAGGTAAGTATTTAATATGCGTTTTATTTCAGGTAAAACGCTGCTATTAATGAATGTATCTAAAATTGCTTGTTACTTTAAAGATAATAAAATTGTTTTTGTTTTGAAGGTTCCCCTTGTAACAGCCAAAGATTTTAATTTATATGTATAATTGTATCCCATTTCCTGTAACACTCACAAATAACACGTTTTCTACAATAGTGCCCTCTACTAAATACTTAGGAATAACTAAAGATTTATCGTCTTATTGTAAGCTAGATAGTTTAACAAATTGTAAAGTTCTATATAGCTCGTATTATATACTAGCTTCTGCCCGCGACTTCGTACGCGGATCCTGTCCCTTATGCCAGCGACTACGGGGTCAGCAAAATCAAAGATCTTAATCGTCTGATATTGAATTTTAAGAGCCCGTTGACTTGAAAACAACGGGATACGCATTAGAAACGTTCCATATATTTAATTTTTGTACTTCAACGGCAAAAGCACAGCAGACTAAACAAAACGCTGAGAACTGAACCGCAATAGACGCGACCATAGGGATAAATGTAGTGATTCTAATTAGTCCGCATTTAAGTTGTGTGTGGCAAAAATATTACACGTATTACGTAAAAAACATTAAAATAGATGACAAAGTCGTGGTGACTTAGTGGAAGTCGTGGTGGTTTAGTGGGTAGAGAACCAATCTCTCAAGTATGAGCGTGCGTCTTTGATTCCAGGTCTGGCAAGTACCTGCCAATGCAACTTTTCTAAGTTCGTATGTAGGTACTTTCTACGTATATTTTGGATACCAATGACCGTTATTTGGAAGGCTTAAACTGTAGGTTCCGGCTGTCATTGAACATTCTTGGCAGTCGTTATGGGTAGTCAGACCAGTAAGTCTGACCAGTTTTACCAAGGGGTGTTGGGTTGAGCGGGTAACCGGGTTGTGGAGGTCAGATAGGTAGTCGCTCCTTGTAAAACACTGGTACTCAGTTGCATCGTGACTGGAAGTCGACTCTAACATAATTGGGACAAAGGCTCTTGAGATAATAACGACAATAATAATGAGATATAAGCACCGCAGGACATCTGAGGCTGATGACGGGGAGTAGCTACCCCGCGGGGCTGTATATACTGAGTTCTCCAGGGAGAGTATACTGCCCCCATCTCCGGCAGGTCAGAGTGAACCATGACGGGGGTAGGTCTCAAGCCTCTGGCTTGGCTTGGCCGTCCAGAGTGGAGTCGCTAGAGCAGGGTTAGTAGCCCTGCTCGGAGGATGCCTCGTGGTAAGTGACCCACAGGGAGCGCGTAATCTGCGTTTAAAATCCGCCGAGGTATTCTCACACTTCAGCCGCTCATGTCCCTGTTGTCCTCTTGTTGCTATTCAGTGACTGATTCCCGGGGGCCCAGTAAGTGAGCTGGCGAAGTCTCCACCAGCAATTTTTACATGTATCTAATACATTGTCATCGGCAGGTGCCATAGTTCCCGTAGTTTCCCCATTCCTAGTCCATTAGCATCCCATCACAATAGCCCAAGTAATTTTCATCCACAGTTAGCGGTATGGTATAGGGATTGTCTTTTTTTTAACGACGTCCACCGGGGATTGTCCTTGAGTTCATATTTCTATAGTGTATAAAGGGATAATCGTCGGTTTTGTGTCACCATACCTATTTCATAACATTCGTTTCTATACATTTTAAGTGTAGTATTGCTCTTGAAGTTCCACATCAGGTGTTCCAGATCTTCGATGTATATACGTCAATAAAGAGTGCTTATTAGATTGACCACTTTTGCAAAAACGTCATATCTTTATATGCTATAGTCTAGCTGGGCTCCTGGGGTTCCACATCAGGTGTTTTACATCTTCAATTTTTATAAGTCAACAGAGAGTGCTTATCAGATTGAACAGCTTTTGCTAAAACGTCACACCTCTATATGCTATAGTCTAGCTGGGCCCCTGGAGTTCCACATCAGGTGTTTTAGATCTTCAATTTGTATAAGTCAATAGAAAGTGCTTATCAAGTTGAACAACTTTTGCTAAAACGTCATACCTGTATATGGTACAGAGAAGCTGGGCTCTTGGGGTTCCACATCAGGTGTTCCAGATCTTAAAATTTATTATCTCAGCTGAAAATGCTTATCACATGAAACAATTTTTGCTATGGCACCATTTTGGTATCTCTTATAGTTTTGTTGGTCTGTTGGTGTTCTGCACCAGGTCTTCAAGTTTCGAAGATAAATTATAGCCTATATGTTGACCAGGCTTAATACTGATACAACAAAGAAAAAATCATTGAAATCCGTCCAGTAGTTCCGAAGATTAGCGTGTACAAACAAACAGACATACAGACATACAGACATACAGACATACAGACATGCAGACATACAGACATACAGACAGAATTTTTTTTTTGGATTTGTGCTCCATTACTGTTTCTAAACCCCATCCAATTATTATTTTTTTAATATATTCAATGTACAGACACAGTTTTTTTACAGATTTATTATATGTATAGATGTGAAACATTAGATACTTATTCTAGTTCCGTTATTCCGATCTGCGAATCTTCTAAATATATAAAACTCAAAGGTGACTGACTGACTGACTGACTGACTGACATAGTGATCTATCAACGCACAGCTGAAACCACTAGACGGATCGGGCTGAAATTTGGCATGCAGGTAGATGTTATGACGTAGGCATCCGCTAAGAAAGGATTTTGATCAATTCTACCCCCAAGGGGATAAAATAGGGGATGAAAGTTTGTATGAAACTTTGTCAATTTTAAACCGATCGGACTGAGACTTTGCATGCATAAAGCTACTATGGTGTAGGCAACCCTTAAGAAAGGATTTTGATAAATTCGATAAATGATAAATTTTAATAAAAAATAGGAGATTACTTTGCAACCAAGCACGAGTGGTGAAAAGCCTCAAAAATCGAGGAAGAGGAAAACCATCAGCAATAAATCTAAACAGAGCAAGAAAACTGCGCCTCCTCCTGATTTATCCGAAGACTCTGAAACCGAGCCAGTATCTACTGCTCGAAAACAATCCTCAATATTTTCAGATTCTGAGGTAAGCATAATAGTCATCTAATAATAGTGTGTTCTGGTAACAATCGTTTAATTTTTTTTTTACCTGTTGTTTCGATCAAATGTGTTTAAATGAAATATCTTACTCGAACATGGAGTACCTACTGTCTGTATATATCTACCTTATTTTGTACCGATTTCATGCAGCTAGTGATTTTCAGACAAAGATAATTTTAAATTGTTGCTATAATATTTGACAGTTATATGTATACTAACAGTAAACTTTTATTGGAGTTTTTGCTATGCTTATAGTATTATAATTGAATTAATATATTTTCAGGACGACGCAGTGGAGCCTGTTAGAGCTGCTGCTCTAAGAAGTTATCTGTCACGGCGCGTGGGTTCCGGGTACACCCTGCAGCGTGATCCAACTCGCAGCGGTCAGTCTTATATAGAGCTACGTGTCCACAATAGCAAGGAAGCAGAGACACTTGCTGCTAATCGTTGGAAGCGAGCGCTTTTCACACTTCGCTCATCACATGATGACAGCGGTCCGGTATGGAAAGCTCTTACTGGCTTAGTTAGCGCTGCTAAGCAAGAGTATGCAAAGATAAAACCTATATTATATCCTTCAAATGTTTTCTAAATTGCACTATATGTTTTTGTTTACTCTTGCTTTATGAACTTATTAGGAACTGAGAAGGTATTACCGGATTAGTTAATCCTGTATCCAAATATAAAGTCTCGGTATATTGTAACAATCAAATGTTTTCTAATAACAGCAACTTGTTATTCTATATTTTGTAGCTGCGATTATCTTATTTTTTATCATACATGTGTTTGTAGCACTTAATTATCTGCTTCAGATTTGAATTTAGTATAGACCCCTTTTTCTGTATGATATTAACAATATAATATATTGTGTTACTACACAGGTCAAGCCAAACATTTATTAAACTCTGTATCAATATTTCTATCAATATCAATACTCTATTTCAATATTTCAAAAATTTTGAAGTCATAATAATTTACTTGTTTACACTGTTTACCTTTTTTACAGATCTAAACCAAAATATTACAAAAACTCTGATATTTCAATATTGCTCAGACATCATGAAACACTGAAATTCAAATATCTAAAAATCCAGCATGTTAAATATTCATCATTTAAAATTAACTTTTACGCTGTTTAACTTTCTTACAGACCTAACCAAAAATTTGCAAAAAATCTCTCATGATTTCTGAGCAAAGACATCATGAAACTCTGAAATTCAAATATCCATACATTCTTTATACAACGAAATTTAAAAGTAAAAGCTCAAATTAATATAATATTCTAGTTATCGAGATGACAAAGTATTAATATCGTGCTCTTTACAAAAATGAAATTCTGCCATAGTTGTCAGTTACATGTCTCAAAGTCAAAGTATTCATCACATAAGAAAAGTAACAAACATAAAACAAATTGTTTACTCCGTACTGAATACCAAAATGTTCAGCTGATAGCCAGTGCTTTCAAAGACAGAATAGCTAGCTACAAAATAAATCCTCAAAATAATGTAATAATAACACCCGAATTATTTTTATCTGATGTATTCAACACCATTTATAATTTATTACAACCATTGGCTACGGCGCTAAGGATGAGTTTTGCTTGGACGGTGTTTGCACATAAAACTACGTGTGGACGCTTTAAAGGTTTATTTGTAACTAAAAATGCATACAAGTGGACTGTATTAGAAGAAGGGTATAGATACCTATAGATACACTTATGTATGACTGCTGTCGTGGTAATGTGCGTTTAGACATTCCGCCCACCAAAGGATCTATCCTTTTAGTGATATTAAAACAAAACGACAACAACAAACGTATTTCAATGATGTTCATAAGACACTTAATTGTAAATAAAAACAAAATAAACAAGTAACATCAAACCACTAGCCTAATATTAACAAAAAAAAAGTAAATTAAAATTAAAGTACTGTTAAGTTTACATAACTGGTAAGTATATCAGATAGAACACAGTTCACATTATAACAGATAGTAGGTAGAAAAACAAATGGTGGCAGATCAAGTTTGACATTGTCAAAGAACAATAATCTGTATGGTACACAAATAAGACACATTGTCCAACTTAATCTGTTACCTTTGTCTGTAAAGAAACGGGTAAGTATAAAAAAGGTTAATCATTCATAGCTGCTAACCGCCCACCGTGCGATATTATTTAGTTAGCTATTTAGCTATATGTAGGTATGTTTAGGTAGGATGTTATGGAGCTAGGAATGTTTACATCATTCTGATAACAAAAAAGGTAAGTACTAACAATATTATAACACTAGCTGGTGCCCGCGACTTCGTCTGCGCAGGTTTAGTATTTCGAACAATATGTTTACAAATTGTAGCCTATGTGTTATTCTGATGTATAAGCTATATTATTGTAAAGTTTCATTAAAATCCATTCAGTAGTTTTTGCGTGAAAGAGTAACAAACATCCATACATCCATACATACAAACTTTCGCGTTTATAATATTAGTAGTGTAGGGGACCTAACTAAAGGTACTTAAATGAAAAGTGGACTGTAACACTTAATACATATGTAATATATTGGTTCACTGGACAGTACAAATGTTGGAAAACTAAGATAGGTATGCGCGCGCGTCGTCGGCTGTGTCCGGTGATGGAGTGCGGCGGCGCGGTGCGGGCCGCTGCTGCTGGCAGCCGTCCCCCCCGCCTCGGCGACGCCCTCTGTCGGGCCCTGGTGCGCCAGCTATGAATCACGCCTTGTGTGCGTGAACATCCTCCCCGGGTTGAAGCATTCAATGTAGTGGAAGTGGACAAATATTATTAAAGGAACGTAGAATTGTTCCCTTACGCGTCTTCAACTCGGCCACACGCGTTATTCCGTCGCTCCCCGGGAACACCTTCGTGACACGTCCCAGTGGCCACAGCATTGGCGGCTGTCCTCTCTCCTTGATGAGAACTAACGTTCCCTCTGCCAGTTGTCCTGTAGATGACGTCCACTTAGTTTTTTGCTGCAGCAGAGAGATATATTCTAAATGGAATCGTTTCCAGAAATGCTGCTTAATATGCTCCACTCTGTGATAGCGCTCCAAGCGGCCGATGTTTACATCAGACACCTGTGGATGCGGAACAGCCATTAGTGATCGTCCAATCAAAAAATGTGAAGGAGTAAGGACAGTAAAATCTAACGGATCAGAGGAAAGAGGGGTGAGAGGACGTGAATTAAGAACAGCTTCTATTTGAGTTAAACAAGTGACCATTTCTTCGTATGTGAAGTGTGTTAACTGCAATAGTCTTTTCAGGTGGTGTTTGGTTGAGCGAACGGCAGCTTCAGCAATGCCGTTGAAATGTGGAGAATATGGAGGGGCAAAAGTAAATTCAATACCCCTTTGTGCAACTTCATTCGATATATTTGATTGTTGTAAGAATTGTTGCAACTCATTACAAGTGCCTACAAAATTGGTGCCATTGTCAGACAAGATGCTCTTGGGTTTGCCACGACGAGCAACAAAACGGTTTAAAGCAGCCATATAGCCCTCCTTAGTAAGGTCTGTAACGAGCTCGATATGGACAGCTTTCACTGCAAGACAAACAAAGATGCATAGGTACGCCTTTACAAGTTTACACCCTCGCCCCCTTCGATCTGCTATCAATATTGGCCCGGCATAGTCGACACTGGAATTTAAAAATGGGAATTCCAATTGAGTTCTATTAACAGGCAATTGTCCCATTACAGGTTGAACATTTTGACACTTGAACTTAAAACATTTAATGCAGTGTTTTACAACTGACTTAGACAGATTTCTGCCTCCAAGTGGCCAATACATTTGCCGTATACTTGCGATCAACAATTGAGGGCCAGCGTGTAATAAATCATGATGATATTTGTGGAAAATTAATTTAGTGATATGATGTTTGCAACATAGTAAAATTGGATGCTTGATATTATAGTCATAAGGCGAATTATCAAGTCTCCCGCCTACACGGATAAGACCATCTTCGTCAACAAAAGGACTCAAACAAATCAATCTATTTTTGCGAGGCAAAGTCTTACCAGCTTTAAGAATATGATATTCTTTGGAAAATATCTCCATTTGAGCTTGTTGTAAAATGAAATTTAAAGAATCTTGAAGTTCTTTAATTGATAATGGATTTTTATCCTTGATTTTGTTCTTTACATTATTATAAAATCTTAATATGTAGGCCACCACTCTTTGTAGACGATTTATGTTAGAATATTTATGTAATAATGTATGAATTATTGATGTATTTGTGTTTGTGTGTTGTGCGTGTTTTTGTGTGTCTGTAAGAAACGAGTGATCTGTGAAGTTAGATGTAATTACTTCTGGTAGATCCTGTTTCATAGTTTTGTTGGGCATAGCTGGCCAGTGTGTTTCATCATTTAACAAGAACTCTGGACCTGACCACCATAAAGAACACTCGCTGATAAGGTCAGCCTTCAGCCCACGAGAAACAAGATCTGCCAGATTGAATCTAGACGGCACGTAACTCCACGTATGACCTGCAGTACTCTCCTGTATCTCGTTAACGCGATTGCGTACGAAAGGTTTCAATACGTTCGGTGACATAGCTAGCCAACTCAACACTATTGTTGAATCGCACCAAAATTGGCATCTAGTAATAGGTAAAGTAATGGAACTTTGTACCTTAGCACACAGTCTAGCGCCTAGCAACGCCCCACAAAGCTCGAGACTTGGAATGGTAGTGGGCTTTATTGGTGCTACACGATTCTTCGATGCAAGAAGTTGTACCTTGACTGCACCTTCCATATTCACCGACCGAAGATATACGCAACAACCAAAGGCTCTCTCAGAGGCATCTGTAAAAACATGAATTTCATGCAATATGGCATTGTCACACACAACCCATCTTGGAATGCGTAGATTGTTTAAACATGGAAGAGTGTTAACAAAGTTACTCCAAAAATGGTATATAGACTCTGGCACCTGCTCATCCCAGTCACACTTATCCAACCACAGCTTCTGCATGACAATCTTAGCCTCGACTACACATGGACCAACCAAGCCTAATGGGTCAAATATTTGACTGATGACTGACAAAATTTGGCGTTTAGAAACTTGTTTCTTCTCATCAATAGAAATAGAAAATGCCAAATAATCTGCCTCACACATCCAACGTAAACCTAATGTTTTTGATGACGCGTTCTTATCTTCAGACAGTCTTAGACAATCCACAACTGTTGAGCTATCGCAAACCTGGTCTAAAATTGAGGAACTATTGGATTGCCATTTTCGTATGTGAAAATTCGCTGACGCTAACACAGAAATAACTTCCTTGACCATTTCTACTACGCCTGAAACTGAATTACCGCCTGAAAGATAGTCATCGATGTAAAAATCACGCTCAATTGAAGACTTGACGGTAGGACTTGTAGCAACATTAGCCAAACTCACTAAACACTTTGTTGCTAAGTACGGAGCAGAAGCTGTGCCATAGGTAACAGTATTTAGACAATAAGTCTTTAACGGTAACTTAGGATCAGTCCTGAAGATGATTTGTTGCAATGGACGTTGCGACGGTGTTACAGCAACAGCACGATACATTCTAGCTATATCTCCTGATATAACGTACTTATATTGCCTAAATCTTAGTAAAATTGACAGAAGATCTTGAATAGTCGGGCCAACCATCTGGATTTGATTGAACGACACACCAGACGTGGTTGCCGCTGAAGCATCAAAGACTGCTCGTAGTTTCGTGGTCGAGCTGGATTCTCTGATGACCCCATGATGAGGCAAAAAATATTCAATTTCGTCACCTGAATGTGGCTTCCTAGACGTTGTATTTTCTGTCATGTGTCCAAGACGCTCATACTCCTCCATGAAGGCAACATAACGCTCCTTGAAACTTGGATCACGAAGAAAACGACGCTCCAGTGATAGAAATCGCCGCTTAGCCATCTCGTACGACTCACCTAGAATGACAGGATTGTCTTTTAAAGGAATTGTCACAACAAACCTACCCTGACTGTCACGAACAGTATTGCGGCGAAAACTTTCTTCGCACGCACGTTCCTCCTGTGATAAGGCATGCTTAGATGGGACCGAATCAATTTCCCAAAACCTGTTGAGGTTATTATTTAATTCCTCCATAGAAACAATACAAAAATGTGCTTGGTTATTAGAAATGTTGCGTAATGGGACTGGACCTGAAACTATCCACCCTAGTTTTGTTGCATGAAGCTTGGGTTTATTCCTACCTAAATAAATAGATGAGGAACCTAAAACATTCCAAAACACTTCCGCGCCAACAAGAATATCGATTACAGACGGAATATGGAATGAAGGATCAGCTAAATGTATGTCTACCGGTATATTGATATTGCCAACATCTACCGCTTTAGATGGCAATATTTTTGTAATTTCAGGCAATATGAAGCTAGTGATGGTTTCCCTATAGCCACCATTCCGAGCCTGAATTGTAAATCTACAAGACTGTGTGCTATTAGATGTTTGCTTATTTATACCTGATATCGTGGAGTTAACGTTACGTCTAGGCAATCCCAGCTTGTGACACAGTGTTTCAGTGATAAAATTAGCTGTGCTACCGTTATCCAGCAGGATCCTGGCGTCGAACTTCTCACCTCGGGTGCTGACCACTGTCACCAGAGCTGTGGAAAGCAAAACAGAACGAGTAGTAGCTGCAGTGTCGCTTGACATAACAACGCTTTCAGATGTGCCGTTTTGTAACTGTGCACCACCAGAAACGTCATCAGTCAGTAAACTAGGCAGAGCTACACTACTAGGCATTGGATCTTGTACAGTTGAATTAGACTGCTCTACGTGTAAAAGCGTGTTATGCTTACGATTACAATATTTACAGTGTGACAGTTTACAACGTTTACTTGAATGCCCTGGACGTAAACAATTAAAACACACATTAAGCTCCTTCACCTTTGCTAAACGGTTTTCTACTGACAACTTACGAAAATCATCACACACAAACATGAAATGATTATTTTTGCACAACGGACAATTATTAAATTCCTTATTAGTATTAGGTTTAGGTTTTGTTATATTATATTTTTTTTTAGAATTATTAGTATTTACTGTGTAACTGTTTGTACTACTATCTTCCTTATTTGTTGATTTGCTATGTTCTACTGTGTCCAGTAAATCAGCCCTTTTACTAACAAACGAACAAAATTCTGACAATGTTGGAAATTTGGGTAAGGTATTGCTATACTCTTCCCAGTCTCTGTTAGTGACCTTATCCAGTCTGCTACTCATCATAATCACCACCAGTGTACTCCACTGGTCAGTGGGCTCGTTCAGTGATTTTAAAGCTCTAATTTGCTTATTGATATTATCAACAAATTGACGTAAGGCTACACAAGATTCTTTAAGAATTGCCGGAGTATTAAACAAAGTCTGCACATGGTTTTTAACTAAAAGCCTGCTATTATCATATCGCTCACATAATAGATTCCACGCTAATTGATAATGCTCGCTCTTAAAATCTATATTTTTTATCACTTGCTGAGCATCTCCCGTAAGCGAAGCGCGCAAATAATGAAATTTGCTAATATCATCGATAGCACTACTACTGTGAATAAGTGACAGATATGTATCTCTATACTCGAGCCAACATTGATAACTACCATCGAAAGTAGGCAAATTGATCTTAGGTAAGCGTACAAAATTATGACGGAACGATGCACCTGTGTTTTTATCCGCTGAGCCCGCTACAGACCCGCCGTCAACGCCGGCATCAGCGCTGAAAAGCAGGCTGCGCGCCTGAGCTGCCACCGCGTGGTACCGCTCCTCAAACTTGGCACGTTCCCCGTACGCCTCGTCTGGCTTATCCGAGAGCACCTCGATCTCCAACTGCAAATTATCAAAGTCATCGTATAAAGCATCAAATTTACGAAGGCGACCCTCTAGCTCAATACGCTGCAAACTGGATAATGAATCGCAACTCATAAGCACATTAACATGATTGCAAAAATTCGTAAGCTTAGCTTTAATAGCACTGCGTTTTCTTATTAACAAATCTTCATTAGCCATTATAAGAAGGTGGTTTGAAATAAAAAGTACAAAAGATGTTATGAAATAATGCGATAGAATAACAGATAAGGCGATAAGCAAATGCACAAGTGATGACTAATGTAGCAACCAGATGTTTCAATACGAATAGGCTCGTGACTCGTGACCGTTAGCTCATTAGCAAAAAACTTCAACGGTAAACCGATAAGAAATGTATTCCATACAGCACTGAATGAATGCACGTTAATGCCAATAGACTTTTAAATGATTTAAATAATCACTTGTTTGCTCAAATTTGAAACTGAACTGAAAACGGTTGAATTTGAATTTTGAATTTTTAACGGAAATTATAAAGAAAGGAATTTGGAACGATACACAAATATGCTTATCTTTATCCACAAGGCGAACTGTGTTGATTCCCACGAAGCACGTAGATGACCCGGCGTGTTCGATCAACTAAGTCGAAACTTGACCACCGTCGACGTGAAGACTTCGGGAACTTGTAGACGTCCTCTCCTCGTTCTACGTATTTAGACGACTCCAACTCCAAACTTCTCTTCTCTCGAATGCCGCTTGTAGTGACACGGCGCTTTTGAAGACTCGTCGCTCGTATCAAAGTCCACCAACGTCGCCTCGTACTGTCACCGCGCGAACGATTTCTTTGTTCGTAGAAACCCGTTACGCGGATTTAAATTGTAGAAGGCCGAAGTGACCAAAATGTAGGGGACCTAACTAAAGGTACTTAAATGAAAAGTGGACTGTAACACTTAATACATATGTAATATATTGGTTCACTGGACAGTACAAATGTTGGAAAACTAAGATAGGTATGCGCGCGCGTCGTCGGCTGTGTCCGGTGATGGAGTGCGGCGGCGCGGTGCGGGCCGCTGCTGCTGGCAGCCGTCCCCCCCGCCTCGGTGACGCGACGCCCTCTGTCGGGCCCTGGTGCGCCAGCTATGAATCACGCCTTGTGTGCGTGAACAAGTAGGATGTAGCCTATGTGTTATTCTGATGTATAAGCTATATTATTGTAAAGTTTCATTAAAATCCATTCAGTAGTTTTTGCGTGAAAGAGTAACAAACATCCATACATCCATACATCCATACATACAAACTTTCGCGTTTATAATATTAGTAGGATATATTTAGGTAAGTAATTTAAGTATGAGTCACTAGTTAACTCAAACAAATAGACTTTTTACATTGTTATGGGACGTTATGAATTACATAACATAAGTAATGCGTAACATAAAGGTATGGGTGATGACGTAACAACTCTAATCTAATGCATTTGCAACGGGTTCGAATCCCGGCTAAATTTATCTGTTGTGTTTTTGCAATTAACAAAGAAATTAGTTTGTATTTTTAGGTAGTATACATAATTTACTTACTGGTCGTTTATAGACACCGTTTTTACATTTTATTGTCACAACACGAGTAATGCCGTCTGGGCCCACATGTTTTTTAATTATTTCGCCTAATATCCATTTACTAGGAGGAATGTTATCTTCTTTTAGAATTACAATGTCATCGATGTCTGGCTCAGATTGTTTGGTATTCCATTTATATCTTTGGTTTAAATTTACGAGATATTCTTTGTGCCATCTGTTCCAGAAATCGTTGACCATTTTTTGTGTTAGCCCCCATCTGTCTAAGCTAGAAATATTACAATTTGTGTAGTTTTCATCACTTAAGTTTAATAAAGATTCACCTATCAGAAAGTGACCGGGTGTGAGTGGAAGGGGGTCATTAGGGTCGTCACTTATAATACAGTTATGGGTCGCGAATTTAAACATGCTTCGACTTGAGCTAGTACTGTGGTTAACTCCTTGTACGTAAGTGTAGCATCTCCAATGACTTTCTTAAGATGAGTCTTGGTACTGCGTATGCCAGCCTCCCACAGACCGCCAAAATTGGGTGCGTGAGGAGTTATGTAATGCCATGTAGTACGCTCAAGAACTAGCAACTCTGCTATTTCACCAGGAATGGAAGACTTGGCACTGTTGAACATGTCCCTCAGTTGTCTATCTGCACCCACGAAATTGGTGCCGTTATCACTGTAAACATCGTGACAATGACCTCTTCTCGACGTGAAGCGACGGAAAGCCGCAATGAATGCCTTAGCAGTCATGTCTGTAACAGCTTCCAAGTGTATGGCCTGCGTTCATCATCATCATCATCAGCCTATCGCAGTCCACTGCTGGACATAGGCCTCTCCAAGTGCACGCCACTGAGATCGATTTTCGGCTTCTCGCATCCAGCTCCTGCCAGCCGTCTTGCGCAAGTCATCACTCCACCGTGCCTGAGGACGTCCTACACTACGTTTGCCGAGGCGCGGTCTCCACTCTAGAACTCGTTTACCCCAACGGTTATCGGTTCTTCGGCTAATATGGCCAGCCCACTGCCACTTCAGCTTGCTGATTCGGTAGGCTATGTCGATGACCTTGGTTCTCTGACGGATTACCTCATTTCTGATGCGATCCCTCAGAGAAACGCCGAGCATAGCTCTTTCCATAGCCCGCTGAGCGACTTTAAACTTGTGGACCAGCCGTACCGTCAGTGTCCACGTTTCGGCTCCGTAAGTCATGACAGGTAGGACGCACTGATTGAAGACTTTTGTCTTTAGGCACTGTGGAATCGACGATGTTAGGACTCGACGTAGCTTCCCAAATGCAGCCCAACCCAACTGAATTCTCCTATTCACCTCGTCCTCAAAGTTGTTTCTACCTAACTGCAATGTCTGCCCGAGGTATACATATTTCCGAACAACTTCGAGAACGGCGCCGTGTATCGCAATCGGTTCCGGTAGAACATGTTCATTGAACATGACCTTGGTTTTGTCCAAGTTCATCCGTAGGCCGATGCGTAGAGAAGATTCAGCCAGGTCGTTAAGCATCTGTTGTAGGTCCTGCAGCGTTTCCGCCATGATGACGATATCGTCAGCAAATCTCAAGTGAGAGATGTGTTCGCCATTGATGTTGATGCCGCGTCCTTTCCAGTTCAGCGTCTTGAACATATCCTCCATTGCATTAGTGAACAGTTTCGGGGAAATAACATCCCCTTGTCTCACTCCTCGATGCAACGGTATGGGCCTTGTTTGCTGATTCTGTACTTGGACGGACATTGTAGCGGCTTCGTAGAGACATCTCATCACTTGGATGTATCGCCAATCTACTTGACAACGCTGCAGGGACTCCAGAACAGACCAGATTTCAACCGAGTCAAAGGCCTTCTCATAGTCCACAAATGCTAGACACAGGGGCTGATTATACTCTTCGGTCTTCTGTATAATCTGCCGCACTGTGTGGATGTGGTCTATGGTGCCGTATCCGCTCCGAAACCCAGCCTGCTCCGGTGGTTGGAATTCGTCGAGTCTTCGCGCAAGTCGGTTCGTGATCACTCTTGAGAACAGCTTATAGACGTGGCTTAGGAGGGAAATGGGTCGATAGTTCTTCAACTGGGTTTTGTCTCCCTTTTTGAAGAACAGGACGACAACACTCCTACTCCACGCCTCTGGAGTTCTCCCTTCAAACAGGACGGCATTAAAAAGCTTCTGGAGCTCCCCCAGTACGGGCTTACCTCCTGCTTTTAAAAGCTCTGTTGTAATGCCATCCTCGCCAGGGGCTTTTCCATTTTTGAGCTGTCTCAGAGCGATCTCGATTTCGCCACTGCTGACTTCTGGCAGGTCTTCGGTGAAATGGCGTGTTAATGTGGCTCTAGAATCCTCATTTCCGGGATCAGGTCGAGATGCATGCGATGCGTATAACCGGCCATAGAAATTTTCCACTTCCGAAAGGACTGCCGGCACCGAAGAAACGACTTCTCCACTTGTTGTGGTCAGCTTCGTCAAGTGGCTTCTTCCAAGAGATTGTACGAACACCCTTGACCCCCGATTCAGCTCAATTGCTCTTTCAATGGCAAGAGTATTGGAGTACCGGAGGTCGCGTCGTACGTGCTTGTTGATCTCTTGGTTTAGAGCCCGCTTAGCTGACGAAGTGACAGGCGGGTTTTCACGTCGTTTCTTCATAAGCCCTAATGTCTCTTCCGAAAGCTTTGATTTCTTGCCCTTACGCTGCATGTTACAGAATCTCGAACCTTCCTCCCTGAGGATCCGAACCACATATTCGTGGTTCTGGTTAACGTCTGTTGTGGTTTCCACGGCGGCAAATCGGTTCTCCAAATTTGACTGGAACGTTTCGGATCCTGTCATGGTTTGGAGCAGTGTTGGTCGGAGCCTGGCCTTCATCAGACGGAAACGTTCGGCCTTGAAGTTGATATTCAGAGAGCCTCGGACAAGTCGGTGATCGCTACCGGTATTAAACCTATTGATCACGGAGACGTCTCTGAATATGTGCTTCTTGTTCGTCATGATGAAGTCAATCTCATTTTTAGTCATAGTGTCGGGGCTTTGCCACGTCCACTTCCTTTGGGGCTGCTTTTTGAAAAAGGAGTTCATCAAAAAGAGCCCCTCGCGTTCGAGGAAGTTGACGAGCATTTGCCCCCTATGATTCCTGCTTCCAAATCCATGGGATCCTACTGCCGATTCGCCGCAAGTCTGTACTCCCACTTTAGCGTTAAAGTCCCCCATGACAACGGTGTAATGGGTCTTTGTAGTGAAGTGGAGGGCCCTTGATATATCATCAAACATATCCTCCACTTCATCGTCTGAATGTGTCGAGGTCGGTGCGTACACTTGCACTACCTTGAGGCTATACCTGTCGGTGAGCTTTATGATAAGGTACGCTACCCTGTTCGACACACTAGACACCTCCACAACGTTATCAGCTAGGGACTTATTAACCAGAAACCCAACGCCACCTTGGGATTGTTGGTCTCCCTCTCGGAAGTACATTAGGTGACCTGATTCGAGGGTTATGGTGTCCTCCCCCTCTCTTCGAACTTCACATAACCCTAATATGTGCCACCTAATCTTCCCAAGTTCCACCTCGAGTTGCGCCAGATGCGAGTCAAGCCGTAGCGTGCGGCCGTTGTACGTCGCCAGAGTCAGTTTTGTTTGGTGGCCTCCCGTAACCCGGAGATTCTTCGCACCCCCTGCCCCGCCGTAACCACGGTCGCCACCGTGACCGGGAATAGCGGGACTGCCGGGAACTAGGGGCCGTGGCTTTTTTGTGCTGCTCATGGAGGTATTTAGCCTACTGCTATCACGCTGGCCAGACGGGTTGATAGAGGGTTTTTTTCGAGTTTTCCTTCTCTCGCACTGGTGTTCGGTGCAATTGTCTCCATTAGTCGACTTCTACGACACCCACTGGAAGAAGGGGTAGCGACATATGTATTCTTAAGCCGTCGCTACACGGCATTGCCCACGGCCTGCGTTACCATACAGATAAACAAACATATGTATCCCTTGTACGATTTAGCTCCTCTGCCTGGCGAGAAACGAATGTTGATGGGGCCTGCGTAGTCTACACCAGATGATTTAAAAGCCCTATCGGCTTTTACCCTCACGTCCGGTAACTGACCCATCAGCTGCGTGATATTCTTTTTGGAATACCTAATGCAGGTAATACACTCACGGTATAATTTCTTTGTTAGATCTTTAGCTCGTAAGATCCAGTATTTTGACCTTAGATAGTTTAGCATCACTAAAGGACCGCCATGCATTGTCCTGAAATGTGCATTTTTAATTATTAACCTGGTAAAATGACTATCAGTGGGTAAAATTATTTGATGTTGTGTGTCATAGGCCATTTCTGATTTCTTAAAATTCCATTGTTATCTACAATGGGACAAAGGTTGCGAAGCTTACTCCTTTTCAACACGTAACCACGAGACCTTAACTGCTTTATATCCTCGTTAAATTCAATAGATTGCACCTGTTTAATACAATTATTTAAAGTTTCTGACAATTCCTTTGACGTTATAAACTTAGAAAAATGTTCACGTTCGGATACAGGTAATTTGAAATTTAGAAAACGTCTACAATATGAAATTACTCTTAACATTTGTGATAAACTCGAAAATTTTGTCCAGATTAACTCTTGTTCAGTATTGTATATAGCAGTTAAAGTTCTCGTGCGTTCTTCCTCATGCGTATCTTCATAGTAAGGAACACTTATATTCATATTAAGGTTAGACAGCCAAGTTGGTCCATTCCACCACAGGGAATGATTTAATAATTCTGATCCTTGTAAGCCCCGTGACGCACAGTCAGCAGGATTCATGTCTGTAGATACGTGCCCCCATTGTTCGTAATCTACAGTGTTAAGTATGTCTGACACCCTGTTGCTCACAAAAGTGTTCCACCTGCTTGGCCCACCCTTTAGCCAAGCAAGTACAATGGTGGAATCTGTCCACGCAAATAACTTGCTTTTAGGCACACATATCACTTGAGATGTTTCTAAAATTAGTTTAGCCGCCAAGGCCGCACCGCAGATTTCCAATCTTGGAATTGAGACTTGTTTCTCTAATGGCGCTACCTTTGTTTTGGACGTTATAAGACTGACGTATACTCTCTCTTCGTCTACAACTCGCATGTACACTACTGCTCCATATGCGACTTGAGATGCATCTGCGAAGACGTGCAACTCTACACTTGATGTGTTACTGTAGTGTAGCCATCGTGGTATGCTAAGGCCTTTGATGTGTGCTAAATTCTCCCGATATCGATTCCACTCTGCTAGCAAGACACCGTCAATAGGCTCGTCCCATTCGAGCCCTGTCTTCCACAATTTCTGCATGATCATCTTTGCGACTACTACAACGGGAGCTATCCATCCCAAAGGATCATATAGCTTAGCTATTTCGGAAAGAATAGTTCTTTTTGTTACAGGTTGTTAAGGCTCCGGCAAGTTGACTGTGTATTCAAAACTATCGGTTTCACGATTCCAGTTTACCCCTAATACCTTAACAACACTATTGACCTTTAAAGGTAACTCATGATCGTCACAATTATTCTTTCCGATGTACTGTAGAACAGCTTCACTGTTACTACTCCATTTTTGTAGTTGGAATCCCCCAGAGTTCATTAGGCTGTTCATCTCGTGGTATATTTCCACTGCGTGCTCTTCTGTGTCGCAGCGAGAAAGCAGGTCATCCATGTAATAGTCAGACATTGTTATTTGTGCTGCGATAGAATAAATTGACTGCCCTTCTTTAGCAAGTGTTTGTAGAGACTTCACGGCGAGGTATGGTGCACAAGCTGTGCCAAAAGTTAGTCTTAAAAGTTTGAAGTGTTTAATAGACTCGTCGGGTGAAGACCTCCACACTAATCTCTGATAGTCTGTGTCAGCATCTGATACTCTGACCATTCTATACATTTTAATTATATCAGATGTTATGCAGATTCTGTGTGTTCTCCATCTCATTAATATGTGTCGCAACTCTTGCTGAAGTTGAGGTCCAACACACAAGTTATCATTTAAAGCCACGTTATTTGTACCCTTGCAAGAAGCGTCGAATACTACACGAAGCTTTGTAGTCAACTTGTCTTCTCGTAACACTGCGTGATGAGGAAGATAGACAGCCGGTTTATCAATTTCTGAAGGAGTGATTTCTACCATGTGATTTAATTTTAAATATTCATCCATTACTTTACGATATTCATCTTGCAATTTAGGGTTTTTTGACAACTTTCTTTCTAAACATTCAAATCTTTTAATGGCTATCTCCCTCAAACCACCATATTTACACTCTGGATCTTCGTTCTGAAACGGTAATTTGACTACAAACCGTCCGGTTTCATCTCTCACTGTCGTGGCATCATAAAATTCTTCACACATTTCTTCTTCTTTTGAAAACTTTCTTTTTATGTTGTTTGGTTCCCTCTCTATTTCCCAAAATTGTCTCAGTAAATCATCGTCATTTATCTGTGCATGTAGGGTTGTGATGCGTTTCCTTCCGGTTTTATCATCAAGTGTCGTCCTGCCAGATACCACCCACCCTAGGATTGTATTTTGTGCCACTAAATTGCCCTCAGGGTGTCTGATAATACCATCTAACAGTACGTTGCCATAAACCTCAGCTCCAAGTAAAATATCTATTTTACCTGGTGTTGTGAACCCTGGATCGGCCAAATCCAGTCCTTGAAGTTCTAACCAATCGGGGAATGTAAGATAACTGGTGGGTAACAGTGTTGTTAAAGTGCGCAGTACATACGCATTTACTCTAATTGACTCATTGGGATTGTGGCGTGATTTCACACAGAGTGAAATCATGTGTTTAATTTTCGTTTGCCCCTCTCCCACACCGGACACCCAACCACTCACTGATACACGTGTAAGGTTAAGTAACTGAACAGTCGCTTCAGATACAAATGACGCTTGTGACCCTTGGTCTAGCAAGGCCCTAATAATATGTTTACAACCGTTCTTACTATTAACTAAAACCTTAGCAGTAGCTAATAACACCGTATTTGTTTGAACATGCTTAGTTGAAAAATTAGATACGATATGTTCAGCATTAATTGACGAAGATGACTCACCTAGCGACGCCTCACGATTGGTACCTGTAGTCGTGTTTGTCCCCTCGTTGGACTTCTCGGCGTTTTCTTCTCTCTCGAAGTGTAGAAGGGAGTGATGCCGACGTCCACATCGTTTGCAGCATGCTGACTGTCGACACTTGTTCACCGAATGTGATGGCGCGAGGCAGTTGAAACAAAGTTTGTTCTTTTTGGCACTCTCCTGCCTTTCTTTGGTAGACATACCGGCGAATGCTTTGCAATGATATATATAATGCTGATCTCCACATAACACACATTTAACTTCACGTTCTTTCCCTTCCTTGGTCACATTCGCATGAAAGGACTTAGGTTTAGCTACTGGCTTCGGTTGTGACGTTTTTGTCTTGTTAGCTTCGATCATCTCTAAGGATCTGTATCTAGACTCAAGAAAATTTCTTAAATCTGGCCATGTAGGTATATCACATTTAGATGTACTCAGTTGTTGTTCCCATAGTCTTACTGATTCTGGATCTAGTTTGGCCTCTATTAAAAAAGTGATAATTAAGTCCCATGTATCGGTGTCCACGTCTAAATTCTTCAACGACTTTAAACACGTAGAACTTGTGTCTAATAGATGCCTTATACAACTCGCCGATTCAGTATGTATAGATTTTTGTGATATAAAAGTTCTCAAAATAGCCTTACAGTTATATCTTTTGTTGTTATAACGCAGTATTAACTCGTTCCAAGCATCGGTGTAGTTCGCATTTGTCGTGGTGTAATTACGAAGGATTACTTCAGGTTCACCCTTTAAACTACTTTTTAAATAATGGAGTTTGTGCACTGGAGATAATTTCGTATTCTTATGTATTAGTGTTGTGAACAGGTCTTAAAATGTCTGCCACTCGTCATATTTGCCGCTGAATGTAGGTATATTGATACGTGGCAATTTTATTTCGTTACTGTCCGAGCACGTCGCGAATGACCCTTGACCTTCAGTTGTAAAAGGCGTTGAAGCTTGTTGTGCTGCATCCAGGAACGGCTGAAGAGCCTCCTTCATAGACGACTTATATTGCACATACAATTCTTGAAACACTTCATATGTTTTTTCCTTAAAGTAGGGAGTTTTTCTTTGCTCGTCACTGCTGAAGCTCAAAACAATTTTTTTTGTGTCCCTCTTTAAAGTTATTCCAAAGCTCTTCAAGCATTTCTAATCTTGTTTCCAAGTACGATCTTTTAATCCTATCTTTCGGCTTTTTTTATAGTTTTTCTCTGCATTCTTTAGGTTATCTAATAGCTCAAGTTGATATATCACAAGATCTTCCATGACAATATAGATATTTAACACTCGTAAGCTTCACTGGCAAAATAAGGTCCACAAGTAGCGGTTGGTGAGCACATAGAACACGTGTTAACTAGCACTTGCAGTAAGTTTTTACTCGTAATCCGATTACACACTGAATATTGCAAGCGCAGCTAATGTTCTTGTTTGTTATAATATTAACCACGATATTAATATATTAACGACTAGCTTCTGCCCGCGACTTCGTACGCGGATAAAGTCCCTTATGCCAGCGACTACGGGGTCAGCAAAATCAAAGATCTGAACCGTCTGATATTGAATTTTAAGGGCCCGTTGACTTGAAAACAACGGAATACGCATAGCCATTAGAAACGTTCCATATATTTATTTTTTGTACTTCAACGGCAAAAGCACAACAGGCTAAACAAAACGCTGAGAACTGAACCGCAAAACCATAGGATATGGTTACCATAGGATATGGGACCATAGGAATAAAAGTAGTGATTCTAATTAGTCCGCATTTAAGTTGTGTGTGGCAAAAATATTACACGTATTAATACGTTAAAAACATTAAATGTTACTGAGATGACAAAGTCGTGATGACTTAGTGGAAGTCGTGGTGGTTTAGTGGGTAGAGAACCAATCTCTCAAGTATGAGCGTACGTCTTTGATTCCAGGTCTGGCTGTACTTTCTACGTATATTTTGGATACCAATGACCGTTATTTGGAGGGGATGTTAAACTGTAGGTTTCGGCTGTCATTGAACATTCTTGGCAGTCGTTATGGGTAGTCAGATGCCAGTAAGTCTGACCAGTTTTACCAAGGGGTATTGGGTTGAGCGGGTAACTGGGTTGTGGAGCTCAGATAGATAGGCAGTCGCTCCTTGTAAAACACTGGTACTCAGTTGCATCGTGACTGGAAGTCGACTCTAAAATAATTGGGACAAAGGCTCTTGAGATAATAACTACAATAATAATGAGATATAAGCATCGCAGGACATCTGAGTCTGATGACGGGGAGTAGCGACCCCGGTGGGCTATATATACTGAGTTCTCCAGGGAGAGTATACTGTCCCCCATCTCCGGCCGGTCGGAGTGAACCATGACGGGGGTAGGTCTCACGCCTCTGGCTTGGCTCGGCCCTGCTCGGAGGATAGGTGCCTCGTGGTAAGTGACCCACAGGGAGCGCCTAATATGCGTTTAAAATCCGCCGAGGTATCCTCACACTTCAGCCGCTCATGTCCCTGTTGCCCTCTTGTTGCTATTCAGTGACTGATTCCCGGGGGCCCAGTAAGTGAGCTGGCGAGTCTCCACCTGCCATTTTTACCATTTCACCATTTTTACATGTATCTAATACATTGTCATCGGCAGGTGCCATTGTTCCCGTAGTTTCCCCATTCCTAGTCCATTAGCATCCCATCACAATAGCCCAAGTAGTTTTCATCAACAGTTAGCAATGGTATAGCACAGAACCGGGGATTGTCTTTTTTTTAACGACGTCCACCGGGGATTGTGTTTGGGTTCATTTCTATAGTGTATAAAGGAATAATCGTCGGTTTTGTTTCACCATTTCATTAAAGTCGTCTCAAAAGGGCTTCAGAGTCTTGGCTTCGGCCCCACGTTTGCCTCCCAAAAATTCGGAACTCTGTAGTCCCGAGGTCTGGAAGAGACATACAAAATAATATTGCTCTTGAAGTTTCACATCATTTGTTCCAGATCTTCGATGAATATACGTCAATAGAGAGTGCTTATCAGGTTGAACCACTTTTGCTAAAACGTGATATCTTTATATGCTATAGTCTAGCTGGGCTCCTGGCGTTCCACATCAGGTGTTTTACATCTTCAATTTTTATAAGTCAACAGAGAGTGCTTATCAGATTGAACAACTTTTGCTAAAACGTCACACCTCTATATGCTATAGTCTAGCTGGGCCCCTGGAGTTCCACATCAGGTGTTTTAGATCTTCAATTTGTATAAGTCAATAGAAAGTGCTTATCAAATTGAACAACTTTTGCTAAAACGTCATACCTGTATATGGTACAGAGATGCTGGGCTCTTGGGGTTCCACATCAGGTGTTCCAGATCTTCAAATTTATTATCTCAGCTGAAAATGCTCATCATATGAAACAATTTTTGCCATGGCACCATTTTTGTATCTGTTATAGTTTTGTTGGTCTGTTGGTGTTCTGCATCAGGTCTTCAAGTTTCAAAGATAAATTATAGCCTATATGTTGACCAGGCTTAATACTGATACAACAAAGAAAAAATCATTAAAATCCGTCCAGTAGTTCCGAAGATTAGCGTGTACAAACAAACAGACATACAGACATACAGACATACAGACATAATTTTTTTTTTGGATTTGTGCTCCATTACTGTTTCTAAACCCCACCCAATTATTATCTATATCTATATACATATAATAAATTTAAAAAAAAACTGTGTCTGTACATTGAATATATTAAAAAAATAATAATTGGGTGGGGTTTAGAAACAGTAATGGAGCACAAATCCAAAAAAAAAAATTCTGTCTGTATGTCTGTATGTCTGTTTGTTTGTACACGCTAATCTTCGGAACTACTGAACGGATTTCAATGATTTTTTCTTTGTTGTATCAGTATTAAGCCTGGTCAACATATAGGCTATAATTTATCTTCGAAACTTGAAGACCTGATGCAGAACTCCAACAGACCAACAAAACTATAAGAGATACAAAAATGGTGCCATGGCAAAAATTGTTTCATGTGATGAGCATTTTCAGCTGAGATAATAAATTTTAAGATCTGGAACACCTGATGTGGAATCCCAAGAGCCCAGCTTCTCTGTACCATATACAGGTATGACGTTTTAGCAAAAGTTGTTCAATTTGATAAGCACTTTCTATTGACTTATACAAATTGAAGATCTAAAACACCTGATGTGGAACTCCAGGGGCCCAGCTAGACTATAGCATATAGAGGTATGACGTTTTAACAAAAGTTGTTCAATTTGATAAGCACTCTCTGTTGACTTATAAAAATTGAAGATGTAAAACACCTGATATGGAACTCCAGGAGCCCAGCTAGACTATAGCATATGAAGATTCTAGCAAAAGTGGTTCAATCTGATAAGCACTCTCTATTGACGTAAAAACATCGAAGATCTGGAACACCTGATGTGGAACTTCAAGAAGATACAACACGAATATTGAATTTTTTCTTAAGTCACTGCTTTGTACGAATTTTACTTCGACCGGCCGAAGATGGGGGACAGTATACTCTCCCTGGAGAACTCAGTATATATAGCCCCGCAGGGTCGCTACTCCCCGTCATCAGCCTCAGATGTCCTGCGGTGCTTATATCTCATTATTATTTTCGTTATCTCAAGAGTCTTTGTCCCAACTGAGTACCAGTGTTTTACAAGGAGCGACTGCCCAGCTGACCTCCACAACCCGGTTACCCGCTCAACCCAACACCCCTTGGTAAAACTGGTCAGACTTACTGGGGTTCTGACTACCCATAACGACTGCCAAGAATGTTCAATGTCAGCCGGAACCTACAGTTTAACTTCCCCTCCAAATAACGGTCATTGGTATCCAAAATATACGTAGAAAGTACATACGAACTTAGAAAAGTTGCTTTGGCAGGTACTTGCCAGACCTGGAATCAAAGACGCACGCTCATACTTGAGAGATTAAACCACCACGACTTCTACTAAGTCACCACGACTTTGTCATCTATTTAATGTTTTTTTACGTAATAATACGTGTAATATTTTTGCCACACACAAATTAAATGCCACTAATTAGAATCACTACTTTTATCCCTATGGTCACGTCTATTGCGGTTTGGTTCTCAGCGTTTTGTTTAGTCTGCTGTGCTTTTGCCGTTAAACTACAAAAATTAAATATATGGAACGTTTCTAATGGTTATGCGTATTCCGTTGTTTTCAAGTCAACGGGCCCTTAAAATTCAATATCAGACTATTTAGATCTTTGATTTTGCTGACCCCGTAGTCGCTGGCATAAGGGACAGGATCCGCGTACGAAGTCGCGGGCAGAAGCTAGTTTATTAGTAAGAATGGTAAGAATCATTTCTGCTTAATTAAAAACCTTGAAAAAATTGATCGCAGTCAACTTACAAAACACAAATCTAAGATTCATCTATGTGAAGAATGTTTTTTATATTTTAAAACACAGGAAAAACTAAATAATCATAATTGTGGTAGATTGCAAACCGTTCTTCCTGAAGAAAATAGTAAACTATAACTATAGTAACAAATAGTAAATCGTCATTTACGGAGATTTTGAAAGCTTATTACGTGAATATTCAGACAAAGACAAAGATCATTTATTTGCCAAATCAGATCAGATAAAAGTAAAAGTCAATATATTGAAAACATTCAAATTCATGAAGCCACTTGCTTTGCTTATTACATATGCTGTGAGTCTAACCCTGAATTAAATAATTTTATATCATATCGTGGTAAAAATTGTTCAAAAAAATTCGTTGAGTCAATTATCAACGACTCGCAAAGATTATATCAGATTTTGTCAATGCACAGACAAATGTTACCATTGACGACTGAAGAATATCATTCCTTTAAAACTGCTGTGAAATGTCATATCTGTAAAAAAAATTTGCATCTGATGATCATGTTCTTCGTGATCATGATCATTTCACTGGTAAATATCGAGAGCCAGCTCATAATAAATGTAATCTAAATTCTAAATCATGTCATTTTATACCAGTTATATTTCATAATCTTTCTGGATATGACAGCCATTTATTTATCAATGAAATTTCTTCAGCATGTGGTTCCATAAATTTAATTCCAAAAAACAAAGAAAAATATATTTCATTCAGTAAATTTGTGCCCCTGGATTCAAAAAACACAGTCCAACTAAAATTTATTGACTCTTTTAATTTTTTAAGTTCTAGTTTGGATAATTTAGCGAAAACTCTAAATGTCGCAGATTTTAAGCATTTAAAATCATTTTTCATTGATGAAGATTTACTAAGATTGGATAAGATTTTTTCTAAAAAAAGGTGTATATTGCTATGAATATATAAACTCTTGGAAAAAATATGAAGAAACACAATTACCTGATCGAAACAAATTCTATAGTAGACTCACATCCGAAACTGTATCGGAAGAAGATTATAATCATGCATTAACTGTATGGAATAAATTTCGCATAAATAATATAGGAGAATACACTGATTTATACCTAAAATGTGATGTGCTATTATTATGTGACATTTTTGAAAAATTTAGATCCATGAGTTTAAAGCACTGTGGGCTAGATCCTTGTCATTATGTTTCATCACCATCATTAAGTTGGGATGCTATGTTATTAATTACTCAAGTTGAATTGGACTTATTATCTGATATAGAAATGTATGAAATGCTAGAAAAAGGCGTCAGAGGAGGGTTAGCACAGTGCTCTTTAAGGTATGCAAAAGCTAATAACAAATACCTGCCAAATTATAATGAACAAGAACCTAATACTTTCCTAGCTTACTTAGATTGTGTTAATTTATATGGTTTTGCTATGATGCAAAGTTTACCTTTCGGAAATTTTAGATTCCTTACGAATAGTGAAATTATCAAATTCAATATTAACTCTATTTCATCAGATAGTGATGAAGGTTATATACTTGAAGTAGATATTCATTATCCTTTTGTAATACACGATGAACATTCTGATCTACCATTTGCAGCAGAAAAAATAATTCCTCCTATGCCATGCTCCAGTAAAACTAATAAATTAATAGCTAATCTTTATGATAAATATAAATATGTTATACATTATATTCATTTGCAAGAGTGCGTAAAAAATGGTATCGTAGTGTTAAAAATTCATAGAATACTTTCATTTACACAAAAAAAGATCTTAGAACCATATATAAATTTAAATACTCGACTCAGACAGGAATAGACTTCAGATTTTGAAAGGGATTTTTTTTAAAGCAAAATAATTCAATATTTGGGAAAACTATTGAAAATAAAAGAAAACAAGTTGATGTTAAGTTAGTTAATTTATGGAAAGATGACTTCAATAAAACTAACAAAATTAATGGTGCTGAAAGGTTCATAGGCGCTCCCAATTTTAAAAACCTTGCTATAATTTCTGAAAATCTTGTTGCTATTCAGTTACAGCCAGCAAAAGTAGTTTTAGACCGACCAACATATATGGGCTTTACGATACTGGCACTAGCAAAGAGTCACCTACCTATATAATTTTCATTATTCCATAATGAAAAAAATATACAAAAATAACATTAAATTATGTTATACCGATACCGACAGTCTCTTATATTTAATACGTACCAAAGATTTCTCTATGAAGACATGTAAAATAATATTCAATACTTTGATACAAGTAATTTTAAGATTAACAATATTTATGGGATACCACATTGCAATAAACAGATACCTGGTTTCTTTAAGGATGAAATGGGCGGAGATGTCATATCAGAGTTTATTGGTTTAAGAGCTAAGCTGTACTGTATTAATACGCTGAGCGATATAGTTAAGAAAGCCAAAGGTGTAAAAAAATCTGTTTCAAAAAAGAATACCATCAACAAATATACATTAAATTGTAATATCAATTTTAGATACCCTATGTTTGTTATACGATCTAAAAATCATAAGCTTTACTCACAAAGAATCAATAAAGTGGTACTTGATGGGAATGATGACAAACGTCAAATAAAAAAAAATAATGCTTTTACTTTACCATGGGGTCATTACAGTTCGCTATTCTAATCTGAACCAAAATTTTATTACTATTTTTTTTTTAACAGGATAATTATATTATTATTTTTTGTAATAAAATTAAGTCATAATGTATTTTTTATTTTTCAAATGAAATAAATATTTTGTATTCAACTGATTTGTGTTTAATTGTTATTGATACATACCTATTTATCTCGAATATAGAAGCTGTGATATCCTAGTGGCGAGACCGTGGAACAGTCAAAGGTTTCGATTTCGAACCCAAGGCACACGCTGACTTTTCGAGTGTTCTGTTCATTTTATAAAATGAATATCACACTTTCAGTGTTTTGGAAAGTAAGTAAAAATTTGGGTCCTGTGCCTGATCTCTCTCCGGCCGTCCCATTGGGCTGTGAGAGTAAGAGAACAGAGACCGCACCTTGTTAGTGGCTCTAGCCGCTGTGGCCGAAATCAGTTATTACTAAACTTAGGGCTATTATTTTAATAACAAATTAAAATGTACATTGTAAAGTATTATTTACAAGCTAATAAACAAAAAAATATTATTCTTTATCTACAACTTAATACTTGTTTGCGACTAACACATTTGAAAGCTTCCTAATCGCTCGATAGATGGCGTTGTCGCGTTTAAATGCGCGCTATGGTTTCGTTACAAGCGATACTGTAAGACAAACTGTTTTTTGTAAGACTATAATATACCAGCTTAGGACAGTGCACAGAGGCGGTTTTATTTATCATCACCCCATCTTGTGTACAGTTACCGGCACGGATGTCGGGCTCTCGGCGGAAGAGTGGGGATCGCTTTGCGCACCCGTACGCATCTATACATATAATAAAATGATAGGAAAGTCAAAACTGTACATTTAATATTTTTTTTAAAGAATACTTGGGGGGTGATCCATAATCGATTCTGAACCCAAATATGTAGTTTTTAGAATTTTTGTCTGTATGTCTGTTTGTCTGTATGTTTGTCCCGGATAAACTCAAAAAGTACTGCATGGATTTAAAACAAATTTTGCATGACTATTAGCTGGGGGCCGGTTCAACACATAGGCTATATATTATCACGCTATCACCTAAGGGGGTTGAGCAATGAGTGATTAAATAAACGAAATCGTAAATTCTATATTGCTCACGCAGACGAAGTCGCGGGCAACAGCTAGTAAGGCAATAAGGCAGTAAATCGCTTGTGCGCAGGTGAAGGTCAGGGCCCGACATCCGTGCCGGTAACTGTACTAGTAGGGCAGCAGATCACCTAGTAGCTTAGCTAGGAAACATTGGTCCTATACGACCCGGATCGTTTGGACAGCTTTTTGAGTTCAAGCGGCCACCGCGTTGGCTGCTTTTCCGCGTACTTGTAGTGGATCGCTACAGAAAGGTACGCGAGGTCTCCGCACTAGCGGCGACAGCTTCACCCAGCATAAGCGGTGAGCTGAGCTAGCTTTGGCGGTATAGTTCAACGAGTGGCCACCAGAGGGCGCCACTCAGATCAACACTTCACTAGAAGACGGCAAGGTGTCGCAGGCGCAGCCGTCAAGTGACGTCACGGGAGGCGTACGCATAGTTCCACAGAGCAGCCACAGAGGGCGCCACTAGCAGGTGCAAAAGTGTTTGTGTGAAGTGCAGTTTGTGAGTACATTTTAGGTTTAAAGAATCTTTATTCTCAATAATAACATACATGTCACTTACTTGAGAACAGAACAACATAGGTAGGTAAGGTTAGGTTCGACAACATCTGGACAAAATTAGTTTTTTTTTAGCTTTTTAGTGTTTTTGGAAGTCGGTTAATTTTTTTTGTAAAAAAGTTTTTTATTTACAGCTTTTCAGTGATACGAATAGTTGTCACTATCCATATAAGTGGAAAGATCTCATCAATACAAAGAATATAAGCCCAAACACGAGGTAGTTTACATATTCAGTTGTCGAGTTCCCTCGACCCTCTCTCGTCTCCATCATCAGGTCGACTCCAAACCTTCACTGTTGAATAGTGCTTTTAAGCATATACCTGAGTGTCAAGTTTTTACCCTATGTATGCCTACAACTTTCGAAGGTTGCCCTCGATTTCTCAGGGTTTCCACCATCAGATCCTGATCTGATGACGATGGGACCAAATGACAAGCATACCCTTTCAAATAAAAAAATAATTTTTGAAATCGGTCCAGGCGTCTTTGAGAAATCGAGTAACAAACATAAAAAAAAATAAAAATACAGCCGAATTGAGAACCTCCTCCTTTTTTAGAAGTCGGTTGAAAACACGACAATAAACAAGTCCCATTCAACACATTCATTTTTCGGGTATTTGATTTAGATTTAGTAAATATTTGTAAAGTTGAGTTTTGAATGCGTTGAATGAGTGCAGGTTTCTTATGCGTGAAGGTATTTTATTGTAAAGCTGTGCTCCTTCAAATGTGAGCATTTTTTTGCCATAATTTGTTCTTATTTTTGGTAAAACTAATAGACTTGCTCGCCGGGTACTTCGTTGAGTGACTTGTTTGTGTTGTGTAAGAGTAATATTTGAGTGTATGGTTTTGTTAACTTTTCTGATGAAAATGCATATGTTGTAAGTGTATATTTTTTATTTATTTTAATATCGTCAACAAATTGGACAACTGATCGAGTCAAGTGAATTTGAACTCTATTCCAAAGAGCATCTATACTTTAAAAAGTGAAGAAGTTTCAACTTTTCGGCAATTTCAAATCTTGGACTTGTTAACATTTAAGGACAATTTTAGACGTAGGAAATTTTAGTTGTATTTATAACATTGTGTGCATGTTAGACTTAAGACTTAGAATATTTATAGAAAACGGGGGAACGGGGAATCTATGCCCGATTTCTACCAAAATTTGTATGTTTCCAAAGCACTTGTAAAAATTTAAGAACTTATTTAGGATTATTTATAGGAAATTTTGCAACTTATAAAGTTTTGCAAAGTGCTTTTAACTAAACACCGTTCAATATTTTTAAACCAAATCAACTTTATTAACTGTTTTGATTAATTTATAAATTTTATTAATTTACTGATTTTTGAAGTAAACCAAATCAACTTTACTTTATTGATTATCAAAATTGTTAATTTTGATTAATTTATACATTTTATTAATTTACAAAATCAAATTATAAAATGGAGGGATTAATTAATGTTTTAAAAGATCAACAGAATGTTATTACAAAGGGATTAACAAATTTTAAAAAATGTGGTAAAGATAGATTATCGATAGAATATATCGAAACAAGACAAGAATTGTTAGAAAAAGATTGGGCTTTGTTTAAAGAACATAAAACTAAAATTTATGAACGTTTTAGCGCAGAAGAGATATTACAAAAGGTTGTTGATATTTATGATGCTACCGAAGACACTTACATTATGTACAAAAGCTCAATGAAAACTACACTTAATAAAATTATTTCAGCTAAAAATTCTTCAATTCAAACCAGTAATACATCTAACAACACAAACAAATCCAATTGTTCGTTCGTAAAGTTGCCCAAAATATCCATACCAACATTTTCTGGAAAATATGATGAGTGGACAACATTCCATGATCTCTTTATCTCTTTGGTGCACAATAATGAGACTTTGGATAACGTTCAAAGGCTTCATTGGAAGGAATGCAGAAAACCCACAACATGCAAGGTTTGTCAAAAACGTCACCATTCGCTTTTACATTTAATTCAGGAGTCGGACAAAAGGGACCAACCTTCGACGTCATCGGCTATTGACAGTGTTAGTTCACCTAATGCTAATCCAATTGTTTCATGCCTTTCGACAGGTAATACTCCCAAGCCTAGACAGGTTTTATTAGCCACAGCGCTAATAAAAGCCGATACTGGTGAATATCAGATGATCCGAGCGTTGCTCGATCAGGGTTCGCAGGCATGTTTTGTTACAGAAGCCGTAGTCCAGCTGCTAAACCTGGAAAAAATTCCGATTCAAGGAACTATTTCAGGCCTTGGTGGTAATAGTACAACCAGAGCAACGTACATGGTACATATAAATATACAATCTCGGTTAGATCCATCCTTTAATCTTAAAATCAATGCTTACGTACTTACTAAAATTACATCGTACTTACCTGAATGGAAAGTTCAAACGTCATTAGATTGGTTAAGCGTAAATACTCTGCAGCTTGCCGATCCAGAGTTCAACACTCCCAACAAGATAAACGTGCTGTTGGGCGCTGATGCTTACAGCTGCATTAGATTTGCAGTTAAGAGCCCGTCAGGCACGTTGATTGCTCAAAGCACGACCTTGGGGTGGGTTCTGTTTGGCGCTGTCAGTATGGACATCTCTAAAGGTTCGCCTCAGATTAATGTAATGCTTACACAAGTTAGCGATGACGAAATTTTAAGACGATTTTGGGAAATTGATGAGCAAAGTAGTTCAAAAAAGATATTGACGCCTGAAGAAAAGAAGTGTGAAGAGCTATATAGTAAAAGTACAATTAGAGATAGTAGTGGAAGGTACGTCATGCGATTACCTTTTCGCGAAGAAAATCCGTCTTGTAAAGGCTGTGGATCTCGTGCTATCGCTGAAAAAAGACTGCTATCATTAGAAAAAAGGCTAAATAAGGATGCAGATTTAAAGGAAAGGTATAAACATGTAATAGAAGAATATTTAATAATCCAAACTAATATTATAAATGCAAAAGTAACTCTGTCTGTCTGTCTGTCTGTCCGTCTGTCTGTCTGTCTGTCTTTTCTTCACGCCTAAACTACTGAACCGATTTGTGTGAAATTTGGTACAGACATAGTTTGAAACTTGAGAAAGGACATAGGATAGTTTTTATTACAAAAAAAAATATTATTTTTATAATTAAAATTATTCCGGACATATAGCGCCATCTATTGGTCAAATCAAAAATCTGCTGGTAGTCACTATTCCACGCGAACGAAGTTGCGGGCAAAAGCTAGTAGGACATATGCGGAAGGTCATTAAGAATGATAAAAATAGAGATGCGTCGGTATATTTACCTCACCATGCTGTAATCAGAGAGGACGACTACCTCGAAGGTACGTGTCGTGTTCAACGCCTCTGAAAAGAACAACAATGGAGTTTCACTCAATGACACATTGATGGTGGGACCTACATTGCATTCTGATTTGAGACACATAGTGTTGAAATGGCGACTTCACCCTATAGCATTGGTAGCAGACATCATCAAAATGTACCGCCAAGTGAGGATTTCTGATGAAGATGCAATGTTTCAGCGCATTTTATGGCGATACGGAGACAGTTCTGAAACAGAAATCGAGGACTACGAACTAATCAGTCATCAAATGTGTGACATGTGTCAAGCAAAGGGCCAATACTAGAAATCAGTTCATGGATTCACTACCAGCTGTTAGATGCACACCAGCACGACCATTTCTACATAGCGGTGTTGATTACGCTGGCCCTATTAGTGTGAGGACAACGAAGGGCCGGGGCCATCGTTCATACAAAGGCTACATATGCCTGTTCGTATGTATGGTCACACGCGCATTGCACTTAGAAGCTGTGAGTGACATGAGCACTCAGGCATTTTTAGCGGCGTTCAGACGCTTTGTGTCAAGGCGAGGTCATTGTGCCAAACTGTGGAGTGACAATGGCACTACATTCGTAGGTGCCTCCAGGGAGTTGCAGCAGTTGACAGCTATCCAGGCCTCAATCATTCCTTATCGGAGAGCAATTAATAAATGTACCAGATCACAACTACTTAGAGTCCAATATTAGTCATTTATCTCGCTGGCAATTAATACAACGTATGCTTCAATCATTTTGGACACGTTGGTCCCAAGAATATCTTGTTACTTTGATCCATAGGTATAAGTGGTCTTCCCTAGTTACGGAGCCGAAGGTTGGTGACATTGTCAAGGAGGACGACTTGCCGCCAAGTCGTTGGTTGTTAGGTAGGATTATTCAAAAACATCCTGGGAATGATAATATCACCCGTGTCGTCACGTTACGCACCAAATCCTCAACCATCAAGAGACCAACATCCAAAATATGTATTTTACCCGTAGTTGAATAAGTTTTTTTTATGTTTTACGCTTGTTATTTTAGAAGAAATTTACACTTTACATAATGTTTAAAATCAAGTATACAACAAATATTTACTACTTTACTTTTAGATCAAATGTACAAAATCACAATATTGTTAAATTGTCTTTCCATATCTATGTTATTTATTTTGACTGCCTCGTTGGTCTAGTTGTCGCAAGTGCGGCTGGTGAGCACGAGGTCTCGGGTTCGATTCCCGAGTCGGGCCGAAATCGCTTTGTGGGTTTTAGAAGACTTTCACAAAGCAGCCCGGAGCCTGGAAGTTGGTGATTGATACTACCGTGCATCGGAGAGCACGTAAATGTCGGTCCTGCGCCTGATCTCTCTCCGGTCGTGTCGGATTGCCGTCCCATCGGGTTATGAGAGTGAAGGAATAGGGAGTGCACCTGTGTCTACGCAAATGCTTGTGCACTATAATATGTCCTGCGCAGTTGGCTAATCTCCTTACATGAGAACAGCCGCCGTAGCCGATAATCGGCTAGGAGGTCATCATCATCAGTTATTTTAAGATAATATTGTTATTCATATTTAAACTTTGTTAGTATAAGGTCAAATTGTTATATTTATTATGTATTCATTGTATATGAGTCATAATGTGTAAATTTAGTTCGAATTTAATGTATACAGTACAAGTGCAAATTATGTAGTTCAAATGTTAAAAAATATAGTTCATCCTTAGTTCATTTTGGAAGGACGTTCCTTCAGTAACGTCCTTGGTGGGCGGTATGTTTGCGACTAACATTTGAAAGCTTCCTAAGCGCTTGATAGATGACGTTGTCGCGTTTAAATGCGCGCTATGGTTTCGTTACAAGCGATACTGTAAGACAAAATGTTTTTTGTAAGACTATAATATACCAGCTTAGAACAGTGCACAGAGGCGGTTTTATTTATCATGCAGCAAGCACGTCATGCTCCCTTAGACGGTATGGCCAGCGGTAGCGTTGGGGGTCGGGTTGTCCCCTTCCCTCAAAAATGTGCGAAGGGGGCGATGGCTGATCCTCGCGTTATACTCGTGAACGGGTGCTGCTGGCGGTACCAGGTCGTGTTAATGGCTATTGACACTTTATACATTTTAGTATGATTTTCTATTAGCTTTTTTTTATATTTTTAAAGTAAATAATAATACTGTAGTCCTAGCAGGTACACCTTGTTTGTGTTGTACAGCTACAACATAAACATCTGCACATGTAGGTGGGCACGCTGATTCTATGCTTATATTAAAAATACATTTTTATTTTATTAACAGGAGGCTTTAGATACACTTAATGGATTATAAGTAATGCTTGAGTACTTAGTCTTTATAGGTGTAAATCTGTGTGCTAGCCTACTTGTGTTCAGTTTGTTTTTTTTTCTTTCTTAATTTTATATAATAGCAGCGTTTTACCTGAAATAAAACGCATATTAAATACTTACCTTATTTGAAGCTTACTAGTTTGAGATAGGCACCTACGTGTTTTCCGCTTTTATCTCCGTCCTTTTCTACCCCATATCTTGCATCTCTCTCGCACATCGACCAGTTTCACTCCCCACCAGGCAGGAGGCGACGAGTGTTCTCGGCGGCCACAGTTCGTCATTGAGTCGAAAACACCAGGCAGAAATTAAAATGTAAGCTTCAAATAAGGTAAGTATTTAATATGCGTTTTATTTCAGGTAAAACGCTGCTATTAAATTCTTGACCGTTATTTGAAGCTTACTAGTTTGAGACGTGTTTGTTATCGCCTGGTGGAAGTGGACGCCAATGTGAGCAAAAGCACAATGAAATTGTGTATGTAAATAGGTACTTAGGTACACGAGTAATCACATGTAAGTATGTGTATTGCGTCCTGGAATACTAATGTAATAAAAGTTAACTGGTACTGGTACTCAGCTACATCCTGTTAGACTGGAAGCCGACCCCAACATAGTTGGGAAAGGGGCTCGGAGGATGAGTAATAAAAATTAAAAGAGAGATGCAAGAACAAAAGCAAAATTGATTTCATTTTCTAATAGTAATTAACAAAAATATTGCGATACTTCTTAATAACAATAGTAACAAAAATATAGACATTAATCAGCTGGATTAATTAAATAATCGAGATAACTTGCTACTTCTATTTAGTGGGTATCTTTCTCTTCTGTAAAAATGGGCAAATGTATTGCCTGATCGCCAATTACCCTTGGCTAATATATCGTCCAAAGGTATATTGTCAACACAGATTTTGACGCTACCGCCGAGTGGAAGCTTCCTGGGGTTGTAGTTATTCCTGCCTCTTTTAACAATGTCTTAATCCACCCGCAATCATAGTTTGGGTGCCTGCCTTTGGTTGGCCTCTAACGGATATAAATAAATTTAAGGAATTAGCCGATGTCCGTCTATCTTCTAACAAGGCTTTAGTCTTTCTGACCCAATACACTGGACTTAGATTTATATTTTCCTGATTATCCATCAAACAACAACCCGACTGCCTATGACTAGAACTGTCGGTCTTAGAGCCAAAGACTGGCCATAAGATTAAATTATCTTTGTTGTTTTTGAAATGTTCTGGGTCTATTTCAAGCAAGGAAAGATCATGGACTCGCCTTTCCGAAACAAGCTAGCAAAAGAAAGAGCAGCAGTGTGCCTGGAAGTTGCAAAAGGATTATTCTTGTCTACGTTTACTGCACTTAAGTAGGTTACCAATTGGTCAATATTCCAGATGGACGGCTTCCCGGGGAACAGGTTTGCTCAGCGCTATTGATTTTAAAATGTGTCCGACTAGAACGTGTGAACCTAGCTCTCCAGTGGTTTCTGCATTGCATAGTGTAGCTATAACTGACTTGTGTAATAAAATAGTATTGTATGCTAGTTTATTTACTATGTGTAAGTCCGCAAAAAATTGGGTAAGTATAGGTCCAAATAGGGATTCAGGGATTCAAGGATTCATAGGATCCAATTTCATAGTTTTCGCCCCAATTTAACCATCGACTCCAAGCTGATTGATAAGTCTTGCGTGTGGATTGAAGAAGACTTCAGTCGGAGAGACTCCTTGTCCCTCCCCCCCCCCTCCCCATTTCCTTGACCTTGGCAGGGGGTATCCCCGTTGCTGTGTCTATCGGTTTCTGCTCGAGGTTCATCAGTGTGTAGGGTACTGCTAATGATCGGGACTTCAAATCTGCTCGCCAAAATACCTGGTGCCACCGAAGGAACTACTATGAGATTAACTCCCGTTCCTGAATTGAGATGACTGATGACCTACCTACGGTATAAGGTAAGGTGGCGGTAATACCCATGCTAGCGGGTAAGTCCAAACTTGAGAAAAAGGGCATCGTGGAACCCCGCTTTCGGGTCCTTCAGATCTAGGGGCACGTAGTACACAACTATGTATCCCTGGGCTCGCTTCGAGGCAAATAGGTCCACTGCTGATACAAGATGCCCCTCCGGTGGAGGTTTGTGTCGGGAGAGATGGTCTGCATGACTGTTGAATAGGGCTGGTATATGATTCACGACGTGATAGATTTGATACAGCTCGAGATAAGTGAATACTTTGTACGTCAAGTTCGGTAGGCTCCTTGATCGGGTGCCACCTTGATTTCTTAGATATGACACTACAGTCCCATTTTTGCATTGAAAAATGGCTGTTGATCTCCTTAGCAACTCGCCGTGATTATCCAGTTAATACTGCAAGCATCTCTTTCAGATCGCAGTGAAAGCCTTTTTCTCTCTTGTTCCATGAACCCATTACGGGAGTTCCGTTCAGTTGTGCCCCCATCCTACATCGGAGGCGTCCGTGGTTATAAGGTGACAGGGAAGTGGCGTATGAATATCCAAGGTTTGGTGGCAGCTGACCAGCCACCACTTTAGATCTGCTAAGGCATCTGCTGGTAGGTTCAACATTGCTATACTCCATTCACCGAGCCGTGAGCCCACAATGTAACCAAAGAATGACACTTTTCAAAATGGTGGGTATAACCCGACCGATGACAAAAACGTCACATTTTTATGTAAAATGTTCTTAGTATCTGTGGTCTTCAATTAAGTAGGGTTCTATGTATGACAGTCAAGACTTCCAGGTTCCTTTTACATGTAAACGATTTACTACATATTTAATTGAGAATATTTAACTGAGAAAATGTTATTCAGTATTAATAATTTTGTAGTCGCTAGTGTTTATAACAGGGCGTCAGCTGAAGGCGGAGGTGTAATTATATTGTGTAGAAATAATTTAAAATTTAAAGATAGAAAGGATATTACTTCCGGCTCGGTTGATCGCTTGTGTGAGGTAGCTTGTGCAGAAATTGGAAGCCATATAATTTTATGTGTTTACAGACCTCCAACATCAAATTTTTCATCATTTTTAGACTGTATGGAGGACATATTGAGTAAAGTTTGTAAAAGTAACAAGTTGGTCTTTGTCTCAGGGGACTTTAACATAAATATTCTTACTGAGTCACCTGAGAAATGTAAACTATTAGATTTATTTAAATCATTCAATTTAAAACATATTTTTAATGAACCAACTAGAATAACAGCTACTTCAAGCTCTTGCATAGATAATATCTTTACCAACTCTGAATTTCAGAGTTCTGCTCTAATATCTGGAGTAAGGTCAGACCATTTAGGTCAGCTTATTAATTATAAAACAAATGAAAAACCCGTATTAAATAAAATAATTACTTGTAGACCATTGACAAAATCAACGTTGAATAAATTCAAAAATAATGTGGAAAACAAATTGCCTAATATTAGCTTGAATTCCTCCAACCCAAATACAAATTTTAATAACTTGTTCCATAAATTATGTCAAGAATTCAATAAATCATGTCCTAAAAAAACAGTTACAATTTCACAAAAACTTAAATTTTGCGATTGGTCTACCAAAGGAATAAGAATAAGTAGAGATGTCCTATACAACTTATACCACGAAAAATCAATGACTTCTGATCCTTCTTTCCATAACTATGTAAGGAACTACTCAAAGATATTCAAAAAAGTATGTACCCTTGCTAAATCCAAATCACTTAGTAGAAAAATTGCGAAATCTGACAATAAAATAAAAACTGTCTGGAGTATTATAAACTCTGAAACAGGTAAAACTAAATCACGTGACAATGATCCCCGATTAATTATTAATAATGTTATCGTCTCCGATAAAGCAGAAGTTGCCAACGCGTTTGATTCGTATTTCTCAAACATCCCGGTAGAGGTAACGAAATCACTTAACTCGTCCTCCCACACGGCTGAATCAATGCTAAAAACAAATTTTCCTAAAAATCTACCCGACTTTAAATTTAATCGTATTACGGAGCACACTATTTTAAGAACATTTAAGAGCTTAAACTCAAAAAGTACCGAAGATCTATGGGGAATTTCTGTGAAAGCCCTTAATTCCATTATAGTCTGCATCGCCCCCATATTAAGTGATATTTTTAACCTTTGCATTGACAGTGGTATCTTCCCTGACCTCATGAAGCACAGTAAAATTATTCCAATCTTCAAGTCAGGTTGCAAGAAAAACCCTTCTAATTATAGACCGATCTCTGTTCTTCCCGCGCTAAGTAAAATTTTTGAACGGATCATGCTAGATCAGATGTCCAGACATTTCAACCTCAATCATATATTCCATGACCACCAGTTTGGTTTCTCGAAGGGTAGATGTACTACAGACGCAGGTGTCAGGCTAGTGACTCAAATCCTAGAAGCCTGGGAGAACTCACAGAACGCCTTAGGTGTATTCTGTGACCTTTCCAAGGCGTTTGATTGCGTGGATCACAACACTCTTATTTGTAAACTAAACCATTACGGAATTCGTGGTAAAGCTCTCAAACTTGTCTTATCCTATTTGTCAGACAGACAGCAAAAAGTAGATATAAACGGATCAACATCTTCAGGGTCATTAGTTAAAATGGGCGTGCCTCAAGGTTCAATACTGGGCCCCTTTCTATTTCTTGCATATATTAATGATCTTCCGTACATGATGTCTGACATGGCAGATGTAATTCTATTTGCAGATGACACTTCCCTTATTTTTAAAATTAATAGAAAAGAATCTAGCCATGTACATGTAGATGATTGCCTGACTACTCTTTCAAAATGGTTTGCTGCCAATAATCTATTACTAAACAGCACAAAAACAAAATGTATAAAATTCGCGTTACCCAATGTAGCCCAAGCTGATCTCAACATCACGCTTGAGGGCAATAAACTAGACTTAATTAAAGAAACCACCTTCTTGGGCATCACCTTAGATTCAACTTTACAATGGGGTGCCCACATTACAGCCTTGTCGGCTAAACTTAGTTCTGCAGCTTTTGCAGTAAGAAAAATAAAGCAACTTACGGATGTAGCAACGGCTAGGCTAGTATATTTCGCCTACTTTCACAGTCTAATGTCTTATGGCACTTTACTGTGGGGGGCAGCGGCTGACGTAGAATCTGTTTTTATACTTCAGAAACGGGCAATTCGAGCTATATATAATATGGGACCTCGCGAATCACTGAGAGAGTTTTTTAAAGAAATCAATATTCTCACGTTGCCTTCTCTCTATATTCTTGAAAACATCATGTTTGTTCGAAAAAATTTACACCGGTACGAGGTAAAAAGCGACATTCACAATATTAATACTAGAAATAAGCATAAAATAGTCGTCCCAAAATTTAGATTAAGCAAAACAAACAAATCGTTTCTAGGGAATAGTGTTCGGTTTTACAATAAGCTACCTAAATGTATAACAGACCTTACTGATAAAAAATTCAAGAATGTCGTCAAGTCTACTCTTATTAAGAGAGCATACTATAAAATCAAAGACTATATTGACGACAAGGATGTATGGCGTTAGTCCTACATTGCACAAGTGGCTTCCCTGGCGACTGGCAGGCTGTCTAGGAATATCTCTGTCCTCATTAATGTTCTTGCTCTTATCATGTTGTTATTATTATTATTTCTTTTTTCTTTTGCTTTATATAACTTGGTGTGTTTAATTTATTAACTTCTTAAAATAGTTTGTATAATAATTTTCTCTTATAACTTCCTAGTTCAACTTGCATTGTACAACTTTCTCAAAGTCAACCCAAAAAATATTGTAAACATTTCTTTTTCATGTTATTATCGTATGTATCAATACATACAAATTGTAACACTTATTATGTTTTTAAAAAGAGTAACCATGGAGTTTCTTGCCCGTTCTTCTCCATAGGAAGCTACTTTTGGAATGGGCAACTAGAAGCAAACTTATTTATAATTTTGACGTTCATAAGTGCTTGTAAAGGCCTACATGAAATAAATGATTTGATTTGATTTGATTTGATTTGAATTAAAATTAAGAAAACAATTTACGGCATTTATTATATTTGATTTCAAATAAGTTTGAAAAGATTGCATAAGTTCCACAGACATCGTTCTAAAATATAATTTCTAATGTTGTCAGTATATTACTTTCGTAGTTATTTTTATAAAAAATGATCATTACTTCAATCGTGACTTATAAGAACCCTTTTTATGGTTTGTTCACCGTTTGGCTCACGGTTCCATGAATAGGGTAGGTATAGATTGCTGTTCAACGAGTTCAAGAGGAGAGCCCGGTAATGCAGTCTGCCGTATGGGACAACAAAAACTTGCGAAGTTTAAAAGTCCTATCAAGCTATGCAGGTCTTCTAAGTTTGTCGTGCTGTTTGTCACGTAGTGCGTTTTGTCATTATCTTGTTGATAATGCTTGCGATTTATTCACTTGCCATCCAAAACGTGGTGCAAATGATCCCAAAGTAGGCGAATATATCTTGGTGAGCCACCAGAAAATCGAGATACACAATTATAAGTAACCCTTGAGTTTTCAAAGTTTGAGCCACCCAATTGGTCACTGTGGCGAAGGTCTTGGGTGCCGTGCTTAAGCCAAATGGTAGGCACGTAATCTGAAGCAGTCTTCTTCTGTATACTAGTCGAAGAACATGTCTGTGACCTTGGGCTAACGGAAGGTAGAAGTAAGCCTGGGCGAGATCCACTTGCACAGCCATTCGTCTTTCTGAAGAAACTCTAGCACCCGAAAAACATTTATTAAACTGAAGGGTTCCGTAATTATGAACTTGTTGAGAACCTTGAGATTGAGTATTGGACGGTTCTTTCCGTCGCCTTTTGGGCACAAGAAACATATTGGAAAGAAAGCTGGCAGAATTTGCAGCTATCAATAGAACTTTTTGTTTTATCATTTGGGATATGACGACATCCATCTCTTTGGACTCTCTGGTCAAATCTGGCATTATCTATCAAAGGTGGCTTTTGGCCAATGGTATCCGATACCCAGTTATTATTTTTGACAAGAAAGGCGGAGCTCCCATTTCTTTCCATTGGTCTTGATATAATGTTAGGCAACCCGCCTCGAAAGTCATAACTTACGTGCCTTGTTGGACGCATCAAAGTCCGCCTGCGGTCCTGGACGCTTTGTTTCGTCTGTTGGACTTGGTTCCTATTGTAATTTACTCGTGACGTCCCAAGGGAGCCTTTAGAGTTTTGCGTCACACGCCATTCAGCGTGAGTGTGATTACCATTTCCCTTCGAGGGAAGGTTATAATGGCGACTCTTCGAAAGTCGATCCAAATAGCCACCCTGCGAGGGTAGATTGCAATAATGGTACGACCCGCAACATGCATGCTTGGTACCCTGCGAGGGTCCGTGATAATGAGCCGACCCCTGCGGGGGGTGGCAAGTATACTTACTGGTCCCTGCTTTGTAATGATGCTGCGTCTCGCAACATGCAAGATTGGTACCCTGCGCGGGTCCGTGAAAATGAGCCAACCCCTGCGGGGGGTGGCTAACATACTTACTGGCAGTCCTAGGCGGAGCGTACCAAGTCTTTCAAGGCCGAAAAGCATCACACGCCGAGATAATGAGCCGACCCCTACGGGGGGTGGCTAAGAGATTTACTGGCAGTCCTAGGCGGAGCGTACCAAGTCTTTCAAGGCCGAAAACCATCACACGCCGTGATAATGAGCCGACCCCCATGGGGGGTGGCTAACAGACTTACTGGCAGTCCGAGGGGAGCGTACCAAGTCTTTCAAGGCCGAAAAGCTTTCTTGACACCATCAGCCCTCTTCAAGTGCGGTAGTGATCAGTCCGAACTAAGGAGATGCTGGTTGGACCGCACCTCACACCATTCTTTTTTGTCAAACCGTTGAACGCCTTGCAGGATTGAACTAGGGCCACAGGTGCCTTAGGAACTTCGGGCTTGCTTTTTTTTCCATAGTCACGTGCACGGGCTGTGGTAGCTTTATTATTTACCGCATCTGTATTTGCTTTATAAGTCACTCATTCTGAAAACAAATTACTGAAAAAAAAGTACACGGAAAAAACTCGTGACAAAAAATGGGTAGATGTACAAAATATTAACACTTGATTTCGCAAAATCGAATATCGAACGGTAAAACCGTTAACAAATTGTATAAAATATTATAAACTCACCTGTGTTCTGCGAGAGTACTGAGTTTATTTTTCAACGAAATACTACAGCGGTTGGTTAGACCAACCTTCTCGGGCGGAAAACAAGACGCCAATGACGAACTGTGGCCGCCGAGAACACTCGTCGCCTCCTGCCTGGTGGGGAGTGAAACTGGTCGATGTGCGAGAGAGATGCAAGATATGGGGTAGAAAAGGACGGAGATAAAAGCGGAAAACACGTAGGTGCCTATCTCAAACTAGTAAGCTTCAAATAACGGTCAAGAATTTAATAGTTATCATGTGATAATGATATTTTTTATGACTTATTGACTTGTTTTGTATACATTCTGGTTCTTCAAACCTTACAGACAGACATGTGTTGCTGGGGAGTTTGTTGCGCCACTTCTTCTTCCCAGCAAAAACACATAGGAAGTGGTGAAGGGCGGGCGTTTTTGGGGGCTGTCTTTTGTTTTTGACGTTCGAAAAGTGCTGATTTATCAGCCTAATTTGAATAAACGATTTTGAGTTTGAGTTTATCACCCCATCTTGTGTACTAGTAGGGCAGCAGATCACCTAGTAGCTTAGCTAGGAAACAATACTATTAATTTTTAAAAGATATTAAGTATAAACATACACATCTATTTGCTTAATTTCTTTACAATTTTACCAACTAAATATTCAGTTTCAGTCATAATATCATCATATTCACTAGTCACTAAATACTGCACATTCACACTTGCATCTACAAATAAGAAATAAATAAAATAAAAATAGTTTATTGATGCAAAAACCTTTTTTTACAAAAGTACTTAAAATTAGGTTACAGATCAAAACAGATTTTGGTTAAAGGTGGCTTAGCTAATGGGACCCTGCCTCCCAAACTAGGGGGAACCTGTGACTTGGGAGTCAGTGTTCTACTGTTACTTCGTGAACAAATAATCCTTTTAGTGCATTGATCTATATGAAACCCAATTACAAGAGCTCATGGATAAGTAAGGAGAATCCGTTACATTTATATAAGGTGTGTGTGTGCATGCATTACTGTGTGTGTGTGTGTGTGCGTGTGTGTGTGTGTGTGCCTGCGTGGGTGTGTATGAGTGCGTGTCTGCGATGTATCTGTTATGCGACTTTTTATATATCTGATTTTATAAACGTGTATGTTAAGTTAGAAATGAATTATGCCAAATTGTGTAATATTATAACAATGTATGTATGTGAGTATGAGGGATCTTCAGGATTAGATGATATTTCATCCATATTGCCACCGTCCAAGTCATAAATTATAATTTTTATTACGCGTTGCGCACGATCCGATTCTTTACGCATGATAAAAGATTTAAATTTCAAAGATTTTGATTTAACTTTTCTCTTCTTTAATGTTTGTCTCTTTGCTTTTTCAATACGATATTCCTCTTGTGCTGCTGCTGCTACTTCAGCATACCAACTCTCCCTATCTTGGGCAAAATAAAAAGGATGAGTTATAGGATCATTGATGTCGTCCATCGTGTTCTGAAAAAAAAAAACTTTATAAGTGAATGGCAGCAATTAACAATAATATTTAATAATAATGAAAATTCTCATGTTACTCACTTGTAAATTTATTCCCTCCGAATCGTTATTCAATGACGAAGTTCTTTTAGGATCCATAATATTCAAATCCGGACTGTAGCATGGTGATCTCGACATGATTCTGAAATTAATAGCGGTAATAACAAGATTGTCATAAATGAAATTAAAAAGTATATGTTAAATATTATTGGAAAATACTTACCTCAAAATAACTAAATTGTAAACAAAGGACCAATTGACTCGAGTGAAACCACAGCTGCAGACTGAAAATATTTAAAACGTTAGTCATGTCAAACTGTAATGTGTTTTATGGATGCCCTAACTGTCTGACGTAAACGCCATCTCCAACAACTTAGAAACTCTGAACAGATTTGGACTTGTTCTTGTACTCAATGTATTTTGGTGTAAATTACTAGATATAAATATTTAGGCTGCCTATTCATTGCGGCAATCGGTATGATGAAGTTGATCAAGCAACCCATATCTCTGAAAGTTAATAATATCGATTTTAATGAATCTTCTCGCTCAATCGGACACAGTGCTTTATTGCCTAATACGATTCGATGTATAATATGCGTTCCTTCCAATTGTGGTAAAACTAATTTACTGGTACATGAAAATGGTTTAAAATTTCAAAATCTTTACCTTTACTCGAAAACTTCTTTTCAATCAAAATATCGTTTCTTGTCCGAAGTATTAAAAAGAGTGCCGCAGATTAACTTTTACGAGTTCAATGATGATAAAGATGTAATTTCTCCGAGTGATGCTTTAGCAAATTCTGTATTTATTTTTGATGATGTTGCATGTGAAAATCAAATAAATATCCGCAATTATTTCTGTATGGGTAGACATAAACAAATAGACTGTTTCTATTTATCTCAAACTTATTCTAAAATTCCGAAGCAATTGTTACGTGACAATGTTAATTTTCTTATTATATTCAAACAAGATGATGTAAATTTAAAGCATATTTATGAAGAGAATGTTAGTTATGATTTACAATGGAAAGAGTTTAGAAATCTTTGTCAAACTGTTTGGAGTAAACCTTATAATTTTCTACTTATTAATAAAGAATCGTCATTAAATAACGGAAGGTACAGACAGAATTTTGATATGTTTTTTTAATTTTGACTGACTGTTTATATGTACATTTAAGCAATTAACATGCAAAATCAAATTCAGTATAATTTGTTCTTTAGCGTAATACGGTTGTTATGATAGGTACAACATGGATAAAAATATTAAAATAGAATTAATGAAGTCTGTAGACTCCATAAAGAATAAAATAAAACAAATGAAAAACCAGGAACACTCAATGAACTTGTCACTTGACAAAATGTTAAAACCTGTCACAGATCCCCTTAAAACCCTAGTCGATTCGAATAAAACAATAGAAAAAATACAAAATTTAGAAAATACTCACTCTAATTTTGAAGAAATGGAATTGGATGACATTAATACTAGCTCATCTACAAAGTTTGAAGAATGCTGCGAACCAGAACTGAATTCTAAACAGTTCGTTAAAAAGTCTCCCCAGACAGAATTACTGGATGATTTAGAAATATCATTAGAGGGCAGTGACATCCATGATATTTATGATGGGGTAAATATACCATTTGGAATAAGGAATGCAAACAAAAAATTACTAATGGGTAATTCAATAGTTTCATTTTCTAAAATAGATAGTGTGAATGATGATAATGTCATTTTATTAAAGTTGGCGACAAAAGCTACAATTTAACCCCTGGTTTAAAAGAACTTTTACTTCGAAGAAAACCTGATTTGAAACTAATATCGAGCAAAGATAAACTTGTCTATAAAGATATGTTGCATTATACAAATACACATAAGAGAGATTTCAATCCTAATGGACAAATTAGAGGCGATAAAGGTATAAAATATCGTGAAATAATTAGACCATTGTTTTCTGAATCGTTAAACAATAATACTATCACTAAATTTGGAGGAAGCTTACCAACGCTAAAGACATACAAACATAACACGGACTTGATATATTGGGATGATCCTAACGAATTGGTTGACAGATTGAAACTATTAATTGCTTCCCGAGATGCTGGTAATACAAACCATGATAATGAAATTTTATCAATAATCGAAGAATAAAAAGAAGTTGATATAATTAAACCATAAATAGTCATAATAATATGCTTTTTATTCAGTACTAGCTTCTGCCCGCGACTTCGTACGCGGATCCTGTCCCTTATGCCAGCGACTACGGGGTCAGCAAAATCAAAGATCTTAATCGTCTGATATTGAATTTTAAGAGCCCGTTGACTTGAAAACAACGGGATACGCATTAGAAACGTTCCATATATTTAATTTTTGTACTTCAACGGCAAAAGCACAGCAGACTAAACAAAACGCTGAGAACTGAACCGCAATAGACGCGACCATAGGGATAAATGTAGTGATTCTAATTAGTCCGCATTTAAGTTGTGTGTGGCAAAAATATTACACGTATTACGTAAAAAACATTAAAATAGATGACAAAGTCGTGGTGACTTAGTGGAAGTCGTGGTGGTTTAGTGGGTAGAGAACCAATCTCTCAAGTATGAGCGTGCGTCTTTGATTCCAGGTCTGGCAAGTACCTGCCAATGCAACTTTTCTAAGTTCGTATGTAGGTACTTTCTACGTATATTTTGGATACCAATGACCGTTATTTGGAAGGCTTAAACTGTAGGTTCCGGCTGTCATTGAACATTCTTGGCAGTCGTTATGGGTAGTCAGACCAGTAAGTCTGACCAGTTTTACCAAGGGGTGTTGGGTTGAGCGGGTAACCGGGTTGTGGAGGTCAGATAGGTAGTCGCTCCTTGTAAAACACTGGTACTCAGTTGCATCGTGACTGGAAGTCGACTCTAACATAATTGGGACAAAGGCTCTTGAGATAATAACGACAATAATAATGAGATATAAGCACCGCAGGACATCTGAGGCTGATGACGGGGAGTAGCTACCCCGCGGGGCTGTATATACTGAGTTCTCCAGGGAGAGTATACTGCCCCCATCTCCGGCAGGTCAGAGTGAACCATGACGGGGGTAGGTCTCAAGCCTCTGGCTTGGCTTGGCCGTCCAGAGTGGAGTCGCTAGAGCAGGGTTAGTAGCCCTGCTCGGAGGATGCCTCGTGGTAAGTGACCCACAGGGAGCGCGTAATCTGCGTTTAAAATCCGCCGAGGTATTCTCACACTTCAGCCGCTCATGTCCCTGTTGTCCTCTTGTTGCTATTCAGTGACTGATTCCCGGGGGCCCAGTAAGTGAGCTGGCGAAGTCTCCACCAGCAATTTTTACATGTATCTAATACATTGTCATCGGCAGGTGCCATAGTTCCCGTAGTTTCCCCATTCCTAGTCCATTAGCATCCCATCACAATAGCCCAAGTAATTTTCATCCACAGTTAGCGGTATGGTATAGGGATTGTCTTTTTTTTAACGACGTCCACCGGGGATTGTCCTTGAGTTCATATTTCTATAGTGTATAAAGGGATAATCGTCGGTTTTGTGTCACCATACCTATTTCATAACATTCGTTTCTATACATTTTAAGTGTAGTATTGCTCTTGAAGTTCCACATCAGGTGTTCCAGATCTTCGATGTATATACGTCAATAAAGAGTGCTTATTAGATTGACCACTTTTGCAAAAACGTCATATCTTTATATGCTATAGTCTAGCTGGGCTCCTGGGGTTCCACATCAGGTGTTTTACATCTTCAATTTTTATAAGTCAACAGAGAGTGCTTATCAGATTGAACAGCTTTTGCTAAAACGTCACACCTCTATATGCTATAGTCTAGCTGGGCCCCTGGAGTTCCACATCAGGTGTTTTAGATCTTCAATTTGTATAAGTCAATAGAAAGTGCTTATCAAGTTGAACAACTTTTGCTAAAACGTCATACCTGTATATGGTACAGAGAAGCTGGGCTCTTGGGGTTCCACATCAGGTGTTCCAGATCTTAAAATTTATTATCTCAGCTGAAAATGCTTATCACATGAAACAATTTTTGCTATGGCACCATTTTGGTATCTCTTATAGTTTTGTTGGTCTGTTGGTGTTCTGCACCAGGTCTTCAAGTTTCGAAGATAAATTATAGCCTATATGTTGACCAGGCTTAATACTGATACAACAAAGAAAAAATCATTGAAATCCGTCCAGTAGTTCCGAAGATTAGCGTGTACAAACAAACAGACATACAGACATACAGACATACAGACATACAGACATGCAGACATACAGACATACAGACAGAATTTTTTTTTTGGATTTGTGCTCCATTACTGTTTCTAAACCCCATCCAATTATTATTTTTTTAATATATTCAATGTACAGACACAGTTTTTTTACAGATTTATTATATGTATAGATAATAGCTGAGTTTAAGACAAGTACTGAATTGTGAACATGAGCAAAGCTGATGTGGTAAACGAAATTCATAAAAATGCAAGGGTGAACTATCCACGAAGACATGTTATCATGAAAGATATAGGTGACTTGTGGCAAGCAGACTTAATTGATATGCAATCAATTTCAAAAGAAAATAAAAATTACAGATACATATATTCTTGTCGTTATTGATACATTTTCGAAATATGCTTGGGCCTTTCCTATGAGAAGTAAAACCAAAGAAGATTTGTGTAACTCTTTCAAAACTTTGTTGAATAAAGGACGTGTTCCTAAAAATCTACAAACGGATAATGGAGCAGAATTTTATAATAACAAATTTCAGAAGCTTATGAAATCATATAATATTAACCATTATTCAACCTTCTCGACAAAAAAGGCTTCAATAGTTGAACGATTTATCAGGACATTTAAATCTAAAGTTTATAAGGAATTTAGTTTAAATGGCAATTACAATTGGATAAATAATATCCTAAATGATGTTATTTACAAATACAATCACACTCGCCATCGCACTATTAATGAAATTCCTGCTAATGTGGACAATATTAATAAAAAAATGATATTAGAAAGGTATTTAAAGTTGCTATAAAAATATAATTTAAAAAGCAAGTACAAAGTAAGTGATTATGTGCGTATCAGTAAATACAAAGGAACATTTGAAAAAAACACTAAAAAAGTCGGTTTGGAAGTCGGTTTAATTTTTTTGTAAAAAAGTTTTTTATTTACAACTTTTCAGTGATACAAATAGTTGTCACTATGTGGAAAGTTCTCATCAATACAAAGAATATAAGCCCAAAAACGAGGTATTTTACATATTCAGTTGTCGAATTCCCTCGACCTTCTCTGGTCTCCATCATCAGGTCAGCTCCAAACCTGCACTGTTGCAAAGGTCTCGTCAATACAAATAATATAAGCCCAAACACGAGGTAGTTTACATATTCAGTTGTCGAGTTCCCTCGACCCTCTCTGGTCTCCATCATCAGGTCAGCTTCAAACCTTCACTTTTGAATAGTGCTTTCAGGCATGCACCTGAATGTCAAGTTTTTACCCTAAGTATGCCTACAACTTTCGAAGGTTTCCCTCGATTTCTCAGGGTTTCCATCATCAGATCCTGACCTGATGACGATGGGACCAAATGACAAGCATAGCCTTTCAAATAAAAAAAGAATTTTTGAAATCGGCCCAGGCATCTTTGAGAAATCGAGTAACAAACATAAAAAAAAAAAAATACAGCCGAATTGAGAACCTCCTCCTTTTTTTGAAGTCGGTTGAAAAGGTTACACTCCCAACTGGTCAACGGAAATATATAAAATTCGTAAAATACAAAAAACAGCTCCCATAACCTACTTAACCCTTAAAGTCGCAATGTAGTTTCTAAACTACGCAATATTTTAATCGATATTACATACCTATTAAATTACCTATTATCGATTTAACCATAAATACTAGTACCTTGAACCTCTAAATATTTATTACGAGTGGCAACTTTGATAATTTTATATTTTTTTATTACTTTTTTCCGGCTGTCAAAATTTTGGCGGGTAAAGAAAAAGTGTGAAGGTGTTTGTGCAAATTATATCTATACATATAATAAATCTGTAAAAAAACTGTGTCTGTACATTGAATATATTAAAAAAATAATAATTGGATGGGGTTTAGAAACAGTAATGGAGCACAAATCCAAAAAAAAAATTCTGTCTGTATGTCTGTATGTCTGCATGTCTGTATGTCTGTATGTCTGTATGTCTGTATGTCTGTTTGTTTGTACACGCTAATCTTCGGAACTACTGGACGGATTTCAATGATTTTTTCTTTGTTGTATCAGTATTAAGCCTGGTCAACATATAGGCTATAATTTATCTTCGAAACTTGAAGACCTGGTGCAGAACACCAACAGACCAACAAAACTATAAGAGATACCAAAATGGTGCCATAGCAAAAATTGTTTCATGTGATAAGCATTTTCAGCTGAGATAATAAATTTTAAGATCTGGAACACCTGATGTGGAACCCCAAGAGCCCAGCTTCTCTGTACCATATACAGGTATGACGTTTTAGCAAAAGTTGTTCAACTTGATAAGCACTTTCTATTGACTTATACAAATTGAAGATCTAAAACACCTGATGTGGAACTCCAGGGGCCCAGCTAGACTATAGCATATAGAGGTGTGACGTTTTAGCAAAAGCTGTTCAATCTGATAAGCACTCTCTGTTGACTTATAAAAATTGAAGATGTAAAACACCTGATGTGGAACCCCAGGAGCCCAGCTAGACTATAGCATATAAAGATATGACGTTTTTGCAAAAGTGGTCAATCTAATAAGCACTCTTTATTGACGTATATACATCGAAGATCTGGAACACCTGATGTGGAACTTCAAGAGCAATACTACACTTAAAATGTATAGAAACGAATGTTATGAAATAGGTATGGTGACACAAAACCGACGATTATCCCTTTATACACTATAGAAATATGAACTCAAGGACAATCCCCGGTGGACGTCGTTAAAAAAAAGACAATCCCTATACCATACCGCTAACTGTGGATGAAAATTACTTGGGCTATTGTGATGGGATGCTAATGGACTAGGAATGGGGAAACTACGGGAACTATGGCACCTGCCGATGACAATGTATTAGATACATGTAAAAATTGCTGGTGGAGACTTCGCCAGCTCACTTACTGGGCCCCCGGGAATCAGTCACTGAATAGCAACAAGAGGACAACAGGGACATGAGCGGCTGAAGTGTGAGAATACCTCGGCGGATTTTAAACGCAGATTACGCGCTCCCTGTGGGTCACTTACCACGAGGCATCCTCCGAGCAGGGCTACTAACCCTGCTCTAGCGACTCCACTCTGGACGGCCAAGCCAAGCCAGAGGCTTGAGACCTACCCCCGTCATGGTTCACTCTGACCTGCCGGAGATGGGGGCAGTATACTCTCCCTGGAGAACTCAGTATATACAGCCCCGCGGGGTAGCTACTCCCCGTCATCAGCCTCAGATGTCCTGCGGTGCTTATATCTCATTATTATTGTCGTTATTATCTCAAGAGCCTTTGTCCCAATTATGTTAGAGTCGACTTCCAGTCACGATGCAACTGAGTACCAGTGTTTTACAAGGAGCGACTACCTATCTGACCTCCACAACCCGGTTACCCGCTCAACCCAACACCCCTTGGTAAAACTGGTCAGACTTACTGGTCTGACTACCCATAACGACTGCCAAGAATGTTCAATGACAGCCGGAACCTACAGTTTAAGCCTTCCAAATAACGGTCATTGGTATCCAAAATATACGTAGAAAGTACCTACATACGAACTTAGAAAAGTTGCATTGGCAGGTACTTGCCAGACCTGGAATCAAAGACGCACGCTCATACTTGAGAGATTGGTTCTCTACCCACTAAACCACCACGACTTCCACTAAGTCACCACGACTTTGTCATCTATTTTAATGTTTTTTACGTAATACGTGTAATATTTTTGCCACACACAACTTAAATGCGGACTAATTAGAATCACTACATTTATCCCTATGGTCGCGTCTATTGCGGTTCAGTTCTCAGCGTTTTGTTTAGTCTGCTGTGCTTTTGCCGTTGAAGTACAAAAATTAAATATATGGAACGTTTCTAATGCGTATCCCGTTGTTTTCAAGTCAACGGGCTCTTAAAATTCAATATCAGACGATTAAGATCTTTGATTTTGCTGACCCCGTAGTCGCTGGCATAAGGGACAGGATCCGCGTACGAAGTCGCGGGCAGAAGCTAGTTGTGAATAAAAGTTTTAATTTTCGAGGTAAGTTCAATATTATTTTTGATTATTGTAGTCTAAATGTTTGTTTTGCGGTTTTAGTTTAGAAATAATACAATCGAAAAATTAAATTGTATTAAAAAGTTATTTACTTTTGTGTAGTGTAAAAACAACATTGCGCCTTCCGCGCATGATATAAAGTATGACGGGAAGAGTAAAACGAATTTTTATTTTTTACAGTATGGCTGGCTTATCGCAAAATGAGATAAGTGATTTTTTGCATAATTGGGACGACTCTGAAGACGGTTTAGATTCTTCAGACTCTGAAGCTGAAGATGAAGTAAACTATTACCGGTCTGCGCGGGAAATTCAACAAGACCTTGAAGAAGCCATCCTTGAGGAAGAAAACAATGAAATTGTTTTTCCTGTTACGTCTGAAGATCGAAATGATGAAGACCCCGCTTTACTTATTGGTGACGACGAAATTTCCGACCCCCCCCCTCATTAGTGACGAAACTCAGGGTAACACTTCTAGTAGTGGACGTAATCAATCAAGACAATATGGCGAAAAAGGAATCTTATTACCAGTGATGAGGATCTTGTATTCAAGGGAAATACTCAAATGACCTCTGACGTACTAGAATGTCAGTCCCCTTTTGAATTTTTTCGTTTCGTATTTCGACATTCACTCGTGACAAAGATTGTTGAGGAAAGTAATTTATATTCTACTCAGAAGCAAGTATCAAATCCTGAACACATAGATGAAAATGACCTTTACAAATTTATAGGTATTCTGATATATAACTCTGTAATCCATTATCCAAATAGAAAACTGTACTGGAATAACAAATTTGGCTATGATCTCATAAAAAATACAATGCCTTCAAAGAAATTTGAGAAAATTTGTTCCATAATTCATTTCAATAACAAAGATAAAAATTTACCCAATACACATTCTGATTATGATAAGCTTTACCTTGTTAGACCTCTTGTAGATAATCTCAACGAACGATTTGGCTTGATACCCATGGAGCAGAGACTGTCTATTGATGAGCAAATGTGCTCGACAAAGATGAGTCATTACATGAAGCAGTACATGCCAAATAAGCCACACAAGTGGGGTATCAAGCTCTTTCTTATATGTAGTATATATGGTTATGCCCATAGATTTGAAATTTATACTGGTCGTGGCAAAACTGATGTGGCTTCATCAAATGAACCAGACTTGGGAGAGGCTGCAAACACTGTTATAAGACTATCCCGCATGGTACCTCGAAGAGTCAACCATATAATATATTTTGACAATTTCTACACGTCATTACAGCTTGTGACATATTTAGCGAAAGAAGGTATTTATTCTCTGGGAACGGTACGCACTAATCGTCTTCGTAATTGTAAACTTCCAGACAAAAAAGAAATCATGAAGAAAAAAGTGCCTAGAGGATTTTACGAGGAAAATGTAGCTAATGTTGATGGTGTAGATGTCAGTGCCATTGTTTGGAAAGATAATAAAGCTATAAATTTGATTTCCACATATGTGGGAGCAGAACCTGCAACGTCTGTAACTCGGTTCGACAAACAAAAGAAAGAAAGAGTTGCTATTCCCTGTCCAAAAGCAATTAGAGAATACAATATGCACATGGGGGGAGTAGACTTGCTAGATTCTTTTATCGGACGTTATCATATTAGGATAAAGAGTCGAAAGTGGACTATGAGACTATTTTATCATCTTTTAGATGTTTCTGTTTTAAATGCTTGGCTGATATATAAAAAAGTCGGAAGACAAAATTATATGACTTCATCCAAACTCCTAAATCTATGTGAGTTTAGGCTAGAATTAGCAGATTCACTTTGTCGGGTTGGTATTCCTATAAATAACGGTGGAAAACGTGGTCGACCAGCAAGTTCTACTTTACAGACTGAAATTGAGCAGAAAAGACGTAAAGGCCAGGTTCAAGAAACGTCCGAAAAAAACTATTGAAATCACTCACAAATTTAAATTCAGTGAATGGCCAACTAAAGGGATTAGGATAAGTAGGGATGTCTTGTATAACTTGTACCACGAAAGGTCATTGACTTCTGATCCATCTTTTCACGATTATGTAAGAAACTACTCGAAGATATTTAAAAGGGTATGTATTCTTGCTAAATCGAAATCAATTAGTAATAAAATAGCCAAATCAGACAATAAAATAAAAACGGTCTGGAATATTATAAACGTTGAAACCGGCTAAACCAAAATGCGGGATGCTGACCCGCGGTTAGTTATTGATAATACTGTTATCTCAGATAAGGTAGAGGTTGCCAATGCTTTTGACACCTTTTTTTCAAACATTCCCGTAGAGGTTACCAAGTCCCTTAATTCATCTTCGATATTAGCTGAGTCATTACTTCGACAAAACTTCAGTAGAAATGTACCTAGCTTTAAATTTCAATATGTTTCTGATTACACGATTAAAAGAGCATTTAAGTCTTTAAATTTAAAAAAGACTCAGGACTTATGGGGCTTTTCTATCACAGTCATTAGTTCCATTATTGAGAGTGTTGCCCCAATACTTAGTGAAATTTTTAACCTCTGCATCGACAACGGTATCTTCCCTGACTTGATGAAACTCAGCAAAATTATTCCTATCTTTAAATCAGGCTGTAAGAAAAACCCTTCCAACTACAGACCTATTTCAATTCTTCCAGCCTTTAGTAAAATCTTCGAAAGGATCATGTTAGACCAGATGTTAAGACATTTTAATTTAAACAAGATATTTCATGACCGTCAGTACGGCTTCACAAAGAGTAGGTCTACCACTGACGCAAGTGCAAGATTGATCACCCAAATCTTAAACGCCTGGGAAGATTCGCGGGATGCTGTGGGCATCTTCTGCGATCTTTCTAAGGCGTTCGATTGCGTTGACCACGACACTCTCATTTGTAAGCTGAACCACTACGGAATTCGTGGTAAAGCTCTCGCGCTCGTCCTTTCCTATCTATCAAATAGACAGCAAGTAGTGGACATAAGTGGCTCTACTTCATCTGGGTCATTAGTAAAAATGGGCGTGCCGCAGGGCTCAATTTTAGGTCCTTTTTTATTCTTAGCTTATATAAATGATCTCCCGTATATGATGTCTGAGATCTCTGATATTATTTTATTTGCTGATGACACTTCCCTTGTCTTCAAAATTAACAGAAAGGAATCATCATCATTTATTTATTCAGTAACAATTTCCATTGTGTAGAATTACAAAGCATATGCACATAAAAATTACAATCTATACATATAATAAATCTATACATATAATAAATCTGTAAAAAAACTGTGTCTGTACATTGAATATATTAAAAAAATAATAATTGGATGGGGTTTAGAAACAGTAATGGAGCACAAATCCAAAAAAAAAATTCTGTCTGTATGTCTGTATGTCTGCATGTCTGTATGTCTGTATGTCTGTATGTCTGTATGTCTGTTTGTTTGTACACGCTAATCTTCGGAACTACTGGACGGATTTCAATGATTTTTTCTTTGTTGTATCAGTATTAAGCCTGGTCAACATATAGGCTATAATTTATCTTCGAAACTTGAAGACCTGGTGCAGAACACCAACAGACCAACAAAACTATAAGAGATACCAAAATGGTGCCATAGCAAAAATTGTTTCATGTGATAAGCATTTTCAGCTGAGATAATAAATTTTAAGATCTGGAACACCTGATGTGGAACCCCAAGAGCCCAGCTTCTCTGTACCATATACAGGTATGACGTTTTAGCAAAAGTTGTTCAACTTGATAAGCACTTTCTATTGACTTATACAAATTGAAGATCTAAAACACCTGATGTGGAACTCCAGGGGCCCAGCTAGACTATAGCATATAGAGGTGTGACGTTTTAGCAAAAGCTGTTCAATCTGATAAGCACTCTCTGTTGACTTATAAAAATTGAAGATGTAAAACACCTGATGTGGAACCCCAGGAGCCCAGCTAGACTATAGCATATAAAGATATGACGTTTTTGCAAAAGTGGTCAATCTAATAAGCACTCTTTATTGACGTATATACATCGAAGATCTGGAACACCTGATGTGGAACTTCAAGAGCAATACTACACTTAAAATGTATAGAAACGAATGTTATGAAATAGGTATGGTGACACAAAACCGACGATTATCCCTTTATACACTATAGAAATATGAACTCAAGGACAATCCCCGGTGGACGTCGTTAAAAAAAAGACAATCCCTATACCATACCGCTAACTGTGGATGAAAATTACTTGGGCTATTGTGATGGGATGCTAATGGACTAGGAATGGGGAAACTACGGGAACTATGGCACCTGCCGATGACAATGTATTAGATACATGTAAAAATTGCTGGTGGAGACTTCGCCAGCTCACTTACTGGGCCCCCGGGAATCAGTCACTGAATAGCAACAAGAGGACAACAGGGACATGAGCGGCTGAAGTGTGAGAATACCTCGGCGGATTTTAAACGCAGATTACGCGCTCCCTGTGGGTCACTTACCACGAGGCATCCTCCGAGCAGGGCTACTAACCCTGCTCTAGCGACTCCACTCTGGACGGCCAAGCCAAGCCAGAGGCTTGAGACCTACCCCCGTCATGGTTCACTCTGACCTGCCGGAGATGGGGGCAGTATACTCTCCCTGGAGAACTCAGTATATACAGCCCCGCGGGGTAGCTACTCCCCGTCATCAGCCTCAGATGTCCTGCGGTGCTTATATCTCATTATTATTGTCGTTATTATCTCAAGAGCCTTTGTCCCAATTATGTTAGAGTCGACTTCCAGTCACGATGCAACTGAGTACCAGTGTTTTACAAGGAGCGACTACCTATCTGACCTCCACAACCCGGTTACCCGCTCAACCCAACACCCCTTGGTAAAACTGGTCAGACTTACTGGTCTGACTACCCATAACGACTGCCAAGAATGTTCAATGACAGCCGGAACCTACAGTTTAAGCCTTCCAAATAACGGTCATTGGTATCCAAAATATACGTAGAAAGTACCTACATACGAACTTAGAAAAGTTGCATTGGCAGGTACTTGCCAGACCTGGAATCAAAGACGCACGCTCATACTTGAGAGATTGGTTCTCTACCCACTAAACCACCACGACTTCCACTAAGTCACCACGACTTTGTCATCTATTTTAATGTTTTTTACGTAATACGTGTAATATTTTTGCCACACACAACTTAAATGCGGACTAATTAGAATCACTACATTTATCCCTATGGTCGCGTCTATTGCGGTTCAGTTCTCAGCGTTTTGTTTAGTCTGCTGTGCTTTTGCCGTTGAAGTACAAAAATTAAATATATGGAACGTTTCTAATGCGTATCCCGTTGTTTTCAAGTCAACGGGCTCTTAAAATTCAATATCAGACGATTAAGATCTTTGATTTTGCTGACCCCGTAGTCGCTGGCATAAGGGACAGGATCCGCGTACGAAGTCGCGGGCAGAAGCTAGTCTATACATATAATAAATCTGTAAAAAAACTGTGTCTGTACATTGAATATATTAAAAAAATAATAATTGGATGGGGTTTAGAAACAGTAATGGAGCACAAATCCAAAAAAAAAATTCTGTCTGTATGTCTGTATGTCTGCATGTCTGTATGTCTGTATGTCTGTATGTCTGTATGTCTGTTTGTTTGTACACGCTAATCTTCGGAACTACTGGACGGATTTCAATGATTTTTTCTTTGTTGTATCAGTATTAAGCCTGGTCAACATATAGGCTATAATTTATCTTCGAAACTTGAAGACCTGGTGCAGAACACCAACAGACCAACAAAACTATAAGAGATACCAAAATGGTGCCATAGCAAAAATTGTTTCATGTGATAAGCATTTTCAGCTGAGATAATAAATTTTAAGATCTGGAACACCTGATGTGGAACCCCAAGAGCCCAGCTTCTCTGTACCATATACAGGTATGACGTTTTAGCAAAAGTTGTTCAACTTGATAAGCACTTTCTATTGACTTATACAAATTGAAGATCTAAAACACCTGATGTGGAACTCCAGGGGCCCAGCTAGACTATAGCATATAGAGGTGTGACGTTTTAGCAAAAGCTGTTCAATCTGATAAGCACTCTCTGTTGACTTATAAAAATTGAAGATGTAAAACACCTGATGTGGAACCCCAGGAGCCCAGCTAGACTATAGCATATAAAGATATGACGTTTTTGCAAAAGTGGTCAATCTAATAAGCACTCTTTATTGACGTATATACATCGAAGATCTGGAACACCTGATGTGGAACTTCAAGAGCAATACTACACTTAAAATGTATAGAAACGAATGTTATGAAATAGGTATGGTGACACAAAACCGACGATTATCCCTTTATACACTATAGAAATATGAACTCAAGGACAATCCCCGGTGGACGTCGTTAAAAAAAAGACAATCCCTATACCATACCGCTAACTGTGGATGAAAATTACTTGGGCTATTGTGATGGGATGCTAATGGACTAGGAATGGGGAAACTACGGGAACTATGGCACCTGCCGATGACAATGTATTAGATACATGTAAAAATTGCTGGTGGAGACTTCGCCAGCTCACTTACTGGGCCCCCGGGAATCAGTCACTGAATAGCAACAAGAGGACAACAGGGACATGAGCGGCTGAAGTGTGAGAATACCTCGGCGGATTTTAAACGCAGATTACGCGCTCCCTGTGGGTCACTTACCACGAGGCATCCTCCGAGCAGGGCTACTAACCCTGCTCTAGCGACTCCACTCTGGACGGCCAAGCCAAGCCAGAGGCTTGAGACCTACCCCCGTCATGGTTCACTCTGACCTGCCGGAGATGGGGGCAGTATACTCTCCCTGGAGAACTCAGTATATACAGCCCCGCGGGGTAGCTACTCCCCGTCATCAGCCTCAGATGTCCTGCGGTGCTTATATCTCATTATTATTGTCGTTATTATCTCAAGAGCCTTTGTCCCAATTATGTTAGAGTCGACTTCCAGTCACGATGCAACTGAGTACCAGTGTTTTACAAGGAGCGACTACCTATCTGACCTCCACAACCCGGTTACCCGCTCAACCCAACACCCCTTGGTAAAACTGGTCAGACTTACTGGTCTGACTACCCATAACGACTGCCAAGAATGTTCAATGACAGCCGGAACCTACAGTTTAAGCCTTCCAAATAACGGTCATTGGTATCCAAAATATACGTAGAAAGTACCTACATACGAACTTAGAAAAGTTGCATTGGCAGGTACTTGCCAGACCTGGAATCAAAGACGCACGCTCATACTTGAGAGATTGGTTCTCTACCCACTAAACCACCACGACTTCCACTAAGTCACCACGACTTTGTCATCTATTTTAATGTTTTTTACGTAATACGTGTAATATTTTTGCCACACACAACTTAAATGCGGACTAATTAGAATCACTACATTTATCCCTATGGTCGCGTCTATTGCGGTTCAGTTCTCAGCGTTTTGTTTAGTCTGCTGTGCTTTTGCCGTTGAAGTACAAAAATTAAATATATGGAACGTTTCTAATGCGTATCCCGTTGTTTTCAAGTCAACGGGCTCTTAAAATTCAATATCAGACGATTAAGATCTTTGATTTTGCTGACCCCGTAGTCGCTGGCATAAGGGACAGGATCCGCGTACGAAGTCGCGGGCAGAAGCTAGTAAACAATAAATCAATATTAAAAATGAATTCATGTCAAAAGATACCAAAATATAAAATAACAGAGAATACATTTATGATTTTGTAACATTACTTAGTTCCGATATATGATACAGACATTTTTCTAATAAAAAGGCTTTTAACTTAGCTTTGAACAGGTGAGTGTTATAGATTAGTGTTTTGAGTTCAGAAGGCAACTTATTAAAAACTTCTACAGCTTGGTACTTCGAGCAATGTTCTACTACTTTAAATTTAGGAACTATATGTTGTTTAAAGGTTTTTCTTCGCGTGCTCTCTCTAATCTCACGTTCCTCTTGTATTTCAAATTCATGTACATACTTCGCAAAATGACTTAAGAGGACCAATATGTATAGACTAGGCACAGTTAAAATTCCCAATGTTTTAAAGTAATCCCTACATGAAACCTGTTGTGAAATTCTAACAATTGTTCTTATAGCTCGTTTCTGTAAAATGAATGCTCTCTGCCAATTATAATTGTAACTATTTCCCCAGAGCACAATGCTATACCTTATCCTGGACTCGACCAGGGCATGATATACAGCCTTTAACTGTTTTATATTTAATTTATCCCTCAGGCTCCTTAGTGCGTAACAGGCTGACGACATGGATGAATCAATACCTGCGAGCTCCGGTTTCCAATTCAAATACGAATCTATATTAATACCTAAGAATTTATTCTTGTCCACTGATGCAATTCTGTCTTGATTTATTTGTATATCTAAATTTTCATTATTACGAGTCGTAGTCTTAAATAATAGCAGCGTTTTACCTGAAATAAAACGCATATTAAATACTTACCTTATTTGAAGCTTACTAGTTTGAGATAGGCACCTACGTGTTTTCCGCTTTTATCTCCGTCCTTTTCTACCCCATATCTTGCATCTCTCTCGCACATCGACCAGTTTCACTCCCCACCAGGCAGGAGGCGACGAGTGTTCTCGGCGGCCACAGTTCGTCATTGAGTCGAAAACACCAGGCAGAAATTAAAATGTAAGCTTCAAATAAGGTAAGTATTTAATATGCGTTTTATTTCAGGTAAAACGCTGCTATTAAATTCTTGACCGTTATTTGAAGCTTACTAGTTTGAGACGTGTTTGTTATCGCCTGGTGGAAGTGGACGCCAATGTGAGCAAAAGCACAATGAAATTGTGTATGTAAATAGGTACTTAGGTACACGAGTAATCACATGTAAGTATGTGTATTGCGTCCTGGAATACTAATGTAATAAAAGTTAACTGGTACTGGTACTCAGCTACATCCTGTTAGACTGGAAGCCGACCCCAACATAGTTGGGAAAGGGGCTCGGAGGATGAGTAATAAAAATTAAAAGAGAGATGCAAGAACAAAAGCAAAATTGATTTCATTTTCTAATAGTAATTAACAAAAATATTGCGATACTTCTTAATAACAATAGTAACAAAAATATAGACATTAATCAGCTGGATTAATTAAATAATCGAGATAACTTGCTACTTCTATTTAGTGGGTATCTTTCTCTTCTGTAAAAATGGGCAAATGTATTGCCTGATCGCCAATTACCCTTGGCTAATATATCGTCCAAAGGTATATTGTCAACACAGATTTTAACGCTACCGCCGAGTGGAAGCTTCCTGGGGTTGTAGTTATTCCTGCCTCTTTTAACAATGTCTTAATCCACCCGCAATCATCGTTCGGGTGCCTGCCTTTGGTTGGCCTCTAACGGATATAAATAAATTTAAGGAATTAGCCGATGTCCGTCTATCTTCTAACAAGGCTTTAGTCTTTCTGACCCAATACACTGGACTTAGATTTATATTTTCCTGATTATCCATCAAACAACAACCCGACTGCCTATGACTAGAACTGTCGGTCTTAGAGCCAAAGACTGGCCATAAGATTAAATTATCTTTGTTGTTTTTGAAATGTTCTGGGTCTATTTCAAGCAAGGAAAGATCATGGACTCGCCTTTCCGAAACAAGCTAGCAAAAGAAAGAGCAGCAGTGTGCCTGGAAGTTGCAAAAGGATTATTCTTGTCTACGTTTACTGCACTTAAGTAGGTTACCAATTGGTCAATATTCCAGATGGACGGCTTCCCGGGGAACAGGTTTGCTCAGCGCTATTGATTTTAAAATGTGTCCGACTAGAACGTGTGAACCTAGCTCTCCAGTGGTTTCTGCATTGCATAGTGTAGCTATAACTGACTTGTGTAATAAAATAGTATTGTATGCTAGTTTATTTACTATGTGTAAGTCCGCAAAAAATTGGGTAAGTATAGGTCCAAATAGGGATTCAGGGATTCAAGGATTCATAGGATCCAATTTCATAGTTTTCGCCCCAATTTAACCATCGACTCCAAGCTGATTGATAAGTCTTGCGTGTGGATTGAAGAAGACTTCAGTCGGAGAGACTCCTTGTCCCTCCCCCCCCCCCCCTCCCCATTTCCTTGACCTTGGCAGGGGGTATCCCCGTTGCTGTGTCTATCGGTTTCTGCTCGAGGTTCATCAGTGTGTAGGGTACTGCTAATGATCGGGACTTCAAATCTGCTCGCCAAAATACCTGGTGCCACCGAAGGAACTACTATGAGATTAACTCCCGTTCCTGAATTGAGATGACTGATGACCTACCTACGGTATAAGGTAAGGTGGCGGTAATACCCATGCTAGCGGGTAAGTCCAAACTTGAGAAAAAGGGCATCGTGGAACCCCGCTTTCGGGTCCTTCAGATCTAGGGGCACGTAGTACACAACTATGTATCCCTGGGCTCGCTTCGAGGCAAATAGGTCCACTGCTGATACAAGATGCCCCTCCGGTGGAGGTTTGTGTCGGGAGAGATGGTCTGCATGACTGTTGAATAGGGCTGGTATATGATTCACGACGTGATAGATTTGATACAGCTCGAGATAAGTGAATACTTTGTACGTCAAGTTCGGTAGGCTCCTTGATCGGGTGCCACCTTGATTTCTTAGATATGACACTACAGTCCCATTTTTGCATTGAAAAATGGCTGTTGATCTCCTTAGCAACTCGCCGTGATTATCCAGTTAATACTGCAAGCATCTCTTTCAGATCGCAGTGAAAGCCTTTTTCTCTCTTGTTCCATGAACCCATTACGGGAGTTCCGTTCAGTTGTGCCCCCATCCTACATCGGAGGCGTCCGTGGTTATAAGGTGACAGGGAAGTGGCGTATGAATATCCAAGGTTTGGTGGCAGCTGACCAGCCACCACTTTAGATCTGCTAAGGCATCTGCTGGTAGGTTCAACATTGCTATACTCCATTCACCGAGCCGTGAGCCCACAATGTAACCAAAGAATGACACTTTTCAAAATGGTGGGTATAACCCGACCGATGACAAAAACGTCACATTTTTATGTAAAATGTTCTTAGTATCTGTGGTCTTCAATTAAGTAGGGTTCTATGTATGACAGTCAAGACTTCCAGGTTCCTTTTACATGTAAACGATTTACTACATATTTAATTAAAATTAAGAAAACAATTTACGGCATTTATTATATTTGATTTCAAATAAGTTTGAAAAGATTGCATAAGTTCCACAGACATCGTTCTAAAATATAATTTCTAATATTGTCAGTATATTACTTTCGTAGTTATTTTTATAAAATATGATCATTACTTCAATCGTGACTTATAAGAACCCTTTTTATGGTTTGTTCACCGTTTGGCTCACGGTTCCATGAATAGGGTAGGTATAGATTGCTGTTCAACGAGTTCAAGAGGAGAGCCCGGTAATGCAGTCTGCCGTATGGGACAACAAAAACTTGCGAAGTTTAAAAGTCCTATCAAGCTATGCAGGTCTTCTAAGTTTGTCGTGCTGTTTGTCACGTAGTGCGTTTTGTCATTATCTTGTTGATAATGCTTGCGATTTATTCACTTGCCATCCAAAACGTGGTGCAAATGATCCCAAAGTAGGCGAATATATCTTGGTGAGCCACCAGAAAATCGAGATACACAATTATAAGTAACCCTTGAGTTTTCAAAGTTTGAGCAACCCAATTGGTCACTGTGGCGAAGGTCTTGGGTGCCGTGCTTAAGCCAAATGGTAGGCACGTAATCTGAAGCAGTCTTCTTCTGTATACTAGTCGAAGAACATGTCTGTGACCTTCGGCTAACGGAAGGTAGAAGTAAGCCTGGACGAGATCCACTTGCACAGCCATTCGTCTTTCTGAAGAAACTCTAGCACCCGAAAAACATTTATTACACTGAAGGGTTCCGTAATTATGAACTTGTTGAGAACCTTGAGATTGAGTATTGGACGGTTCTTTCCGTCGCCTTTTGGGCACAAGAAACATATTGGAAAGAAAGCTGGCAGAATTTGCAGCTATCAATAGAACTTTTTGTTTTATCATTTGGGATATGACGACATCCATCTCTTTGGACTCTCTGGTCAAATCTGGCATTATCTATCAAAGGTGGCTTTTGGCCAATGGTATCCGATACCCAGTTATTATTTTTGACAAGAAAGGCGGAGCTCCCATTTCTTTCCATTGGTCTTGATATAATGTTAGGCAACCCGCCTCGAAAGTCATAACTTACGTGCCATGTTGGACGCATCAAAGTCCGCCTGCGGTCCCGCTTTGTTTCGTCTGTTGGACATGGTTCCTATTGTAATTTACTCGTGATGTCCCAAGGGAGCCTTTAGAGTTTTGCGTCACACGCCATTCAGCGTGAGTGTGATTACCATTTCCCTTCGAGGGAAGGTTATAATGGCGACTCTTCGACAGTCGATCCAAATAGCCACCCTGCGAGGGTAGATTGCAATGATGGTACGACCCGCAACATGCATGCTTGGTACCCTGCGAGGGTCCGTGATAATGAGCCGACCCCTGCGGGGGGTGGCAAGTATACTTACTGGTCCCTGCTTTGTAATGATGCTGCTACTCGCAACATGCAAGATTGGTACCCTGCGCGGGTCCGTGATAATGAACCGACCCCTGCGGGGGGTGGCTAGTATACTTACTGGTCCCTGCTTTGTAATGATGCTGCGACTCGCAAAATGCAAGATTGGTACCCTGCGCGGGTCCGTGATAATGAACCGACCCCTGTGGGGGGTGGCTAGTATACTTACTGGTCCCCACTTTGTAATGATGCTGCGTCTCGCAACATGCAAGATTGGTACCCTGCGCGGGTCCGTGAAAATGAGCCAACCCCTGCGGGGGGTGGCTAACATACTTACTGGCAGTCCTAGGCGGAGCGTACCAAGTCTTTCAAGGCCGAAAAGCATCACACGCCGAGATAATGAGCCGACCCCTACGGGGGGTGGCTAACAGACTTACTGGCAGTCCGAGGGGAGCGTACCAAGTCTTTCAAGGCCGAAAACCATTACACGCCGTGATAATGAGCCGACCCCCATGGGGGGTGGCTAACAGACTTACTGGCAGTCCGAGGGGAGCGTACCAAGTCTTTCAAGGCCGAAAAGCTTTCTTGACACCATCAGCCCTCTTCAAGTGCGGTAGTGATCAGTCCGAACTAAGGAGATGCTGGTTGGACCGCACCTCACACCATTCCATTACATTTTTGTCAAACCGTTGAACGCCTTGCAGGATTGAACTAGGGCCACAGGTGCCTTAGGAACTTCGGGCTTGCTTTCTTTTCCATAGTCGTTTATTATTTACTGCATCTGTATTTGCTTTATAAGTCACTCATTCTGAAAACAAATTACTGAAAAAAAAAAAAGTACACGGAAGAAACTCGTGACAAAAAAGGGGTAGATGTACAAAATATTATCACTTGATTTCGCAAAATCGAATATCAAACGGTAAAACCGTTAACAAATTGTATAAAATATTATAAACTCACCTGTGTTCTGCGAGAGCACTGAGTTTATTTTTCAACGAAATACTACAGCGGTTGGTTAGACCAACCTTCTCGGGCGGAAAACAAGACGCCAATGACGAACTGTGGCCGCCGAGAACACTCGTCGCCTCCTGCCTGGTGGGGAGTGAAACTGGTCGATGTGCGAGAGAGATGCAAGATATGGGGTAGAAAAGGACGGAGATAAAAGCGGAAAGCACGTAGGTGCCTATCTCAAACTAGTAAGCTTCAAATAACGGTCAAGAATTTAATAAGAGGTTGGTAATCTAGTCCCATAAACGTAAACGATAGCTTGGTTATTCTGAGCAAGTGGTTTGCCGCGAATAACTTGCTTCTTAATTCTTCTAAAACCAAATGTATTAAATTCTCTTTACCCAATGTAACACCAGTAGGGCTCAATATCGTTCTGGACGATAATAAGTTAGATGTTATTAGTCAAACCGTCTTCTTGGGCATCACCATAGACTCTAAATTGCAATGGGGTGCCCACATCTCAGCAATGTCAAAAAGGCTGAGTTCCGCAGCTTATTCAGTCAGAAAAATAAGACAGATTACTGACGTTGCTTCTGCTAGGCTCGTGTATTTTGCTTACTTCCATAGTATTATGTCCTACGGTATTTTATTGTGGGGGGCAGCGGCGGACGTAAATTCAATATTTGTACTCCAGAAAAGGGCAATTCGTGCAATTTATGGCCTCGGCCCTCGCGAGTCACTGAGAGAATTATTTAAAGAAATTGAAATACTTACACTTCCTTCTCTTTATATTCTAGAAAATATAATGGTCGTACGCAAAAACTTAAATCAATTTATTGTTAAAAGTGATATACATTCGATTAATACAAGAAACAAGCACAAACTAGTAGTTCCGAGATTCAGATTAACGAAATCGAATAAATCGTTTTTAGAGAACTGTGTCCGTTTTTACAACAAGCTGCCTAAGTGTGTAACCGATCTCACGGATATAAAATTTAAGAACACTGTAAAATCCACCCTCATTAAAAAAGCTTATTATAAAATTCAAGACTTCGTTGACGATAAAGATATTATATGGCGATAACTCATCTCTCCATGTGTGGCTTCCCTGGCAATTAAACGTCTTTTTCTTTTCTCTTTGGATTGTATTGATTTGACTGTTTACCTTTCAGTTGCATTGTATAATTTTATCAGCTTACTATTGTTATGTAATAGAATGTTTGTGAAAATATTACTTTTTAAACGAGTGTCTATGGAGTTTCTTGCCGGCTCTTCTCCATGAGACCAACTTTTTGGAACCGTGCAACTAATTTGACGTTTCATAAGAGCCTGCAAAGGCCTATTTGAAATAAAAACAATTTGATTTTGATTTTTCAAGCGGCGCCATCTAAAGATATCCGAATGGATCAAATATCACATTGGGCTGTTTGGACTGAAAAGCAAGAAAGGTGCAAATACCCCGGTTGTTCTGGATTCACTTATAGAAAATGTATGAAATGTGGGGTTTCTTTATGTGACACAAAATCACAAAGCTGTTTTTTTAAATACCACAATGAATAAAAAATAAATAATTTCTTTCTGTTGGTTGCCATACTTCGTGTTCCCTACTGAACGCGCATTGTAGTTTTTAAACAACACAATGTTTTTTTGCGAAAAAGAATACCTTTTTTCAATAAATATTTTTTTCAATATTTTATTGTGTTTTTTATTGTTATAACTAACAACATTTATTTATTTTACATGAAATAAAAAAATTGCGACTTTAAGGGTTAATTGAAGATACTATCAGAGGTCGCCCTATTTTAGGTACATTTTACACCCAAGAACTTCAAAAAACAAAACATCCCGATATTTATCTAGTTGAGAAAGTTCTTAGAAGAAGGTAACAGAGTTTTAGTAAAATGGTTAGGTTTGTCTTCAGCTGAAAGCAGTTGGATTGATAAATCGAATGTAATATTATAAATAATATTAACAGCAAACTGATGAACTGAAACTGAGATAACGGTGTAAATAAGTTGGACGAATATTGCAAAGATCACGATATTGCATATCACAAGTCATCAAACTTGAAAGATCGACATAAGGCTGATTTAATTTTGTTAAAAATGGCGAAACAGCGAGCGGTTGCTTCCGATGCCAGTACAGGCGAAAAACTCGCAGCACGCTTAGTAAGTAAGGCTATGTCGACAAAAATTAAAACTGGTTCTGGTTTGAGGAAAAAGCGTTCTCCAAAAGTTACATCTGGAAAAGGATTAAAAAGTAAATTAAAAACTGTTATTACAAAAGCAAAAAGACACATAAAAAAATTAAAACCTAAGAGCAAGAAAATGGCTATAGAATTAGCTATTGCTGCTACCAGAGAATTAGCTGATGATTCATCGATTAAGCTCCCTCGTGTTATTCCTATTCCAAAAACTGGGGGAGTACTACCTCTGATTCCTATTTTTGCGGGATTATCAGCAGCGGGAGCTTTAGCAGGCGGTGCAGCTGGTATTGCCAAAACCATAAATGAATTCAAAATGGCTAAAAAACTGTATGAGGAATCGAGAAGATACAATGAAAAAATGGAAGCTTTATGTATTGGGAAAGGACTACATCTAAAACCACATAAGGACGGTCTTGGAATTTTCGTGTCAAAAGAAAAAAACTAAAATATCGGCTACCCAAAAGGGCCTTAACTAACTTTGACATTTTAAAGTATGGAAATAGAATTTCTTATTTTAGAGGTGTCTGGTAAACCTGCAGAAGCTGGGTATCACCTCCGGCCTCCGGCCTCCGGCTCAGGGTGACCGCAACGGGCGCCCGAATGCTGGAGGTCCCAGGAGCGGCCAGTGGGCCCGCCGCAGACGCTCTAGCCGAGAGGCTTAGGGCGTCCATAAGTGCGGACGACGCCCGAGTCTCCAGGCCCCACAAGTGCGCGGATCTGCGCATCATGGGCCTGGATGACTCAGCTACTGCGGAGGAGGTAGTGGCCGCCGTCGCTAGGACGGGTGGGTGCTCCGCCGACGAAGTCAAGGCGGGCACCATACGTCCCGACTTCAGGGGCACGTGCACCATCACGGTGAGCTGCCCCGTGACGGCGGCCAAGAACATTGTTGACGGCCGAAGATTGCTGGTCGGCTGGGTGTCGGCGCAGGTTAAGCTGCTTGACCCCAGACCGCTGAGGTGCTTCCGATGCCACGTCGGGCATCATGTGGGTGTCCGTTGCACCCCGAGGTCGACCGCAGTGCCCTCTGTTTCCGCTGCGGTCAGCCCGGTCACAAGGCCGTGGAATGCAGCGCCACGCCGCACTGCTCTGCATGTGCGGCTGCTGGCAAGCCGGCCGAACACCGGGCGGGGAGCAAGACCTGTGCCCCACCCGCCAAGCCGAGTAAGGGCAAGGGTCGGCCGTCCGTCGTTGCCACCGCCGCCACCTCCGCAGTGGCCACCACCGCAGCTCCTGCGGCCGCCGCCGCCCCCAACGCTGCCGCCGCTGTCGACGCCGTCGCCACTGCTGCTGCCGCAGCGCCCGCGTCTGAAGAGGAGGAAGACGTGATGGAGTGCTAGCCTGACTCCACTACGCTTCCTCCAGGCGAACATCAACCACTGCGCCCGTGCCCAGGATCTGTTGCTCCAAAGCATGGCGCAGTGGTCGATCAACATCGCCGTGGTCGCTGAGCCGTACTTTGTCCTTCCCAGGGATGACTGGGTTAAGGACCTTAGCGGCTCAGTGACCATCATATCGTCGGCCGCCGCTGGTACTCCTTCCCTCGAAGGGGTGAAGAGTGGAAGGGGTTGCGTCGCAGCACGGTTCGGGGAGATAGTCGTCGTGGGGGTGTACTTCTCCCCGAGCCGAACTCTCGCCGAGTTCCACAACTCCCTCCTGGAGTTGTCCGTCGTCGTCGGAAGTTATTCCCTCCCTGTGCTAGTGTTAGGGGACTTCAACGCCAAGAATCTGGCCTGGGGTTCCCGACGCACAGATGCACGGGCTAGGATGGTGGAGGACTGGGCGCTGGAAGCAGGCCTGGTCGTCCTCAATCGGGGTTCTGTCCCCACGTGTGTACGGATGCGGGGCGAGTCAGTGGTGGACATCTCGTTCGCCAGCCCCGCTCTGCTGCCGCGTGTCTTTGACTAGCGCGTGGAGGAGAGGGTGGAGACCTACTCCGATCACCGGTACATCCGGTTTGACGTCTCCGCCCAGAACCCTAGCGCGCTGGTCCTGCAGACCCCGAGTGGTCCACGTTGGGCGCTGAGGCACCTGGACCGGGAGCTTCTCCTGGAAGCCTCAGTCGTGCAGGCCTGGGTGTCATCACCGGACAGGCCCGCCGTCATCAACGACGAGGCGGAGTGGTTCCGGGAGACCATGTCCGAGATTTGTGACGTGGCCATGCCCCGAGCCCCGCCAGGACGCGCCCGACGCCAGGTGTACTGGTGGTCTTGCGAGATCGCCGCCCTTCGAGAGGCGTGCGTCGCTGCGAGGCACCTGTACACCAGACACCGCAGGCTGCGCATCCGCCCTCCGGATGCAGAAGCCAGGGACGCAGAGCTGTACGAGGGATACAGAGCTGCGAAGACCGCCCTCCAATTGGCCATCATCCAGGCCAAAGAGGTGGCCAATGCGGAGCTGCTGGGGTCTCTGGACAGGGACCCGTGGGGGCGCCCGTACAAAATGGTGCGGGGCAAGCTCCGCCCATGGGCCCCCCCGCTGACCCAGAGTCTTCGGCCTCAGCTGGTGGAGGAGGTGGTGAGCGCTCTGTTCCCTTCGCGCGGGGAACACTCTCCCCCGCCCATGTCTCTGCAACCCGCGATGTCAACGACGGACCACACTTCCGACGACGACGATGTCCCCGAGGTGACTAGGGTGGACCTGAGAGTGGCGGTGGCTAGGCTGAAAGCCAAAAACGCCGCCCCAGGGCCTGACGGCCTGCCTGGCAAGGCCTGGGTCCTGGCCCTTGAGGCTCTCGGGCCTCGACTTAGGGGGCTTCTCAGCGCATGCTTGGAGAGGGGCCAGTTCCCACTTCGTTGGAAGACAGGGAAACTGGTCCTCATACGGAAGCCGGGGCGCCCTGCAGACTCTCCGTCCGCATACCGGCCTATCGTGTTGCTCGACGAGGTGGGCAAGCTCTTTGAGCGAGTTGTCGCACACCGCCTCGTCGCACACCTTGGGGGGATAGGGCCGGACCTTGCGGACCACCAGTTTGGTTTCCGCAAGGGGCGCTCAACGGTGGACGCCATCATGCGCGTGAGAGCTCTCACGACGGGGGATGCTGTGTCCCGGGGGGGGGGTCGTCTTGGCGGTGTCTCTTGACATCGCCAACGCCTTCAACACCCTTCCCTGGAGTTGCATTAGGGAGGCACTCCGGTATCACCGGGTGCCGACCTACCTTCGTCGCGTGGTCGAGGCCTATCTGTCGGATAGGTCCATCATCTACCCTGGTCACAACGGGGAATGGAACCGGCGAGAAATGTCGTGCGGTGTTCCGCAGGGGTCGGTACTGGGGCCGCTCTTGTGGAACATCGGCTACGACTGGGTCCTGCGCGCCGATCTCCCTGGCGGCGTCAGCGTGGTCTGCTACGCTGACGACACGCTGGTTCTGGCACAAGTGAGGTCGCACCAGGAGGCGGCCGACATAATGACGCGCGGGGTTGCGACAGTCATCGAGAGGATCCAGCTGCTGGGCCTGGAGGTGGCCTTGCACAAATCCGAAGCCATGTGCTTTCATGGGCTTCGGAACGCGCCACCTTCAGGCTCCCAGGTCACGGTGGGGGGGGTTACCATCGGCGTCGAGAGGGCGATGAAATACCTGGGACTCGTCCTCGACGGCCGGTGGAACTTCGTCGAGCATTTCCGAGGTTTGGGTCCCAAACTGGAGAAGGCAGGTGCTGCATTCAAGCGGCTCCTGCCCAACCTGGGAGGCCCAAATGCCCCCTGCCGCAAACTCTACGCGGGGGTCATGCGGTCCATGGCCCTTTACGGGGCCCCGGTATGGGCACGTTCAGTACGGCCGCGGGCTGTACACTACCTGAACGTGCCCCAAAGGGTGATAGCCATTAGGCTAATCCGGGGGTACCGCACGATCTCCCGTGAAGCAGCTGGCCTACTTGCTGGACTGCCACCATGGGATCTGGAGGCGAGGGTCTTCTTGCGCCTGTACGACTGGCGCGAGGAGGCTCAGCGCCGGGGGGAAACCCCGTTGCCGCGGCAAGTTGTCGCGCAGCGGGCGGAGCTCCGGCGCGATCTCATGGTGGCCTGGAGGGAGCGACTGTCGCAACCCAGTGCAGGGCACGCCACCATCGTGGCGGTAAGTCCCCTCTTTGAGGAGTGGCTCGGGAGGAGTCACGGCGCCCTCACGTACCGCATGACGCAGGTCCTCACCGGACACGGTTGTTTCGGGAGGTACCTGCACCGCATCGGTCGTGAGGAGGCGCCCGGGTGTCACCATTGTGCGGACAGCCCCGAGGACACGGTGGACCACACAGTCCAGGTGTGCCCCGCATGGGAGGGGCACCGCCGGGTCCTCGTCGAGGCTTTGGGCGGCGGCGACCTCTCGCGTCCGGCCCTAGTTCAGGCCATGGTCCGGGGCGAGAGGGAATGGGATGCCGTCGCCTCCTTCTGCGAAGCGGTCATGCTCGAGAAGGAGGAGGCGGAACGCCAGAGAGTTCGCACCTCTCATCCCGGCCGCCGCGCTGGACCAGGTAGACACCATGGGCGCCGGGTGTCGCGAGATGACTCCCGGCCACCGTAGGCGTGGGTTTGTGGGCGGTGAGTTCGGGTGGCTCATCGTCCCTCTGTCTACTTAGACGACAGACCCGTGTCGACGGCGCGCGTTGTTCCACGCGCTCCTCAAAGAGATGTCAGCAACTCCAGCGGGGCCCAGCAGGGCCAAAGCCTGCCGGGGCTGCGGGTTGTTCGAAAGAGATACCGCGGCCCTGGTACATAAAAGGCCCATGACGGAACACGACGGTTTTTAGTCAGTAAGAGTCTGACACTCCCTCTCCGCTGCTAACCCACAGCGGAAGGGGTCATTTGATGATTTTTGACGTCGTTAAAAAAAAAAAAAAAAAAAGGTGTCTGGTAAAGTGTCAATATCTTTTTTCAATGCAAATATTTATTCAATAATAAATTAAGTAAATAAGTTATTTTTCCCGCAACTTAAAACTTTATTTCGATCATTTTCATATTTATAATAACCCAATTGAGTCTCTGGTGATGATATCCGAACGACAATACTAGCTACCGTAGCGCCCATTGGTTCGTATCGAGTGTTCTAGAAGATACTCGCATCAATCAGGGGCGCATCACCTGTTCGTCATTTTGAAACAATGTCCTTCCGTCATTCCGAATTTGGAATGCCCTTGTCTGCCCATATTTGAACTAAAAACGACTGATCATAATTTTGACCAAAGGTTTGTAATCCTTTGCGACAAGGACGCCTCTTACCACGATACACTTGTATTGATCGTGTTAGCGACACTGCCCATACATTTTTTTCGTATCGTTTTGAAATATTGGGATACATTAGTAGAAGGAGGTGAACAAACTTTATTGCACGCTTATTGGGCGCGTACTATAGTGCAGTGCTTATTTCACGAGTTTTAACCAGTCCACCGGTGGATGAACCTAGATTTAGCTCGCCGGCCGGCAGCCCTTACCGCGACCACGCGCCCTGGAACGAGGCATCTTCACATCTCGCTGGTTCTAAGTGAGGTCCCTGGATTCACAAGGTACGTGGGCTTTATTGCTGCAAATAGTTGTAGTGGGTATTGGTGTCTAACGGAATATCATCAGCAGGGATTTAATTGAATTACGATTTGAGTTTCACCGCCATATTGTTTTTCCCGCATTCGATTTTCAAGATTTGAAATCACCACTCCCGCATCCCGCATTTCTCTTTTCTTTCTTCATTCAACCATTTAAATTCTTCCCTATTAAATTAAATTAATTTTATTATTTTTCCCTGATGAGGCTATTTACACGCCTCACCATAAATTTTGGTCCTTCAAAACCGGATATTGAACCGCTATTAGTTAGATTTTTACGTAATATTTGGTGAAAATCATAAAGTAACATCGCACAATAGGTATAGGTAATTTACGTAAACTTTGGTGAATTATACCTACCTATAAATCGCTCCGCTTTAATAAGTATGAACATTATTTGACAATAGATTTTACGTAAGTGTTTGGTAAATCTGTCAATTTGTTTTATAGAATCGAACGTGTTACGTATTAATTGGTAAAGTTCATTCTTTGTTAATTTATAATTTCCCCTTTGTTACAAATACATACCTACAATAGGAGGTAGTTACATTTAATTTCGGTTTTGTGCGCATGAGTCATTTTTATTCTAAAACGCATCGCGCCATCGCGCGATCGCTGCCAATTAGGACGACGCCTTATACCTACAGATAGTTTTACTATTGCAAACCGCCTTGTAACTTGTTTACCGCATTTTTTTATACTGTTTTTGAAGATTAACTTCACAAAATGACTGACAAACAACTAAAACCGGAAGATTTACTAACGATCCTTCATGAGAAGAAAGGATTATTATTCAAACGTATTAATCGATTATATGATTTATCAAAAATATTTCGTCGTTCGATTCGAGAAAGAAAGTTTTATGACTGAATCGGAAACTATTGACGACATTCGAGACAAATTCGAATATATGTCGATCGAATTAACCAAATAAACATGAATTTGAAACCTGGTTCGAGTCCCGACTATGCTTGTTTAGAATCCTTTGAAGATTTGTTTATCCACATCAAGCGTATTAGAAATAAAGTCAATAGTAGTCAATCTCCGTTATCACATAGAAGTAACTCGAAAACGCTTTTTGAACCGCTAAGAATAAAGTTGCCCCCGATAGCACTGCCTTCATTCGATGGGAAACCAGAGAATTGGCCTGTTTTCTACGAGTCATTAAAGTCAAATATTCACGGCAACGATCAGCTGACTGACTCGCAGCGTGTGTAGTACTTAGTAGGTAAACTTACACATAACGCGTTAAAGGTTACAGCCGGTATTGTGCCTACGGGTGATACCTACCAGTTCTTATGGAACAGCTTAGTTAGTAAATACCAGGATAAACACACATTAGGTACACACTATTTGAATAATAGCAGCGTTTTACCTGAAATAAAACGCATATTAAATACTTACCTTATTTGAAGCTTACTAGTTTGAGATAGGCACCTACGTGTTTTCCGCTTTTATCTCCGTCCTTTTCTACCCCATATCTTGTATCTCTCTCGCACACCGACCAGTTTCACTCCCCACCAGGCAGGAGGCGACGAGTGTTTTCGGCGGCCACAGTTCGTCATTGAGTCGAAAAACACCAGGCAGAAATTAAAATGTAAGCTTCAAATAAGGTAAGTATTTAATATGCGTTTTATTTCAGGTAAAACGCTGCTATTAAATTCTTGACCGTTATTTGAAGCTTACTAGTTTGAGACGTGTTATCGCCTGGTGGAAGTGGACGCCAATGTGAGCAAAAGCACAATGAAATTGTGTATGTAGATAGGTACTTAGGTACACGAGTAATCACATGTAAGTATGTGTATTGCGTCCTGGAATATAGGTATATTAGTAATCAATGTTAACTGGTACTGGTACTCAGCTACATCCTGTTAGACTGGAAGCCAACCCCAACATAGTTGGGAAAGGGGCTCGGAGGATGAGTAATAAAAATTTAAAAGAGAGATACAAGAACAAAAGCAAAATTGATTTCATTTTCTAATAGTAATTAACAAAAACATTGCGATACTTCTTAATAACAATAGTAACAAAAATATAGACATTAATCAGCTGGATTAATTAAAAAATCGAGATAATAAATTGCTACTTCTATTAGTGGGTATCATTTCCCTTCTGTAAAAACGGGCAAATGTATTGCCTGATCGCCAATTACCCTTGGCTAATATATCGTCTAAAGGTAGATTGTCAATCCAGATTTTGACGCTACCGCCGAGCGGAAGCTTCCTGGGGTTGTAGTTATTCCTGCCTCTTTTAACAATGTCTTAATCCACCCGCAATCATCGTTCGGGTGGCTGCCTTTGGTTGGCATCTAACGAATATAAATAAATTTGAGGAATTAGCCGATGTCCGTCTATCTTCTAACACGGCTTTAGTTTTTCTGACCTAATACACTGGACTTCGATTTATATTCTCCTGATTATCCATCAAACTACAACCCGACTGCCTATGACTAGAACTGTCGGTCTTAGAGCCAAAGACTGGCCATAAGATTAAATTATCTTTGTTGTCTTTGAAATGTTCTGGGTCCATTGCAAGCAAGGAAAGGTCATGGACTCGCCTTCCCGAAACAAGCTAGCAAAAGAAAGAGCAGTCGTGTGCCTGGAAGTTGCAAATGGATTATTCTCGTCTACGTTTACTGCACTTAAGTAGGTAACCATTTTGTCAATATTCCAGATGGACGGCTTCCCGGGGAACAGGTTTGCTCAGCGCTATTGATTTTAAAATGTGTCCGACTAGAACGTGTGAACTTAGCTCTCCAGCGGTTTCTGTATTGCATAGTGTAGCTATAACTGACTTGTGTAATAAAATAGTATTGTATGCTAGTTTATTTACTATGTGTAAGTCCGCTAAAAATTGGGTAAGTATAGGTCCACATAGGGATTCAAGGATTCAAAGGATAAAATTTCATACTTTTCGCCCCAATTTAACCATCGACTCCAAGCTGATTGACAAGTGTTGCGTGTGGATTGAAGAAGACTTCAGTCGGAGAGACTCCTTGTCCCTCCCCCCCCCCACTTCCTTGACCTTGGCAGGGGGCATCTATGTTGCTGTGTCTATTGGTTTCTGCTCGAGGTTCATCAGTGTGTGGGGTATTGCTAATGATCGGGACTTCAAATCTGCTCGCCAAAATACCTGGTGCCACCGAGGAACTACTATGAGATAAACTCCCGTTCCTGAATTGAGATGATTGAGGACCTTCGGTATAAGGTAAGGTGGCGGGAATACCCATGCTAGCGGGTAAGTCCAAACTTAAGAAACAAGGCATCGTGGAACCCCGCTTTCGGGTCCTTCAGATCTAGGGGCACGTAGTTCACAACTATGTGTCTCTGGGCTCGCCTCGAGGCAAATAGGTCCACTGCCGATACAAGATGCCACTCCGGTGGAGCTTTTTGTCGGGAGACATGGTCTGCATGACTGTTGTATAGGGCTGGTATATGATTTATTTATTTATTTATTTAACTTTATGCAATCATACAATCACAAAGGCGGACTTAATGCCATGGGCATTCTCTCCAGTCAACCTTAAGGTGATGCAGAGATAACATGGTAGGTGCATTACTTACTTAGAAAGACATGTATAAGACAACTAGAGATTAACATTTTAATAGAATACTAAAATAGACGTAAGTAGGTACATAAATATTATTACAAATATATAACATACAAAAGATTAAAAAAATATATATATAATCACGCGCTAGCGGACGGACGTACAATATGGATGGTGTCGGTGACTTAGTCCCGGTAGCAATGGATACGAAAATAATTAAGTGTACGACTTGTAATATTGTCATTTGTGAACTGTTAGCGTTTATACAGAATAAAGTGGACGTGATGGATGAAGAAGGACTAGTGAGGCTATGTGTTACTGCTTTCTCAGAGGAGGAAATTGAAAAAAGTAAGAAATTGTTGTTTTCATCAGTCTCAACGCAGCAAAGGAAAATAACTAGGAAGAAAAGTGGTAAATCACAGCGAAATATCTTTGACATGATAGCATTATTCAAGCAAACTGACCCTGAACATGTACCAATATTCGTAGCAAAAGATTTGCACAAACTCCCACCAGTGACATTCGATCATATTGACGCAACAAGGACGCTAAAAGACATATTGGCTATTCAAAACGAAATAAGAATCATGAAGGATACATTTGTCACTAACAAACAATTAAGTGACATTAGAAATGAACTGCAAAATTTAAAACAGACTTCAATCGTTAATAATTTCGATTTGAATATTAACCGCAGAAGGGGCGGTGGCAGTGGAATTGACAGTTTTTGTTTTGACAGCGGGCCGGTGGGCCTACCCCCCGAATATAGAAATAAATCAAGTGACGACAGCGGACGACAGTGAGAAATCTAGTCCATCTACACAACAGCTACAGGTATCTCGCTCACCCGTACGTGCATCCGGATTGCCGGTCTCGCTCGCGCCCAATAGCCAACCAAAACATAATGATTTAAAAAGAACGAGCGTTTCCGATCGTGACCGAAGCGCGTGCGCATCAAGTGAGTCACAAAGGCCTACAGGTACATTGATTGGTGGGTGGTCTAAGGAAAAAACGCTGGCGGAAATAATAAATTCAGAAGATGAATGGAAAAAAGTTGAAGTGTCTGAAGAATGGCAAACCGTTGAAAAGAGGTTGAGAAATCGGCTGCAGGGATCTGAAGGCAAAGCGAAACCAGACGTTAAGTTTAAAGCAGCTGAAATGGATATCCCTCTTTTCATAAACAGAGTAGATACGGATACCAAGCCAAGTGATATTGTGGAGTACATAAAACAAAAGACGGATGTTACTGTCACTCTGAAGAAAATTAATATGGTGAAACAAAAACGCTATGCCGCATATAAGATTTTTGTACCACACGCTAAATTAGCGATGTTTCTTAATGACAACTTTTGGCCTGAAGGTATTCAATTCCGAAAGTTCATTTATTTTAGTAGGAATACGTATGACCAAAATAAAGAGAAGAGGATAATACATAATGACATGACATTAAACAATTGATGGATATACACAACAACAATGATGATATAGACAACCTGACCATTTCTAACACAAAACTTGTTAGTTTCAACTGCAGGTCGGTAACCCGCTCAGCTGAGTGCGTAAGAAATATATGCCAGTCGGCTGACATAGTTGCCTTACAGGAAACATGGTTGCAGCCGCAAGATATATCGTTCCTGGGCACGATCGATGTGGATTTCGAGGCTACGGGAAAATCTGCCATAGACACAGGCGCCGGTGTATTGCGTGGAAGGCCCTACGGAGGTGTCGCTTTACTTTGGCGTAAAAACTTATTCCCAGCAGTTACGGTCATACAATGTGAAAGTGCGCGTATAGCGGCGATCAAAGTGTCGTGTCTGGACAGATCGATATTAGTGTTTTCGGTGTACATGCCAACGGACTCGGCTGACAATCTTGCCGAGTTTACAGAGTGTTTGGGTGAAATGGCGGCGATAGTGGAGGAGTCCAACGTAGACTCTGTGTTCATGTTGGGTGACTATAATGCGCAACCCGGCGAGAGGTTTGGCGATGAACTGTTTGACTTTTGTGTTGAACAGAAGTGGCGCTGTGCTGATGTTGAAATTTTAGGACTTTCATCGGACTCATATACTTACGTAAGTGACATTTATGGATCTCATAGTTGGTTAGACCATTGTTTGGTATCTGAAGCGGCGTGGACTTCCGTAGCTAACGTTAAGATATTACATAATGTTTATTGGTCAGACCATATTCCTTTACAAGTTACCTGTAACTTGAGTGTACTTAAAGCCAAGACCAGATGTCATGATAGCGAACGTAATAAAATTGTATGGGGTGAAAGGGATTTGACACAAATTGACATGTATAAAAAATTATGTACGACAAGACTGAGAAATATTGATTTCCCTCCTGTTTTAAAAAACTGTAGTGACACATTGTGTACAATTGTAAATCATAGATGCGTTATTGATAAAATATATAGTCAAATTGTTAACATATTAAGTGAATCATCACGTGTTACCTACTCTGGGCCGGAACATAACAAAAGACAACCAGTAATAGGCTGGAACAAATATGTTCGTCAGGCGCATTTGGAGGCTCGACGGGCTTTCCAGAATTGGGTGTTTTGCGGTGAACCTAAAAATGGCACTGTATATGATATTATGAAAGAAACGAAACGAGTTTTTAAAAGTAAACTGAAGTGGTGCCAGGAAAATAGGGAACAAATTAAAATGAATATTATAGCTTCCTGCCACGATAAAAAAGATTTCAGTAAGTTTTGGAAGCATACCAACCAACTAAATAGCAGGTCGAGCCTTCCTGCAAGTGTTGAGGGTGTTAGCGAGCCTGCAGCAATTTCAAACTTATTTAAAAATCACTTTGTTGTGAAGGCCCCGTTAGGTGAAATGGGTGAAGTCTCGACAGATAGCCCGCGATGAAATCATTGTTAAGGGTTTCATCTAAGGAAATAGTGGCAGTATTGAGAGACATGAAGCGTGGAAAGTCACCTGGGCAAGATTTTCTAAGCATTGAGCATTTACAAAATGCGGGTGTACATATGCCCAGAGTTTTGGCGTTGTTCTTCAATTTGTGTCTCTCGCATACCTACCTTCCACCCGACTTAATGAAGACTTTGGTGGTACCCATCATTAAGAATCGCACCGGGGACTCTTCGGACATAAATAACTATAGGCCCATATCGTTGGCTACGGTAATGGCGAAGGTGTTGGACAGTGTGCTGGACAGACAGTTAGATAAACATCTGTCGCTTCACGACGCTCAGTTTGGATTCAGAACTGGTCTGTCAACTGAACAAGCTGTTCTTTGTCTCAAGCACACTGTTCGATACTATACGGACAGGAAAACCCCTGTGTATGCATGTTTTCTAGACTTATCTAAAGCCTTCGATCTGGTGTCCTATGGTGTATTGTGGAAGAAGATGTATGAAGAAACAACGCTACCAGGTGAGTTGATTGAGTTGTTTAAGTTTTGGTACGGTCACCAAACCAATATGGTTAGGTGGGCAGGTGCGCTATCCGATCCGTACGGGCTGGAGTGTGGGGTGAGGCAGGGCGGCCTTACGTCACCAAAACTCTTCTGTCTGTATGTGGATCGGCTGGTTCGTGAGCTCAGCGGCACTATGGTAGGTTGTTCGATTGACGGAACACTTGTCAACAATATCAGTTACGCCGACGACATGGTGCTGCTGGCTCCATCGATCAGCGCCCTCAAAACGCTATTGTCGGTGTGTGAGCGTTATGCGGAGGCCCATGGACTTAGATATAATGCAAAGAAGAGCGAGTGTCTGCTGTTCAAGGCAGGCACTAAAAGCTATGATGTACCACCTATTACACTTGTAGGGACTGCTTTAGAGTGGGTCACTTCTTTTAAATATCTGGGGCACTGGGTCACTGCTACGCAGACTGATAATAATGACATTGAAAGGGAACGTAGGGCGCTGTCAGTCAGGAGCAATATGTTGATCCGTAGGTTTGCAAAGTGCTCAAGGGATGTCAAGAATACTCTGTTCAGAGCGTACTGCACATCTCTCTACACTTGCAGCCTATGGGTCGACTATACGCAGAGGGCCTACAGCGCCTTACGAATCCAGTTCAATAACGCATACAGGGCACTATTGAGATTGCCGCGACACTGCAGTGCATCAGGGATGTTTGCGGAGGCGCGTATTGATGACTTTCACGCTATCATCAGAAAGAGAATCGCATCCCTGATGTGTCGGGTGCGGGGCAGCCCTAACAGTCTCTTGAGGACTGTGGCAGATCGGACTGATGGCCTCATATTAAAACACTGGACAAAGCTTGCGTCTTTGTCCAGTTTTTGTTGTCTACAAACCGTGCCCAGAAGTAGTGTTGAGTTGTGTACGTTTTTTAATGAATTGTATTTTGTTTATTTGTCATGACATGATTATATAAATTTTTAATTAATGTGTTGCCTAAATGTATGTGTTTATGTACTAATACTAGATTATAAGCTGTGTATGTCTTTACTAACAATAATGGATTGTTTTTATCTGAATTAAAATTGATTATTATTATTATATTAATAATATATATATGTCACCGTAAGATTACAATCTATCTCGAGAGATTGTAAACTGTCGAATTATTGTGAACCGCAACATCTGATTGCAATTTAACGTATTATTTTTCGCTATATTATAATCTATCAATGTAAAGCGGTCAAATTGTCAACTGGCGTAGAACGGAATGCATCTTGCGCGCTGATTGGTAGAACGTAATGTGCCCCCGCCGCTCCGGCGGCATTCGCCATTTTGTTTGTTTATTTCGCTTGTTGTCGATTGTGTAAACACTGTGATTAACCAAAGAAAAGCAGTTTGAACGATAAACCAACAAATTAGTGTTAGTTTCCGAACATAACCTAAATTACATTAATTTCTCGTGTTTTAATATTTGTATATGCGTGGAAACTTACGCGTTCTCATTAAATAATATTAGCCATATTTCATTCCTAACTCTACGGGAACTCCATGGGAACAGAACGGCTGGTCGTGATTGGTCGATCTTATAAAAAGACTGACCAATCAGGGAGAGCATTCGGACAGTTGACAATTTGACAATTTCTCATCGATAGATTACAATATAGCGAAAAATAATGCGTTAAATTGCAATCAGATGTTACGGTTCACAATAATTCGACAGTTTACAATCTCTCGAGATAGATTGTAATCTAACGATGTTTGTAATCTTACGGTGACATATACATATATATAAACATATATCTATATAATACATATACTAGCATATAATATTCCAATGATTATCATAATGGTGATTCTTCTAGCAATTTATTACTTATTATTTATTTTGCAGAAACTTCCGCACGGCACTTTTAAATGATTGCTTACTGGTGGACTTCCTGATTTCTAAGGGCAGCGCATTCCACAAAAGGATAGACTTAATATGAAAAGAAGAATGGATAGTATCAGAAGAATGAGAAGGACAGTAAAGAAGAAGGTTGTGAGAAGAACGGAGATTTTTGGAATGACCGGAGCAACGGTATTGACAATGAGGAGTTAGATACGTAGGAGGAGTTGGAGAGTTGAGTAACGAGTAAAGGGTCGTCAAGGCGCGCAGCGATCTTCGCTGGCGAATGGGCATCCATTTCAATTGCGTCCTATACTCAGAAACATGATCGTACTTCCGCAGGTTAAAGACAAATCTTATGCAATTGTTGATAAGTCGATCAAGTTTGTTGAGCAAGTCCGCATTGAGATCGTAGTAACACACGTCACCATAGTCAATTATAGGAAATATTAGGGACTGTACAAGCATCGCTTTGGTCTTCGGTGGCAAAAAGTTCCTTAACCGATTTAGATGACGTAAGGTTCCAGTTACACGCTTACTGACGCTAGCTACCTGAGTTTGCCAACCAAGTGTAGTGTCAAAATATAGGCCGAGGTTCTTGACATTGGGGCTAATTGGAATAACAGTACCGTCCAGAACAATCGGTGGAGAGTTAGCAAAATCCACCTTGCTCAGCATGCGAGAACCTCCCACAACTATAGCCTGACACTTTGTAGGATTAACGGAGACTCCAAATTGGTTAGACCATTGATTTATGATCGATAAATCCCCATTGAGTTTATCAATGGCTATATGCATGATTCACGACGTGATAGATTTGATACAGCTCGAGATAAGTGAATACTTTGTACGTCAAGTTCGGTAGGCTCCTTGATCGGGTGCCACCTTGATTTCTTAGATATGACACTACAGTCCCATTTTTGCATTGAAAAATGGCTGTTGATCTCCTTAGCAACTCGCCGTGATTATCCAGTTAATACTGCAAGCATCTCTTTCAGATCGCAGTGAAAGCCTTTTTCTCTCTCGTTCCATGAACCCATTACGGGAGTTCCGTTCAGTTGTGCCCCCATCCTACATCGGAGGCGTCCGTGGTTATAAGGTGACAAGGAAGTGGAGTATGAATATCCAAGGTTTGGTGGTAGCTGACCAGCCACCACTTTAGATCTGCTAAGGCATCTGCTGGTAGGTTCAACATTGCTATACTCCATTCACCGAGCCGTGAGCCCACAATGTAACCAAAGAATGACACTTTTTCAAAATGGTGGAACCCGACCGATGACAAAAACGTCACATTTTATGTAAAATGTTCTAAGTATCTGTGGTCTTCAATTAAGTAGGGTTCTATGTATGACAGTCAAGTCTTCTAGGTTCCTTTTGCATGTAAACGATTTACTACATATTTCATTAAAATTAAGAAAATAATTTACGGCATTTATTATATTTGATTTCAAATAAGTTTGAAAAGATTGCATAAGTTCCACAGACATCGTTCTAAAATATCGTTTCTAATGTTGTCAGTGTATTTTTCCTAGTTATTTTTATAAAATTGATCTTTACTTCAATCGTGACTTATTAAGAACCCTTTTTATGGTTTGTTCACCATTTGGCTCACGGTTCCATGAATAGGGTAGGTATAGATTGCTGTTCAACACAGCATTGAGGAAAGTGAGGAGATGATGCAGTCTGCCGTATGGAACAACGAAAACTTGGGAAGTTAAAAAGTCCTATCAAGCTATGCAGGTCTTCTAAGTTTGTCGTGCCGTTTGTCACGTAGTGCTTTTTGTCATTATCTTGTTGATAATGCTCGCGATTTATTCACTTGCCATCCAAAACGTGGTGCAAATGATCCAAAAGTAGGCGAATATATCTTGGTGAGCCACCAGAAAATCGAGATACACACCCCCTGAGTTTTCAAGCTTTGAGCCACCCAATTGGTCACTGTGGCGAAGGTCTTGGGTGCCGTGCTTAAGCCAAATGGTAGGTACGTCATCTGAAGCAGTCTTCTTCTGTATACTAGTCGAAGAACATGTCTGTGACCTTCGGCTACCGGAAGGTAGAAGTAAGCCTGGGTGAGATCCACTTGCACAGCCAGTCGTCTTTCTGAAGAAACTCTAGCACCCGAAAAACATTTATTAAACTGAAGGGTTCCGTAATTACGAACTTGTTGAGAACCTTGAGATTGAGTATTGGACGGTTCTTTCCGTCGCCTTTTTGGGCACAAGAAACATATTGGAAAGAAAGCTGGGAGAAATTGCAGCTATCTATAGAAATTTTTTGTTTTATCATTTGGGATATGGACTCTCTGGTCAAATCTGGCAAAGGTAGCTTTTGGCCAATGGTATGCGATACCCAGTTATTATTTTTGACAAGAAAGTCGGAGCTTCCATTTCTTTCCATTGGTCGTGATATAATGTTAGGCAACCCGCCTCTAAAGTCAAAACCTACGTGCCTTGTTGGACGCATCAAAGTCCCCCTCCTGCGGTCCTGGACGCTTTCTGTTTCCTCTGTTGGACATGGTTCCTATTGTAATTTACTCGTGATGTCCCAAGGGAGCCTTTAGAGTTTTGCGTGACACGCCATTCAGCGTGAGTGTGATTACCATTTCCCTTCGAGGGACGGTTATAATGGCGACTCTTCGAAAGTCAATCCAAATAGCAACATGCAAGATTGGTACCCTGCGCGGGTCCGTGATAATGAACCGACCCCTGCGGGGGGTGGCTAGTATACTTACTGGTCCCCGCTTTGTAATGATGCTGCGTCTCGCAACATGCAAGATTGGTACCCTGCGCGGGTTCGTGATAATGAGCCAACCCCTGCTGGCTAACATACTTACTGGCAGTCCTAGGCGGAGCGTACCAAGTCTTTCAAGGCCGAAAAGCATCACACGCCGTGATAATGAGCCGACCCCCATGGGGGGTGGCTAACAGACTTACTGGCAGTCCGTGGCGGAGCGTACCAAGTCTTTCAAGGCCGAAAACCATCACACGCCGTGATAATGAGCCGACCCCCATGGGGGGTGGCTAACAGACTTACTGGCAGTCCGTGGCGGAGCGTACCAAGTCTTTCAAGGCCGAAAAGCTTTCTTGACACCATCAGCCCTCTTCAAGTGCGGTAGTGACCAGTCCGAACTAAGGAGATGCTGGTTGGACCGCACCTCACACCATTCTTTTTTGTCAAAAAGTTGAACGCCTTGCAGGATTGAACTAGGGCCACAGGTGCCTTAGGAACTTCGGGCTTGCTTTCTTTTCCATAATCATGTGCACGGGCTGTGGTAGCTTTATTATTTACCGCATCTGTATTTGCTTTATTAGTCGCTCATTCTAAAAACAAATTACTGAAAAATAAAAAGTACACGGAATAAAATCGTGACAAAAAAGGGGTAGATGTACAAAATATTAACACTTGTTTTCGAAAAATCGAATATCGAACGGTAAAACCGTTAACAAATTGTATAAAATATAATAAACTCACCTGTGTTCTGCGAGAGCACTGAGTTTATTTTTCAACGAAATACTACAGCGGTTGGTTAGACCAACCTTCTCGGGCGGAAAAGAAGACGCCAATGACGAACTGTGGCCGCCGAGAACACTCGTCGCTTCCTGCCTGGTGGGGAGTGAAACTGGTCGGTGTGCGAGAGAGATACAAGATATGGGGTAGAAAAGTACGGAGATAAAAGCGGAAAACACGTAGGTGCCTATCTCAAACTAGTAAGCTTCAAATAACGGTCAAGAATTTAATATATTTGATTTAAAATGTTGTTCTTATAACGCAAATAGTCTCGATTCTTTCATTGAAACATTTAATGCAAGTATTTCTGCCCTGAAACGACTGGGTATTCCGGATCTTGCTGATTTTATTCTCTTGCATTGCGCTATGAGAAAAATAGATTCACAGACTGGTCAATCGTTCGAACTTTCCATTCGCGATATTGAAATACCTACAACTAAATTGTTAATTAGCTTTGTTCAGGATCAGGCAAAAATATTAAATCGCTTAAATTTATCTCATTTGAATGCGAACGCGAAAAATAACTATAATAAACCGCATGGTTCCGCATCTCGCGATCCTCGTACGCAAACGAAATCGTTAGTTGTGAGTGAATCGATTAATTGTTCCGCTCCTACAGCGACTTCGGTCTCGAGTTGCGCGTATTGTAATGATAACGCTCATTGGTGTGACTTGAACGGCGCTTCGTTGACCGTAAGCCCTAGACCAATAGGGTTTTAACAGATCTATCCAGGTTGTAAGTCTGGACGAGATTTTCTGTGAGAGGTTTATGGAAAGCTGCACGCAGGACCGATGGGAAATAGGAATCAGTAGGTACTTACAAAGTTCCGCCGGTTGCTGCTACTTGATCCACTCACACAGTACACAGATCACTTGTACACATGTTATTTATGGTTTGATGGGCGCCCAGTAACTCCCTGCAGGGGTTTTTGATTAGTTTAAGAAGTTTATTGAAGTTTAGACACAGTTTTTGAATTTATTTTGCGGCGCGTTATGGCGGCCGGCCTCGTGTTTTTTGGCACTCGCGCGAAAGTTTTTTGTATTGACGGTGGCGCCACGTTTCGCTTGGTGAGTGGCAGTTTTTGGAACTAGGAGAGGGAAATGGTAGGAACAAGGAATGCATGCAAGCTCAAACATTCCCCCCCACTTGAAATCAGTCCAGGGATTTCACAAAATAAGAGTCGAAAAGACTAAAAGATGTGTATTATGTGTGCTTGAGTTCAAATCGTGCTGAATTACCTAATAAGTTACGTGATTACGATGCTAAGTTTATAATTTTAAGTTCAAAGTAAGTTGATTCTAAGCTACATTAATAATAATTATGTTTAATAAAATACAATTGAAAGGTTAAGCTTTAGTTAGAAGTAGGCAAAGGGCAAATCTTGACTACAGGCCGTCGAAGTAGTCCTTGGCAGTACGTAGAGTGACGACACGCATTACACCATCGGAGCCTGGATGAAGCTCGACAACACGACCGAAACGCCACTCCAACGGTGGGAGATTTTGTTCCACGATCGTAACTATATCACCTACTTGCACATTGACTTGGTCTTTGAACCATTTGCACCTCTGCTGCAGTGTATGAAGGTAATCTCTTTGCCAAATTTTCCAAAAACTCTGTGTAATTTTCTGCAACAATTGCCATCGCTCTTTAGGCGGTAAATACGTATCCGTAAGCGGGATCTCCGGTAATGATACCAAAGGACCACCAGTGATGAAACGACCCGGTGTCAAGACATCTACCTCAGTGGGATCGCTAGACAAAGCGCATAACGGCCGAGAGTTGAGAACGGCTTCTACTTTATTCAGCACAGTCAACATCTCTTCAAACGTTAGCACTTGTAAGCCAACAACTCGTTTGAGGTGGTACTTCATCGACTTAACACCACTTTCAAAAATACCGCCAAAGTGACTAGCAGTTGGTGGATTATGTTGCCACACGATATTACGCTTTGAAAACTCCGTATTAAGTTCTGACTCCTGAGTGGAAAGAAACTGGTGGACCTCGCTTAAGTAGCGCTTAGCCCCGACAAAATTTGTACCACAATCAGAGATAATAAGTTGACAAAGACCACGGCGTGATACGAATCTGTCCAAAGCTGCGATAAACGCACTTGTCGACAAGTTTGTAACTAGCTCAAGATGGATCGCTTTTACTGCGAGACATACCATCACACAGACGTACACCTTGTAAACAGGCGCCTTACGCCTTTTACTCTCTTTCACGATGAAGGGTCCGGCGAAATCTATCCCTATCTTTGGAAAACATCGCGAAGGTTGTACTCCATGGGTGCCGGTAGATTTCCCATTATAGGTGAAACTGATGTAGGATTTACTTTGAAGCACGTTACACACTTGGGAAGCCGCGATCGTATTAAATTGCGAATGCCCAAAATCCAAAATTTACGACTTATAATAGACTGCAACATTCCAGGTCCACAATGGAGATGAAGTTTATGAAAATAGTCAACTATAAGTGCAGACAGTCGTGAATTTTTTGGTAATAACAAAGGGTAAATTGCTTTTGCCCGCGGCGTCGCTCGCGTTAAGAAGTATTATTATTAATTAGGTATGGTTTTTGCGGCTTTACTTTTGTTTAGCGTGTGCAAAAAATTAGGGCCTACAAAACTTCTTTGTACACAATATTCTTTACTAATCTGTCATTAGGCGCTACAACTATTAAGTTATTGGGTGAACTTACTCGTGAGCAAGCAACATAAAACTGTCCATGAGAGAAGCAATGTTCTCTCAAGTCAATACCCGCAAATTTGAGAGTTTGCCCCTGAGACTTATTTATTGTCATGGTAAAGCAGACTTTTAGGGGAAACTGTAATCGTTTAAATTCGAACGGGATATCGTTAGGTATTAATGGGATTCGTGGTATAAATACAGTTTCCCCTGTTGCACACCCAGTTAATATAGTGGCTTCCACTATATTGCGATGTAACGCTTTCACTTGCAGTCTCGTACCGTTACAAAGTTTTGGTGGTTTTAAATTTCGCAACAACATAATTGGAGTACCCACGCGCAGAATAAGCTTATGATAAGGCAAACCTGGCGGTTTCAATGAATTAAAAAATTATACAGGGTAACATTTAGAACTAAACATTATTTTGTTCGTTCCATTACGTACTGATAGGTTCAAACTAATACATTTTACATCCTTCATCATCCCTTATTTTATCACCCGTGGGGGTTGAATGGGGGTTGAATTAAACAAAATCGTTCTGATTCGTCATCAGGATTTCTTCATAAAATCTAAGAAGATGTATACAAACTTTCATCCCCTATTTTATTCCCTTAGGGATGGAATTTATCAAAATCCTTTCTTAAGGGTTGCCTACACCATAGTAGCTTTATGCATGCAAAGTCTCTGGTGAGGCGTGTAAATAGCCTCAGTGAGGAGAAATAATAAAAAGTTAATGGATTTAATTGGGACAAATTTAAAAGATTGATTGAAGGAAGAAAACAGAAATGCGGGATGCGGGAGCGGTGATTTCAAATCTTGAAAATCGAATGCGGGAAAAACAATATGGCGGTGAAACTCAAATCGTAATTCAATTAAATCCCTGTTGATGATATTCCTTTAGACACCAATACCCACTACAACTATTTGCAGCAATAAAGCCCACGTACCTTGTGAATCCAGGGACCTCACTTAGAACCAGCGAGATGTGAAGATGCCTCGTTCCAGGGCGCGTGGTCGCGGTAAGGGCTGCCGGCCGGCGAGCTAAATCTAGGTTCATCCACCGGTGGACTGGTTAAAACTCGTGAAATCAGCACTGCACTATAAGTCCGCAATGTCTTCTAGCAGCAGGTTCAATTATTACACGAGAATCTTCAGGAAATCACATATAGGGAAATAATGACGCGGAGCGGTGTGTATTCGACACAATGCGAATGGCGGCGGGAGAATGAGGGAAAGTAATTAAAAGATGCCGAGTTTAAGTAAGAACGGTTTAATGTCCAGAGAGCACGGAAGTACAAGAAGGTGAATAAAAACAAGATGTCGGATAACACAATTGACAGCGCCATAGTGGCTAATTTAAGAACTAATTTAACGTTCAGAAATCCTATTTATGTTTAGTATTTCAACATCCTCCCTTAAACATAAATCAACCCCATCTTGGATGAGCAGTACTCCAACTTTGATTGCGGCAACGCTTTGGTGAGTGAGTCGGCTACCATCATGTTGGTCTGCATGTACTTCACATCAATGAGCCCTTCAGCAACTTTATCTCGCACGAAGTGGTGCCTTACATCAATGTGCTTGGTCCTAGAATGATAGCCATCAGTACCTGAAAGTTTTATAGAACTTTGATTATCACTATAAATTATCATAGCTTCATCCTTCAGTTGAGGCCAAAAACCTTCTTGAAATTGTTTTAGCCACATAGCTTCTTGTACACATGATGACAACGACATATACTCTGCTTCAGTCGTTGAAAGTGCAATAGTTGGCTGGCGTCTAGAGTTCCAGCTGATAGATCCTCCCTGAAACAAGAATGTGTATCCAGTGCAGGAACGCCGATCGTCAGCTGAGCTTGCCCAATCTGCGTCACAGTAACCATGAGCCATACTCTCCTCTGTATTCTGCTTATATCTCATTCTATAGTTTTCAGTGCTCTTTAGATAACGCATTACTCTCTTCAGAGCTAACCAATGCGACATTTGAGGTTTATTATTGTACTTGCTCAACAAATTTATAACGAAACTTATGTCTGGTCTAGTAATTTGTGAAATATACAATAAACACCCAATAATCTCTTGATACGGGATGTCATGTAGAATTTTATCTTCCTCAGAATTAATAAACTTAGTATTTGTATCCATTGGAGTTTTAACACCTTTGCAATCAGACATGCCATATTTCTGTAGAACTTCTTGTATATATTTCTTCTGGTCTAGATATAAAATTCCCTCCTTCCTGTTTCTTTCTACATGTATGCCAATACAGTACTTTATTTCTCCCAGATCCTTTATTTTAAATTGTTTTTGTAACTCTTCCTTGATATAATCTGTAGAGGCTTTATTATTAGAGAATAAAATTATATCATCGACATATATAGCTAAAAAAACCATATCATTATTGCTTACAACTTTGCTATAGATACATGGATCTAATTTGTTCTGTATTAGACCTAGTCCTTTCAGTTTTGAACTTAATTTTTTGTTCCATTGTCGGCTTGCTTGCTTTAACCCATATAAGGATTTTTTTAGTCGACATACCTGGTCACCATTGCTATACTGAGGTGGCTGCATCATATAAATTTCTTCTTCTATGTCGCCTTGTAGAAAAGCTGATACAGCATCTAACTGACATATTTCTAAATCATACTTGACTGATAATGCAAACAAATATCTTAGAGAAGCATACCTCACAACTGGCGAATATACCTCTGTGTAATCAATTCCAGGTTTCTGAGAGCAACCTTTAATTACTAGCCTTGCTTTATACTTTACTAATTCTCCATTTTCATTTGTTTTCTTCTTAAAAACCCATTTGCATGGTATTGGACGTTTATTGGCTGGAAGGGCAGTCAGTTCCCATGTACTATTTTCTAATAGGGATTGATACTCCTCATCCATTGCAGCCTTCCAATGTTCAGCATCAGTGCTTGATAAAGCTTTCTTGACAGTTACAGGATTTGTAATTAGATGGGCACACATTAAATTATTTCCCTGTCTTTGATGTGACCTTAACGTGATGTTCATAGTACAACTATTTTCACTATCGCTGTCTTCATTTGTACTGGGATAATATGTCTCATCATCTGTCCTTGTAGTAGTGACACAACTGTCAAAGGATGTGTCAGCACTCGAGGGTGACAATATAGCATCAAGTGTCTCATTCGGTGGGATGGCATCAGCAGATGTTGTTTCAGTACCCTGTGTATTATCAGAAGGAATACTAATTAGATGTGGTATATTTTGTGGTGATGGTGATGTCACATTATGGGTATTTTTCTCAATAAATATCACATCCCTGCTAGTTATTGTCTTTTTAGTTACTGAGTCATACAATCTGTAGCCTTTTGTGTTATCACAGTAACCCATAAACATCAATTCTCGAGACTTTTGATCCCATTTCAAACGGTTCTGCTTTGGAATATGTACCATAGCCTTTGAGCCAAAAATCTTCAGATGTGAAATGTTTGGTTTCTTACCTGTCCACTTTTCATAGGGAGTTACCTCATTCAAAGCTCGTGATGGAGATCTGTTTATGATATATGCTGCTGTGACAACTGCCTCTGCCCAAAAATGTTTATGCAGCTTTGCTTCAAATAGCATACATTTTGCTCGTTCAACCAGCGTTCTATTCATTCGCTCCGCTAACCCGTTCTGTTCTGGTGTGTAGGGAGTACTGGTTTGGTGTTTGATGCCGGAAGCTGCTAAAAAATCAGAGAACACTTTATTACAATATTCTGTGCCATTGTCGCTTCTTAGTATTTTTATTTTTCTATCCAATTCATTTTCCACTTCCTGTTTAAATCTTACAAAAACTGATTTAATATCCATCTTGTTCTTCAGAGGGTACACATATACCTTACGGGAATAGTCATCTGTAAAGGTTATGAAATATTTTGCACCTCCAAGAGAAGGTGTTTCCATCGGACCACATAAATCGGTATGAACTATTTCTAGCAATGCAGTTGCCCTCGAACCAGACTGTGGAAACGGTGACCTTGTTTGTTTTGCTTCGCAACATATTTTACAAATGTTGTTAATATCTTTATTAGTGACTAGCTTCTGCCCGCGACTTCGTACGCGGATCCTGTCCCTTATGCCAGCGACTACGGGGTCAGCAAAATCAAAGATCTTAATCGTCTGATATTGAATTTTAAGAGCCCGTTGACTTGAAAACAACGGAACACGCATTAGAAACGTTCCATATATTTAATTTTTGTACTTCAACCGCAAAAGCACAGCAGACTAAACAAAAAAAAAAAGTAGTGATTCTAATTAGTCCGCATTTAAGTTGTGTGTGGCAAAAATATTACACGTATTATTACGTAAAAAACATTAAATAGATGACAAAGTCGTGGTGACTTTGTGGAAGTCGTGGTGGTTTAGTGGGTAGAGAACCAATCTCTCAAGTATGAGCGTGCGTCTTTGATTCCAGGTCTGGCAAGTACCTGCCAATGCAACTTTTCTAAGTTCGTATATAGGTACTTTCTACGTATATTTTGGATACCATTGACCGTTATTTGGAAGGCATGTTAAACTGTAGGTTCCGGCTGTCATTGAACATTCTTGGCAGTCGTTATTGGTAGTCTGACCAGTTTTACCAAGGGGTGTTGGGTTGAGCGTCAGATAGGCAGTCACTCCTTGTAAAACACTGGTACTCAGTTGCATCGTGACTGGAAGTCGACTCTAACATAATTGGGACAAAGGCTCTTGAGATAATAACGACAATAATAATGAGATATAAGCACCGCAGGACATCTGAGGCTGATGACGGGGAGTAGCTACCCCGCGGGGCTATATACACTGAGTTCTCCAGGGAGAGTATACTGCCCCCATCTCCGGCCGGTCGGAGTGAACCATGACGGGGGTAGGTCTCAAGCCTCTGGCTTGGCTTGGCCGTCCAGAGTGGAGTCGCTAGAGCAGCGTTAGTAGCCCTGCTCGGAGGATGCCTCGTGGTAAGTGACCCACAGGGAGCGCGTTTAAAATCCGCCGAGGTATTCTCACACTTCAGCCGCTCATGTCCCTGTTGCCCTCTTGTTGCTATTCAGTGACTGATTCCCGCGGGCCCAGTAAGTGAGCTGGCGAAGTCTCCACCTGCAATTTTTACATGTATCTAATAAATTGTCATCGGCAGGTGCCATAGTTCCCGTAGATTCCCCATTCCTAGTCCATTAGCATCCCATCCCAACAGCCCAAGTAGTTTTCATCCACAGTTAGCAATGGTATAGCACAGAACCGGGGATTGTCTTTTTTTTAACGACGTCCACCGGGGATTGTCCTTGAGTTCATATATCTATAGTGTATAAAGGGATAATCGTCGGTTTTGTGTCACCATACCTATTTCATAACATTCGTTTCTATACATTTCAAGTGTAGTATTGCTCTTGAAGTTCCACATCAGGTGTTCCAGATCTTCGATGTATATACGTCAATAGAGAGTGCTTATTAGATTGAACCACTTTTGCAAAAACGTCATATCTTTATATGCTATAGTCTAGCTGGGCTCCTGGGGTTCCACATCAGGTGTTTTACATCTTGAATTTTTATAAGTCAACAGAGAGTGCTTATCAGATTGAACAATTTTGCTAAAACGTCACACCTCTATATGCTATAGTCTAGCTGGGCCCCTGGAGTTCCACATCAGGTGTTTTAGATCTTCAATTTGTATAAGTCAATAGAAAGTGCTTATCAAGTTGAACAACTTTTGCTAAAACATCATACCTGTATATGGTACAGAGAAGCTGGGCTCTTGGGGTTCCACATCAGGTGTTCCAGATCTTAAAATTTATTATCTCAGCTGAAAATGCTCATCACATGAAACAATTTTTGCCATGGCACCATTTTGGTATCTCTTATAGTTTTGTTGGTCTGTTGGTGTTCTGCATCAGGTCTTCAAGTTTCGAAGATAAATTATAGCCTATATGTTGACCAGGCTTAATATTGATACAACAAAGAAAAAATCATTGAAATCCGTTCAGTAGTTCGGAAGATTAGCGTGTACAAACAAACAGACATACAGACATACAGACAAACAGACAGAATTTTTTTTTTGGATTTGTGCTCCATTACTGTTTCTAAACCCCACCCAATTATTATTTTTTTAATATATTCAATGTACAGACACAGTTTTTGTTCGCGACAGACGCATCCGTGCGCCGCGAGTGCAAAATCATAATGCCTGAGTGTTCGTGTATGCGCGTAACTATTTATACTCTAACAATTTTGTGATGAGGGTAATGAGCAAAAAGTGCCGTGAGCCGCGCCAAGGTATGTTTTTCACGTGCACCCTCCTTCTAAATTGTTATAGAATTGTGTTCAGATTTTGATAGTGCTTTAATTTGTAAATTATAGTGTTTTTTGATGCCAAATTGTAATAGTTTTGTAGCGGTAACCTTAACCTACCTAATTATGTATAATAAACCTAATAGTTCTGCCGTTTAAGGCCTGATTTACCCATGTAAACATTTTTCGATAGCAAAAATCCTAGACTTTCATTAGTGAAATAGTGTTTAACTGAAAGCCTAGGTCTCATTGTATAGAAAACAACTTAATTTATAGGAAAATTGTTAATAGTTTAAGTTATAGAACAATAAATAATGTTTGTGTTTTGACTTTCATTTCACATGCAAATTAACAATACTAGGGCTTAGGTCACATTGTTAGGATTACTATCGCCAGATAGCCCATGAAATGCCCTGCACACTGCCTTTCGTATCGAGATACCCCCCATAGTTTGCTTTTTATCTCGAGATAATCTTCACATAAGGGCCGATTTCACATAGTTTTTTATAGTTATTCGGTTATAGTATTTCAGCCCTGAAGGTATGCAGGGTGTGTGTGGTATAGTTCAGTAGCGCACTTCATGGGACGTCTGACGCTATGTGTCCTGTAATGATATCATGTACCAATTGTTTGTAATACGGCTGTTAAATTGAAAGGTCAATAAAACTGAGTTGGTCGGAGGGACGAGAAATCGAGGTGCTCGTCACGGTAAAGTTTCGAGCTCATTCGGTGCGCAAGCGCCGCCGTACAAATCGTAGTCATCGGTATGGATATTTTGATAGTATAACAAGTAAATAGTGAAAAGTAAATAGTGTAATTATAGTATGGTAAGTGCGTCGAAGCTCGTCCCTTCAAGACTCCTGAAAAATATATGAAGACTTATTATTTCACCGGCATTCTTGAACCTATAGTAGCAGAAAGTCTAAAACTCGTGTAAACGTATTCTTGTTTCTGAAATTCCTGTTTCTCGCCACATCGTAAATACAGTCCACTCGCCCAGACGTCCAAGTACCAGCGACCGACGGGGCGTCAACGTCTCGAAGCCACCCCATAGTACCTGCTTCTGAGCTACGTCCGTCCCGCACATCCGTTTGGTCCTTGCGACCCGGATCGCCTGGGAAGCGAGCCAGGAACTTCAGCTGAAGATACTGAAGAGTTGTAAACAGCAAGTATGCCTGTGACAAGATCGCAAGGAAGAGCCGCTCAAGCCTGGATCATCGACGCCAGACCGGGCCGCCGCACACCCCCCATCGTGCACGACCAGCCGCCGTTCTCTCCAACCACCACCGAGGGGAGTGAGCAGCCCCCCCCTCCCCCGAGGGGGGGTGAAGACCTACCCTGCCCCGCAGCTGAGAGGGGAAGTGAGGCGCCGCCCTGCCCCCTGCCCCGCAAGGGGGTGAAGACCGACCGCGCCCCCCTACCCCGCGAGGGGGTGAAGAGCGACCAGCGCCGTCGTCGTTGATGCAGACTGAAGCGTCGTCATCACTGAGGCCGCCTGGAACCAGTGCTGAAGAATATAGTTCAGGAGGAACACTGAAGGCTTGCGACAAGACATACAACCGAGCTGTACCGTTGACTACCCGGGTTGACGCCCGTACCGAACTTAAGGCACCGTCGCACAGATCGACGGCATCAAATAGAAAAATTAGAAATGCGCGTGAAGACTTATTGAAGATTAAGTTGGAGCTAGCGCAAATAGCACTTCAGAGGGCCGAGGAAGAATCGGACGACGATTATATGGACGATAGAAATTCCAATGAAGAGTACATCCGTTCCTGGTTGGAGGAAGCTCCGGAACCAGACCCGCAGGACGCCGCCGCTGAGGGAGGACATAGACCACCAGATACTCTGGACCTGCCCGAGCCCCCCCCCTCCGCGGTTATAGTGAATCCGGTCCTGCGTGGAATAAGTACTGCTCCTGGAAGAGACGCCGCCGCCGAGGGAGGACATAGACTGCGGGGTACCCTGGACAAGCCAGAGCCCCCCCCCTCGAAGACCATCGATACTGAAGCCCTTCCATCAATGAAGAAACCAGTTGAAGATACTGCAGGGGGTGAAGGGCTCCGTCCGTTTATCACGGAACTCACCTCCGCCATCGCATCGCTAGCCGGGAATAGAAGCGAAGAGAAACCGGTGTACCACAACCCTGCTGCATCGAAAGTCATCATGACGCTGCCGAACTTTAGTGGATTGCATACAGAATGGCTATCGTTCCGCGCCATCTATGAGACAACGCGACCATATTTCAACGATGTGGAGAATACGGCGAGGCTGAGAAGAAGCCTGCGAGGAAGAGCGCTTGACACAGTTAGTTCCGAGCTTATCGGCAACGCCAGGCCGGATGACATCATGAAGGAGTTGGAGCTTCAGTTTGGCCGCCCCGATTCAATAGCGCAAGCGGAGACAGACAGACTGCGCGGGCTGCCACGCTGCGGAGAAGCACCGAAGGACATCTGCACTTTCGCCAGCCGTGTACGAAGTGGCATCGTCACACTGCGAGCGCTGAAAAAGGAACACTACCTCATGAACGCCGAGCTTATGCGCATCCTCACAGAGAAGCTGCCGAACTCGCTACGTGTACAGTGGTACAAGACATATACTGAGAAGTACCAGTCAACGCCGGACTTGGGTCTCTTCAGCGACTTCATCACCGAACAAGCTCGCTACTGCAGCGCGTTTGCACCGCCTGAAAACATCAGTGAAGCTACGGGACTTAGACGTGTGACGCAGAGAACACACACCACTATAGACAAGAAGCCCGTATCGAAGTGCCGCATCTGCGAGATGGATGGACACCGATCGCTAGACTGCCACAAGTTCGTGAAGGCTTCTGCGGACAAGAAGTGGGAACTAGCCAAGCAGCACAACATGTGCTTCCGCTGCCTCCGTCATCGTCAGCACGGACACAGATGTCAGAAGAAGAGATGTGGAATCGAGGGCTGCACAGCATCACACCATCATCTGCTTCACTACAAGAAGAAGGCGAGCACTACTGAAGTTGCACAAGAAGCGCAAGAAATAGTCGCAAGTTCAGGCAACCACACAAATCAAGCGTTCCTGAAAATCGTTCCGGTGCAACTGTCCGGACCGGCGGGAGAAGTGCGCACATACGCACTGCTGGATGACGGCTCAACCGTGTCACTGATTGACGAAGAGCTGGCAGACATGATCGGTGCAGAAGGACCAGTCGAGCCGATGAAAATAGGCGCCATCAGCGACGTGACTATCGACACGCCCACGTCGAAGAGAGTTGACCTCACGCTATCGACCTGCCATAGGAAGAAGATACCCTTCAGGGCGCGCACCATACCACGCCTGCACCTGTCGCCGCAGTCAATCAGCAAGGATGACATCGCTGACTGCAAGCACCTGTTCGACCTGGCAGATCAGCTGACGTACAACGCAGGGACGCCGAAGATTATCATCGGGCAAGACAACTGGCATCTGCTCCTAGCAACAGACATCAGAAGAGGGCCCCAGCATCAGCCGATAGCATCGTTAACTCCCTTGGGCTGGGTGCTGCACGGTGCCCGCACTAGGATTCTGGGACAGCAGGTGCACTACGTCAATCAGCTGAACAGCGCCGAGGAAAGCATAGACAAGCAACTTCGTGAATACTTCGCACTCGAGTCACTCATCATCAACCCGTGCCGACCAGCTTCTGACCCAGAGAAGAGAGCGGAAGATATATTACAACGCAGTATAGTACAGCTGGAAGATGGACGTCTTCAGACTGCGTTGCTATGGAGGAGTGACGAGATACAGATGCCGGACAGCTACGCGACTGCGATGAATAGACTCGTATCAATAGAGAAAAAACTCGACAAGAATCCTGCTCTGAAGACTAGATATATGGCGCAGATGGATTCACTAATAGAAAAGGGCTACGCAGAGAAAGCGCCCCTTGAACGTACACCGGGAAGAACGTGGTACCTGCCGCACTTCGACGTCTTCAACCCTATGAAACCGGAGAAGCTTCGTATAGTTCACGACGCAGCAGCGAAGACAAGAGGGATGTCACTGAACGACTACCTGCTCACGGGTCCGGACTTGCTGCAGTCGCTGCCCGGCGTGATGATGCGATTCCGACGTCACCGCGTCGCCGTCTCCGGAGATATCACTGAAATGTTTATGCAGGTGAAAGTAAAGCCAGAAGACAGAGACGCTCTCCGATATCTGTGGCGAGGAGAGCGGCGGGAGGGGGCGCCGGAAGAGTACCGAATGACGTCAGTAATATTCGGCGCAGCAAGTTCACCGTGTACAGCAATATTCGCTAAGAACTGGAATGCTAAACGCCATGCGAACGAACACCCAGAAGCAGTAGAAGCAATAGTCAAGAATCATTACATGGACGATTACCTGGATAGCTTCAGAAGTACAGAAGAGGCGACGCGCACAATAAAGATAGTACAAGAAATACATAGTAAGGCGCGCTTCGACCTAACGAAATGGGTATCCAACAGCCAAGAAGTGCTGCGTGAATTGGTACCGGGCCAAGAAACAACACAGATTGTTAATCTTGGAAATATAGAAAACACAGAGAAAGTACTCGGCGTGATATGGAAGCCACACACGGACGAGCTGAGCTTCAACTTAAAACTCGCGCGCCTACCTACTGGCCTGCTCGACAAGGAAACGCCCACCAAGAGAGAGGCGCTCAAAATAGTTATGTCGCTGTACGACCCGCTGGGCCTCGCCTCACCTATAACAATCAGGGCGAAACAAATACTACAAGAAGCCTGGAGGCGGGGAGTCGACTGGGTTCAACCTCTCGATGAAGAACTATCAAGCCAGTGGAGGGCGTGGATAAGTCATCTCGAACAGCTGAAGAACGTAAACATACCGCGCTGTTATCCTGGGTACAGCGAGGCTACAGAAATACAAGTACACGTGTTCACTGACGCCAGTGAGAAGGCCTACGCTACAGCGGTGTACTGGAGGTCAACGACCCGTGACAACAACGTGCACGTCAGCCTCGTCATGGCGAAGGCGAAGGTGGCGCCGCTGAAGCTGCTGTCAATACCGCGCCTGGAGCTGCAAGCCGCGGTGATGGGTACGCGCGTCGCAGCCGCAGTGATATATGAACACAACGTCAAGCCCGCCTCCGTGACCTACTGGAGTGACAGCAGAACCGTTCTGACATGGATAAGGAAAGGAGCCAGATCGTACAAGCCATTCGTCGCACATCGCTTGGCCGCCATAGAGGAAAATAGCAGAGTCGAAGAGTGGCGCTGGGTGCCTACAAAAAGCAACATAGCCGACGCCGCCACCCGCGACGTCCCGACGCACTTTCACACCGACCACGAGTGGTACTGCGGCCCTAAGTTCCTCTACGACGACCCATCGACATGGCCGACCGAGTCACCAGCTGACAGTCAACCGACAGGCGAGGAAAAAACAGTCACGCTCATACAAGCGGGCGCAGCAAACCTCATAGACGTCGTTCCCGACCCCGCTCGATTTTCAAGGTGGGAGCGAATGCTGCGCGCCACAGCCAGAGTACTACAGTTTATATCGTTATGTAGAAAACAACATACAGAAAAAACGTTCTACAAGCGAACAAGGAAAAACAAAGAAAACGATCCTGATTGGTCGAGAGCGGTGCGAGCGCCCCGCGCGCCCGCCGAAGCTGCGCGCGCCCAAATATACACACGCAAGTTTATTATATTGGACACGACATATATTCAAAGAGCAGAGAAGCTGTTAGTTCGTGTGGTGCAACAAGAAGCCTTTAAACAAGAAATAGCCAGTCTCGAGAGTAACGAAACAGTCGCAAGTAGTAGCCGGCTGTACCCGCTGCGCATAGAACTAAACGACGGAGTTATAGTACTGCGAAGCCGCATAGCTGCTGTAGACAAAGTCGCTAAAAGCGTGAAGAGTCCACCTGTGTTAGACGGCGATCACCGCATTACACAGCTATATATAGATTGGACGCACCGTAGCCTACAACACAGCGGCACCGAGCTCGTCGTGAATGAGGTCAGACAGCACTACTGGATTGTGCGCCTGCGCCCGACAGTCAAGCAAGTCATCGCGCGCTGCCTGCACTGCCGCATACGTCGCGCGCGCGCGCCGACGCCGGCAACCGGCGACCACCCGAAGACACGCCTAGCTCATCACCGCAGGCCGTTCACATACACCGGGCTTGATTATTTCGGCCCGCTGTCAGTCACCGTCGGTCGTCAGCATCATAAGCGATACGTGGCGCTGTTCACGTGTCTCACAACGAGGGCAGTTCACCTCGAGATCGCGCACAACCTCAGCGCGGACTCAGCTGTGTTGGCGCTGCGCAGGTTCGCAGCGCGACGCGGCTGTCCCACCGAAATCTACTCCGACAACGGCACCAACATGCATGGTGCTGACCGTGAGCTGCGTGAGGCCTGGCAGGAGGAGGCCAGCCGACGCGGCATCGCCTGGCGCTTCATCACGCCTTCCGCGCCTTTCATGGGAGGCGCCTGGGAGCGCTTAGTGCGGTGCGTTAAGACCGCGCTAGGCGCCACGCTGCACGAGCGCCACCCACGCGAGGAGGTCCTCGCGACGCTGCTCTGCGAGGTCGAGTACGTCGTCAACAGCCGGCCGCTCACCCACGTATCTGTGAGCGGCGACGACGACGAGTCCATCACACCGAACCATTTCCTGCTGGGCGGCTCGGCACGCCTGCCGAGCCCCGGCACGTTCGACGAGCGAGACATCGACAGCAAGAAGCACTGGCGGCGCGCCCAGATACTCGCCGACATGTTCTGGCGCCGCTGGGTGCGCGAGTACCTGCCCGAGCTCCAATACCGGCGGGAGCCGCACGCCCGCGGCCCCGCGCTGCAGCTGGGCGACCCCGTTCTCATCGCCGACGGCAACCTGCCTCGCAACACCTGGCCGCGAGGCCGGGTTGTGGCCGTCTACCCGGGCGCTGATGGTGAAGTTCGGACCGCTGACGTGCGCACCGCAGGTGGCATACTAAAGCGTCCGACGAAGAAACTCGTGCCGCTGCCTAAGTAATCGGGCAGTGCGGCATCACCGGCGTCGCGGCGCCCTCGCGCTATCGCCGCGCCGTCGCTCACCGGAGATGCGGCATCGCTGCGAGCCAGAGCTACGAGTCGTCGCTGCGGGTCATCGCTACGGGTCAACGCTTCGAGTCCCTACATCGTGTCATCGTGTCATCATTCATCGTTTAATAGACTAAATAGTGATAGTGAAAGTGAAAGTGATAGTGCCTACGCTCTGCCGCACGGCGGGAGAGATGTTCGCGACAGACGCATCCGTGCGCCGCGAGTGCAAAATCATAATGCCTGAGTGTTCGTGTATGCGCGTAACTATTTATACTCTAACAATTTTGTGATGAGGGTAATGAGCAAAAAGTGCCGTGAGCCGCGCCAAGGTATGTTTTTCACGTGCACCCTCCTTCTAAATTGTTATAGAATTGTGTTCAGATTTTGATAGTGCTTTAATTTGTAAATTATAGTGTTTTTTGATGCCAAATTGTAATAGTTTTGTAGCGGTAACCTTAACCTACCTAATTATGTATAATAAACCTAATAGTTCTGCCGTTTAAGGCCTGATTTACCCATGTAAACATTTTTCGATAGCAAAAATCCTAGACTTTCATTAGTGAAATAGTGTTTAACTGAAAGCCTAGGTCTCATTGTATAGAAAACAACTTAATTTATAGGAAAATTGTTAATAGTTTAAGTTATAGAACAATAAATAATGTTTGTGTTTTGACTTTCATTTCACATGCAAATTAACAATACTAGGGCTTAGGTCACATTGTTAGGATTACTATCGCCAGATAGCCCATGAAATGCCCTAACACACACTGCCTTTCGTATCGAGATACCCCCCATAGTTTGCTTTTTATCTCGAGATAATCTTCACATAAGGGCCGATTTCACATAGTTTTTTATAGTTATTCGGTTATAGTATTTCAGCCCTGAAGGTATGCAGGGTGTGTGTGGTATAGTTCAGTAGCGCACTTCATGGGACGTCTGACGCTATGTGTCCTGTAATGATATCATGTACCAATTGTTTGTAATACGGCTGTTAAATTGAAAGGTCAATAAAACTGAGTTGGTCGGAGGGACGAGAAATCGAGGTGCTCGTCACGGTAAAGTTTCGAGCTCATTCGGTGCGCAAGCGCCGCCGTACAAATCGTAGTCATCGGTATGGATATTTTGATAGTATAACAAGTAAATAGTGAAAAGTAAATAGTGTAATTATAGTATGGTAAGTGCGTCGAAGCTCGTCCCTTCAAGACTCCTGAAAAATATATGAAGACTTATTATTTCACCGGCATTCTTGAACCTATAGTAGCAGAAAGTCTAAAACTCGTCTAAACGTATTCTTGTTTCTGAAATTCCTGTTTCTCGCCACATCGTAAATACAGTCCACTCGCCCAGACGTCCAAGAACCAGCGACCGACGGGGCGTCAACGTCTCGAAGCCACCCCATAGTACCTGCTTCTGAGCTACGTCCGTCCCGCACAGTTTTTTTACAGATTTATTATATGTATAGATAGATAGATAATCACACCTTCAGCACACAACTCCAATCTTTTTACATCTGCCATATTTAAGTGTCCCAATCTCTTGTGCCATGTCAAAATATCTGTTTTATTTTCACTTGAAACTACATAAGCATTGCCAGTAACAGTGTTCAGTTTATACATGTTATTGGTCAGTCTCGCAGTTGCTACCAGAATCTTATTGGCATTAAATATATTACAACCAACATCAGTGAACTCAACTTTACAGCCATTTTTTGTCAATTGACTGACCGACAACAGGTTTGCACTCAATTCAGGAATATATAAAACATTTCTCACCTGGATCAGTTGTTTATCATTACCTGCATAGGTTTGTATGTTTACTTTACCCATCTTTTGAACAGAAACAACATCATTGTTCGCCACCATTATTGTAGATATCGGAGGTGGTTGAAAATCATACATCCAGGCATCTCGTTTTGTCATGTGCATTGTGGCACCTGAGTCGATATACCAGTCATCTTCAATCACTGTACTGTAAGCTGAAAAAACTGCTGAAAAATTATTTTGGTCACCTTTTTTTACCTTGCATTGACTTTTAAAATGACCATATTTGTTGCAATTGTAACAACGGGGACCTTTTCCTTTTGGCTTTGTACTGTTAGTGCTGTTCTGTTTCTTTGTTAAGAATGCAGAAGACTCGGAAATTTTCACCTCCTGTAAAAGCTTTGTCTTGATGAAATCTGCTGAAATTTTTACGCCTGAACTTTCCAGACCCATAATCATTGGTTTATAATGTTCTGGTAAACCGGTCAGCATAATCGCTCCCAGCCAATCATCTCCAACTTCAAAACCGATATTTCGTAACTTGTATGCAGCAGTCATTATCTTATTCACGTAATCTTCCACGCTGGCGCAACTATCTAAGGGCGTGTTGGTGAGATCCCGCAGTAAACCCACTCTTCTCGACAGCCCGGAGTCTTCGAAAGCTTTTTGTAGGTTATACCATGCTTCTTTCGCCGACTTAGCGTTTTCAATGTGCACAAAGTTTATCGGTTCCATCATCATCATCAGCCTATCGCAGTCCACTGCTGGACATAGGCCTCTCCAAGTGCACGCCACTGAGATCTATTTTCGGCTGCTCGCATCCAGCTTCTGCCAGCCGTCTTGCGCAATTCATCACTCCACCGTGCCTGAGGACGTCCTACACTACGTTTGCCGAGGCGCGGTCTCCACTCTAGAACTCGTTTACCCCGACGGTTATCGGTTCTTCGGCTAATATGGCCAGCCCACTGCCACTTCAGCTTGCTGATTCGGTAGGCTATGTCGATGACCTTGGTTCTCTGACGGATTACCTCATTCCTGATGCGATCCCTCAGAGAAACGCCGAGCATAGCTCTTTCCATAGCCCGCTGAGCGACTTTAAACTTGTGGACCAGCCGTACCGTCAGTGTCCACGTTTCGGCTCCGTAAGTCATGACAGGTAGGACGCACTGATTGAAGACTTTTGTCTTTAGGCACTGTGGGATCGACGATGTTAGGACTCGACGTAGCTTCCCAAATGCAGCCCAACCCAACTGAATTCTCCTATTCACCTCGTCCTCAAAGTTGTTTCTACCTAACTGCAATGTCTGCCCGAGGTATACATATTTCCGAACAACTTCGAGAACGGCGCCGTGTATCGTAATCGGTTCCGGTAGAACATGTTCATTGAACATGACCTTGGTTTTGTCCAAGTTCATCCGTAGGCCGATGCGTAGAGAAGATTCAGCCAGGTCGTTCAGCATCTGTTGTAGGTCCTGCAGCGTTGATGACGATATCGTCAGCAAATCTCAAGTGAGAGATGTGTTCGCCATTGATGTTGATGCCGCGTCCTTTCCAGTTCAGCGTCTTGAACATATCCTCCATTGCATTAGTGAACAGTTTCGGGGAAATAACATCCCCTTGTCTCACTCCTCGATGCAACGGTATGGGCCTTGTTTGCTGATTCTGTACTTGGACGGACATTGTAGCGGCTTCGTATAGACATCTCATCACTTGGATGTATCGCCAATCTACTTGACAACGCTGCAGGGACTCCAGAACAGACCAGATTTCAACCGAGTCGGTTCCACCAACAAATTAATCTTAGATTTGGCTTTCACGTCTTTTTTGCTGTCAATATTTGTGCCGGGATCAATGCATTCCCACAAATCCTCGTGTTCTAGGTACGATTTTGCAGCAAATCTCCACGTGGAATAGTTTTCTCGCCCGGTTAACTTCTCAATTTGTAGGTGAGATATAGCCATGTTGCCGGAACGATGCACGTGCGTGCAGTAAGATAATTCGCGAAATATTTTACTATACTTTTACTTATGGACATTAAATATCAAACTATTATATTTAAAGGCATGGGACGGCCCATAACCTGAGGGAAAGTAATTAAAAGATGCCGAGTTTAAGTAAGAACGTTTTAATGTCCAGAGAGCACGGAAGTACAAGAAGGTGAATAAAAACAAGATGTCGGATAACACAATTGACAGCGCCATAGTGGCTAATTTAAGAACTAATTTAACGTTCAGAAATCCTATTTATGTTTAGTATTTCAACAGAGAAGTACTACGTCCGTCCTTGGCGGTGGCCAGACGCAACACTCCTAGCTTGTTGCGAGTATCCTCTAGAACACTCGATACGAACCAATGGGCGCTGCGGTAGCTAGTATTGTCGTTCGGATATCATCACCAGAGACTCAATTGGGTTATCATAATTATGAAAATGATCGAAATAAAGTTTTAAGTTGCGGGAAAAATAACTTATGTATTTAATTTATTATTGAATAAATATTTGCATTGAAAAAAAAAGACATTGACGCTTCACCAGTCTCAGTCCGATCGGTTTAAAATTGACAAAGTTTCATACAAACTTTCATCCCCTATTTTATCCCCTTGGGGGTAGAATTGATCAAAATCCTTTCTTAGCGGATGCCTACGTCATAACATCTACCTGCATGCCAAATTTCAGCCCGATCCGCCCAGTGGTTTCAGCTGTGCGTTGATAGATCACTATGTCAGTCAGTCAGTCAGTCACCTTTGAGTTTTATATATTTAGATTTCATACAAACTTTCATCCCCTATTTTATCCCCTTGGGGGTAGAATTGATCAAAATCCTTTCTTAGCGGATGCCTACGTCATAACATCTACCTGCATGCCAAATTTCAGCCCGTTCCGTCCAGTGGTTTCAGCTGTGCGTTGATAGATCACTATGTCAGTCAGTCAGTCCCTTTTGAGTTTTATATATTTAGAAGTAACACTTACCGACATTCCACAATTATAACACTTCACCAGCCGATGCAAAAAATGAAATGAGTTTCAATTTGTTATACTCCCCTATATATTTTCAAATTTAATATATTTTTTAATACATAGAGTTCAAAATCGTATATTTTATGTCAGATGTTAATATCTACACAAATATGGTATGGTGAAACTGAAACCTCAGACATTCCGACGCCCATGATTTTTATTGTTTATCATAAATATATATCGATAAGATAATACTACTGTCCGTGTGTTCATGGTGATCGTTTTCATACATTTTATTCAGTTGATTTGACGGGCAAAATCATGGTATGTTAATAGCAGCGTTTTACCTGAAATAAAACGCATATTAAATACTTACCTTATTTGAAGCTTACTAGTTTGAGATAGGCACCTACGTGTTTTCCGCTTTTATCTCCGTCCTTTTCTACCCCATATCTTGCATCTCTCTCGCACATCGACCAGTTTCACTCCCCACCAGGCAGGAGGCGACGAGTGTTCTCGGCGGCCACAGTTCGTCATTGAGTCGAAAACACCAGGCAGAAATTCAAATGTAAGCTTCAAATAAGGTAAGTATTTAATATGCGTTTTATTTCAGGTAAAACGCTGCTATTAAATTCTTGACCGTTATTTGAAGCTTACTAGTTTGAGACGTGTTTGTTATCGCCTGGTGGAAATGGACGCCAATGTGAGCAAAAGCACAATGAAATTGTGTATGTAAATAGGTACTTAGGTACACGAGTAATCACATGTAAGTATGTGTATTGCGTCCTGGAATACTAATGTAATAAAAGTTAACTGGTACTGGTACTCGGCTACATCCTGTTAGACTGGAAGCCGACCCCAACATAGTTGGGAAAGGGGCTCGGAGGATGAGTAATAAAAATTAAAAGAGAGATGCAAGAACAAAAGCAAAATTGATTTCATTTTCTAATAGTAATTAACAAAAATATTGCGATACTTCTTAATAACAATAACAAAAATATAGACATTAATCAGCTGGATTAATTAAATAATCGAGATAACTTGCTACTTCTATTTAGTGGGTATCTTTCTCTTCTGTAAAAATGGGCAAATGTATTGCCTGATCGCCAATTACCCTTGGCTAATATATCGTCCAAAGGTATATTGTCAACACAGATTTTGACGCTACCGCCGAGTGGAAGCTTCCTGGGGTTGTAGTCATTCCTGCCTCTTTTAACAATGTCTTAATCCACCCGCAATCATCGTTCGGGTGCCTGCCTTTGGTTGGCCTCTAACGGATATAAATAAATTTAAGGAATTAGCCGATGTCCGTCTATCTTCTAACAAGGCTTTAGTCTTTCTGACCCAATACACTGGACTTAGATTTATATTTTCCTGATTATCCATCAAACTACAACCCGACTGCCTATGACTAGAACTGTCGGTCTTAGAGCCAAAGACTGGCCATAAGATTAAATTATCTTTGTTGTTTTTGAAATGTTCTGGGTCTATTGCAAGCAAGGAAAGATCATGGACTCGCCTTTCCGAAACAAGCTAGCAAAAGAAAGAGCAGCAGTGTGCCTGGAAGTTGCAAAAGAATTATTCTTGTTTACGTTTACTGCACTTAAGTAGGTTACCAATTGGTCAATATTCCAGATGGACGGCTTCCCGGGGAACAGGTTTGCTCAGCGCTATTGATTTTAAAATGTGTCCGACTAGAACGTGTGAACCTAGCTCTCCAGTGGTTTCTGCATTGCATAGTGTAGCTATAACTGACTTGTGTAATAAAATAGTATTGTATGCTAGTTTATTTACTTTGTGTAAGTCCGCAAAAAATTGGGTAAGTATAGGTCCAAATAGGGATTCAAGGATTCATAGGATCCAATTTCATACTTTTCGCCCCAATTTAACCATCGACTCCAAGCTGATTGATAAGTCTTGCGTGTGGATTGAAGAAGACTTCAGTCGGAGAGACTCCTTGTCCCTCCCCCCCCCCTCCCCATTTCCTTGACCTTGGCAGGGGGTATCCCCGTTGCTGTGTCTATCGGTTTCTGCTCGAGGTTCATCAGTGTGTAGGGTACTGCTAATGATCGGGACTTCAAATCTGCTCGCCAAAATACCTGGTGCCACCGAAGGAACTACTATGAGATTAACTCCCGTTCCTGAATTGAGATGACTGAGGACCTACGGTATAAGGTAAGGTGGCGGTAATACCCATGCTAGCGGGTAAGTCCAAACTTGAGAAAAAGGGCATCGTGGAACCCCGCTTTCGGGTCCTTCAGATCTAGGGGCACGTAGTACACAACTATGTATCCCTGGGCTCGCTTCGAGGCAAATAGGTCCACTGCTGATACAAGATGCCCCTCCGGTGGAGGTTTGTGTCGGGAGAGATGGTCTGCATGACTGTTGAATAGGGCTGGTATATGATTCATGACGTGATAGATTTGATACAGCTCGAGATAACTGAATACTTTGTACGTCAAGTTCGGTAGGCTCCTTGATCGGATGCCACCTTGATTTCTTAGATATGACACTACAGTCCCATTTTTGCATTGAAAAATGGCTGTTGATCTCCTTAGCAACTCGCCGTGATTATCCAGTTAATACTGCAAGCATCTCTTTCAGATCGCAGTGAAAGCCTTTTTCTCTCTTGTTCCATGAACCCATTACGGGAGTTCCGTTCAGTTGTGCCCCCATCCTACATCGGAGGCGTCCGTGGTTATAAGGTGACAGGGAAGTGGCGTATGAATATCCAAGGTTTGGGGGCAGCTGACCAGCCACCACTTTAGATCTGCTAAGGCATCTGCTGGTAGGTTCAACATTGCTATACTCCATTCACCGAGCCGTGAGCCCACAATGTAACCAAAGAATGACACTTTTCAAAATGGTGGGTATAACCCGACCGATGACAAAAACATCACATTTTTATGTAAAATGTTCTTAGTATCTGTGGTCTTCAATTAAGTAGGGTTCTATGTATGACAGTCAAGACTTCTAGGTTCCTTTTACATGTAAACGATTTACTACATATTTAATTAAAATTAAGAAAACAATTTACGGCATTTATTATATTTGATTTCAAATAAGTTTGAAAAGATTGCATAAGTTCCACAGACATCGTTCTAAAATATAATTTCTAATGTTGTCAGTATATTACTTTCGTAGTTATTTTTATAAAATATGATCATTACTTCAATCGTGACTTATAAGAACCCTTTTTATGGTTTGTTCACCGTTTGGCTCACGGTTCCATGAATAGGGTAGGTTTAGATTGCTGTTCAACACTGCATTGAGGAAAATGAGGAGAGCCCGGTAATGCAGTCTGCCGTATGGGACAACAAAAACTTGCGAAGTTTAAAAGTCCTATCAAGCTATGCAGGTCTTCTAAGTTTGTCGTGCTGTTTGTCACGTAGTGCGTTTTGTCATTATCTTGTTGATAATGCTTGCGATTTATTCACTTGCCATCCAAAACGTGGTGCAAATGATCCCAAAGTAGGCGAATATATCTTGGTGAGCCACCAGAAAATCGAGATACACAATTATAAGTAACCCTTGAGTTTTCAAAGTTTGAGCCACCCAATTGGTCACTGTGGCGAAGGTCTTGGGTGCCGTGCTTAAGCCAAATGGTAGGCACGTAAGAACATGTCTGTGACCTTCGGCTAACGGAAGGTAGAAGTAAGCCTGGGCGAGATCCACTTGCACAGCCCATTCGTCTTTCTGAAGAAACTCTAGCACCCGAAAAACATTTATTAAACTGAAGGGTTCCGTAATTATGAACTTGTTGAGAACCTTGAGATTGAGTATTGGACGGTTCTTTCCGTCGCCTTTTGGGCACAAGAAACATATTAGAAAGAAAGCTGGCAGAATTTGCAGCTATCAATAGAACTTTTTGTTTTATCATTTGGGATATGACGACATCCATCTCTTTGGACTCTCTGGTCAAATCTGGCATTATCTATCACAGGTGGCTTTTGGCCAATGGTATCCGATACCCAGTTATTATTTTTGACAAGAAAGGCGGAGCTCCCATTTCTTTCCATTGGTCTTGATATAATGTTAGGCAACCCGCCTCGAAAGTCATAACTTACGTGCCTTGTTGGACGCATCAAAGTCCGCCTGCGGTCCTGGATGCTTTGTTTCGTCTGTTGGACATGGTTCCTATTGTAATTTACTCGTGATGACCCAAGGGAGCCTTTAGAGTTTTGCGTCACTAACCATTCAGCGTGAGTGTGATTACCATTTCCCTTCGAGGGAAGGTTATAATGGCGACTCTTCGAAAGTCGATCCAAATAGCCACCCTGCGAGGGTAGATTGCAATGATGGTACGACCCGCAACATGCATGCTTGGTACCCTGCGAGGGTCCGTGATAATGAGCCGACCCCTGCGGGGGGTGGCAAGTATACTTACTGGTCCCTGCTTTGTAATGATGCTGCTACTCGCAACATGCAAGATTGGTACCCTGCGCGGGTCCGTGATAATGAACCGACCCCTGCGGGGGGTAGCTAGTATACTTACTGGTCCCTGCTTTGTAATGATGCTGCGACTCGCAAAATGCAAGATTGGTACCCTGCGCGGGTCCGTGAAAATGAGCCAACCCCTGCGGGGGGTGGCTAACATACTTACTGGCAGTCCTAGGCGGAGCGTACCAAGTCTTTCAAGGCCGAAAACCATCACACGCCGAGATAATGAGCCGACCCCTACGGGGGGTGGCTAACAGACTTACTGGTAGTCCGAGGGGAGCGTACCAAGTCTTTCAAGGCCGAAAACCATCACACGCCGAGATAATGAGCCGACCCCTACGGGGGGTGGCTAAAAGACTTACTGGCAGTCCGAGGGGAGCGTACCAAGTCTTTCAAGGCCGAAAACCATCACACGCCGTGATAATGAGCCGACCCCCATGGGGGGTGGCTAACAGACTTACTGGCAGTCCGAGGGGAGCGTACCAAGTCTTTCAAGGCCGAAAAGCTTTCTTGACACCATCAGCCCTCTTCAAGTGCGGTAGTGATCAGTCCGAACTAAGGAGATGCTGGTTGGACCGCACCTCACACCATTCCATTACATTTTTGTCAAACCGTTGAACGCCTTGCAGGATTGAACTAGGGCCACAGGTGCCTTAGGAACTTCGGGCTTGCTTTCTTTTCCATAGTCACGTGCACGGGCTGTGGTAGCTTTATTATTTACCGCATCTGTATTTGCTTTATAAGTCACTCATTCTGAAAACAAATTACTGAAAAAAAAAAAAAAAGTACACCGAAGAACTCGTGACAAAAAAGGGGTAGATGTAGAAAATATTAACACTTGATTTCGCAAAATCAAATATCGAACGGTAAAACCGTTAACAAATTGTATAAAATATTATAAACTCACCTGTGTTCTGCGAGAGCACTGAGTTTATTTTTCAACGAAATACTACAGCGGTTGGTTAGACCAACCTTCTCGGGCGGAAAACAAGACGCCAATGACGAACTGTGGCCGCCGAGAACACTCGTCGCCTCCTGCCTGGTGGGGAGTGAAACTGGTCGATGTGCGAGAGAGATGCAAGATATGGGGTAGAAAAGGACGGAGATAAAAGCGGAAAACACGTAGGTGCCTATCTCAAACTAGTAAGCTTCAAATAACGGTCAAGAATTTAATAGTATATCAACGTTAATGAATTCGCAACGTAAGTTGAATTCCTTTAAGGAGACGGATCATAACAATGATCAATATTGACATAGAACTATTATAGCCTGGTTTTACCTACAATTATTATAAAGTTATATTTTTTTGCTATGCTGCTGGAATGAAACACAAGATTTACTTTAATTTAATGTATGTACCTACTTAAGTGAGCATCAACATGTTTTATGTTTTCAAGCAATATCGTATTGACTCGGTTAGAAAAAAACTGTGTGAAAATCCTAACTAATATTATAAATGTGAAAGTAACTCTGTCTGTCTGTCTGTCTGTCTTTTCTTCACGCCTAAACTATTGAAGCGATTTGTGTGAAATTTGGCACAGACATAGTTTGGAACTTGAGAAAGAAAATAGGATAGTTTTATTACAAAAAATATGAAAATAAAAATAAAATTTATGTCCGGAATAATCCTAACTAATATTATAAATGTGAAAGTAACTCTGTCTATCTGTCTGTCTGTCTTTTCTTCACGCCTAAACTATTGAAGCGATTTGTGTGAAATTTGGCACAGACATAGTTTGGAACTTGAGAAAGAAAATAGGATAGTTTTATTACAAAAAATATGAAAATAAAAATAAAATTTATTCCGGACATATAGCGCCATCTATTGGTCAAACCAAAAATCTGCCGGTAGTCACTATTCCACGCGAACGAAGTCGCGGGCAAAAGCTAGTGGTTTCATAAAATAACATTACAAAAGACAACACCATCCTTTGTTTGATGCAGTCGGGTAAAAAATATCATAGTAAGCTAAATTAGTGTTAGATTACAATATTGAAGACAATGTAAACTATCGTATTTGGGATGAGTTATCTGACACAGCATTTTTTACACGTGCCCTTTTCTGTATTTGGTATACTATGACGTAGATTTATCACTATTTAAGAGGATAGCTGCTGAACTAAGACCACAAAGCATTTCTTCAAGAGCTACAAGCAAGAGCTGCCCTCATCAGTACCTACCTGGAAGCTTACCAGACCTTCTCTAAAATGTAAGTTATTTTGGTTTAAATATTTATCTAATTTTAATATTTATTAATTCAACTATTCAGTAACTGTTCTATTTAATCATTAAACTTTTCAATAACTCTAGTATTCATTCATTCTATTGTTCAATTATTCAGTAATTGTTCTATTTAATAATTACACTTTTCAATAACTCTACTATTCAATCATTCTATTTTTCAACTATTAAGTTTTGATAAGCAATCTGTTATTTATCTATTATGATATTACTACTTGCACTTCCATGTCCAAAATATTTAAGTGGAATGTTTAATTCCACTTAAATATTTTCAACCAATATGTAGCTACTTAGATAGCGTTATCATTAAGTTACTGCTATCACTTACTTATTAACCTTTATTTTTCAGGTCCAAGCAAATGGCTGACCAATTGTTCCCGTCATCTGATGAATCGATGGTTGACGCTTCAATAAAATCGAGCAAAAAGAAGCGAAAGGTTCCTGAGAAGACGACAGACAACCAGCCTTCTACTTCAAAGAAGACGAAGGTGAAATCTACGGCGCGAGATCTCTTCGGCAGCGATAACGACGATGATGAACTGGATCGTGGCACCGCTGATGGTAAAAAAATTGCACCTATTTACTCCTACATAACAAGGAGATTAGCGAATGGTTTCTCTCGACAAATAGATGAAGCTAAAACTGGGGGTTATTATGTTGAACTGAAAATATATAATACCGATGAAATCTAGCGGCCAGTCAATCGATGGCGGCATTCCGTTATAACTATTAAAAATAAAACCAATACGGATACTGAGTCCTGGAAGCTTCTAAATGCATTTATAAAGGAAACGAGAAAAGAATTTAAAAATCGCACTCCTACTTTTATATATATACTTCCCTGCCGATTTCGGCTATGGTGACTGCTTTCAGCTACCATTGCGAGAAGAGCTAGGATGATCAGCTCTTCTATGCGCCCTTTGATGGCTGCAGTACCCTATTTTATGTGTAAACGTGCGCGAGCATTGGCTGCACGTTAGGATACCGTCCACGTAGTTATAATGAATGGCTACTGGTGTTTTAGCCTTAAGAGCATCACGCTTCGCATCCAGTGCGGATTTCCTTTGCTCTTCGAAATCTTTGATCGCATTTTTAAGTAGGCCTCTCCATTCAGGGCGGCAAATGGCTTTTGTCTCCCTGTTCTGAGGATCAATGTTGCACCTTTTCATGTGTCTTTTCTGAACATCCTTGAAGCGTAAGAACTGGCCACCTTGTTTCCGTCTGCCGTTCTGGAGTTCAGAAAAGAAGATGCGTTTGGCCACCCTATCATCATCCATGCGTAAAACATGACCGCACCATCTGAGCTGTCGCCGCATCAGGTACGCTTCTATGCCGCAGACATTTGCGCGTCGTAGCACTTCGGTATTTCTAATCCGATCCGACCATTTGATTTTCAGAATGTCTCTTATGCACTTTAGATGAAATCGGTCCAGCGCCCGTATATGTTTCCGATAGAGGACCCATGTTTCAGCCGAGTATAAAAGATTTGGGAGGACTATGGCCTTGTAAACGAAGATTTTTGTCGAAAGCTTCAAATCATGTGTGTGTAAGACCTTGGCTCGTAATTTACCGAAAGCAGCTGATGCAGCGCCAATGCGATGGTTTATTTCGGTATCAAGGTCACACTTGGATGTAATTGTGCTGCCCAGATATTTGAAGGTATTCACTTGCTTCAGCTCAGTATCGCCAATGTTTACCTTGATAGGTTCTGTAGCTCCTTGAGAGTCGATTGCCATTACCTCAGTTTTCTTAACACTGATTTTTAGGCCGAAACGACAACAGACTTCCTGAAGGTTAGTCATCAGGTTCTGGAGCTCTTGTGCAGAGTTGGTAACAAAACACAGATCATCAGCGTACATGATCTCCGTTACAAGAGCATGAGATACTTTAGTATATGCTTTTAATCTGGCCAGGTTGAAAAGTCCCCCATCAGTCCTGAAACGTATTTTGATTCCAGCAGAAGTTTGTTTGAGTGTTTCACTGACAACGACAGAAAAGTAGAGAGCAAACAGTGTTGGCGCAAGCACACAACCTTGTTTGAACCCACAGGTGACAGGAAAGAACTCTGACTGGTCACCATTATAGGTAACACAGCAGGTCATCTCGTCGTGCAGAAGGCGAATCATTCTCACAAACTTCTCAAGACAACCTAATTTTGCCAGTAAAGTCCAGAGGGCTTCCCTCGGCACGCAGTCAAAAGCTTTTTCTAAGTCCACGAAGCACATACTCAAAGGTTGGCCTTGTTCTCGGCTTTTTTCTTGGAGTTGCCTGATGGAAAAGATGGCTTCGCCGGTGCCCCTGTTAGGTCGAAACCCAAACTGAGTTTCTGGCAATATGGCTTCGGAGACTGGTAAAAGCCGGTTGAGAAGAACTCTGGCAAATATCTTCCCAGGGACAGACAGGAGCGATATACCCCGGTAGGAGTTGCAGTCGGAACGGTCTCCTTTGTTTTTATGCAGTGTCTGTATACGGGATATTTTAAATTCAGGTGGTATTGTTTCCTCGTTCCAAATGCGATCAAAAATTTGCCAGATGTAAGTATGAAGTTGCTCCCCTCCGTATTTCAGCAGTTCTCCGGCGATGTTATCAACGCCAACTGCTTTTTTATTTTTCTGCTCTTTGATGGCTTGAACAACTTCAGCAAAAGTTAGTGGTTCAGCAAGCGACTCATTCGGCGGCAGAGGATGGATACGCCTTATATGCTCAAGATCTGCTGATCGATCTACATTGAGCAGGTGGTTAAAGTGCTCTGCCCAACGATCAAGTATATCCTGCTTAGCAGTGAGCTTTTGGGAACCATCTAGGGATCTTAACGGAGTGCAGTTTTTTATGGAAACGCCAATCAACTTACGCATTTCTTCATAGAAAGCGCCTAGTTGGTGGGTATCTGCAAGCCACTGTATCTTTTTTGCCTTTTCAAGCCACCATCTATCTTTCATCTTCCTCGTTAATTTCCTTAAGGAATCACCACTACTTCGGACTTCTTGACTGGATTTATGATTTCCTTCATTACGCTTTATGAGTACACGATGCTGTTTGAATGCTTCAGTTAGGGCCCTATCATTCTGGTCAAACCAGTCCTCGTTGTTTCGTTTTTTGTATCCTATGGTTTCCGTAGCCACAGTCAGTACGGTGGATGAGATCTGTTTCCATTTTGATATTAAGTCACCTTGCTGGGCATCAAACACATCTAGCGCATCTGTTAGGCCTTTCTGGTATTTTTCTTGAAGATCTTTACAATCCAGTCGATCTAAGTTGAGAGATATTGGTTTAGCCCTGCAGGGTCTTCGTGGTTCACGAAGGCGGAGTCTCAACTTAGTTACCAAAAGCCTGTGGTCTGTCCAGCAGTGCGCGCCGCGCATAACGCGTGTGATATGCACCTGGGAGATGTCTCTTCGTCGCGTTATCGCGTAATCGAGGAGGTGCCAGTGTTTAGAACGCGGGTGCATCCAGGTGGTTTTGAATTTGTCGCGAAGCCTAAACAGAGTGTTTGTGATGGTGAGGTCGAATTGGGCACAGAGTGTGAGTAGTAATTGTCCGTTACTATTCATATTGCCCACACCATTATTTACAGACTCAGAATCTCTGCCAACCCTCGCGTTGAAATCGCCTAGCAGCAGTATTTGTTCGTTTGAACGTATGCTGGTAAGGCATTGGCAAAGTTATTCATAAAACTGATCTTTGACACTGTCCTCGTTACTCATTGTTGGTACGTATACGCTTATCACATTCAGGTAGTTGTCGTTTTGTAGGTGAAGGCGTAATGTGATAATGCGGTCCGAGATGTATTGTGGACATTCTGGCAGCTTTTTTACGATGGTGGATTTGATGGCAAACCCTACGCCAGCTAACCTTCGTTCACTTTGGGGTCTTCCTTTCCAGAAGAATGTATAACCACCGCCGATTTCCTCGAGTTCGCCTTGGTCAGCTAAGCGTGTTTCGCTTAAAGCTGCCACGTCTACATTGTATCGAGCAAGCTCACGTGCTACGACAGCAGTTTTACGCTCCGGGCAAAGGTTTCCGTCATTATCGATTAATGTACGCACGTTCCATGCTCCAAATGTCATAAATGATGTTTTTATCTTATTTTTCTTGTTACGTCGACCGCAAGTAATGGGGCGCCTAAGCAGCCGCGGTTGCTACTCCCCCAATTTGACGGGACAAGCATTTTTTTAGGACACCTTTTCTAGCCCCCTCACCGGCTGAGCGGGGGAAGCAGTGCCTTCCTAAATAGGGCTGCTTCATCACCTAAGGTGCTGCCCAATCCACACTGTTGTCCCAAGTGCAGTGCAGAAACGACCACTCTCCTTAGGCTGCCATACGTGCAGGCTTCAGACAAAGCCGGGTGTGCACCACCACCCAACCTCTCTACTTCAGCCCATCGCCGCAGGTCTTTTATCAGGATCCAGTAACCAGAAGCAGTCAGTTGCGCGTGAAATATTTAAGTGCGTAAGTGTTTGCGCAGACACAGACGCACTCTCTCGTCCTCCACCCTCTATTCCCAGTGGAACGGAGAGCCGCCACGACTGGAGAAGGTTTTGGATGCAGTGAATGGCCGACGAGCACTTTTGACCTCTGTCGTCGCCCTAAGCCTATCACAAGACTTCACTGCCCCGCCGAATCCGCCACTACCGGTTGCCTATCAGCGTTGGTGTGCCATCTTCGCCGGGGCAGATTCTACGCATAAAGCGGGAGGTATCCGCAGCACTACTACTACTAGTGGCTACTAGAGCCTGCTCTCGCACACGTCGGCGGTGTCCGCCGCGCTACTGACGGCGCTCGCCGCCGTGCTCGACACTGTGGCGCCCTCCAGCGGACACGCCAGATACTGTGGAGAGCCTGCTCTCGTACACGTCCGGCGCCGGCGGTGACCGCCGCGCTACTTTTATAAGCTCGTATCAGTAGAATATGTGCCTAAGACTATCTCGATGTATTCCCCAGTAAATGTATAATCTTTATTTTTCTTTTTATAAAAACTAAACTGTATTGAATTAAGCCTATATTATCTTTTAACTGTATACTGTATTACTTTTTTACTGTATTGATTAAGTACTTAGGATAATAGTGTATGTTCAATGTAGCTTATTTTGATTAATTAAATGTATGCATATTATATCTATTCTTTTTTTATTTTTTATTTTCAGTGAAATCATCTTCTACCGTTTCACCGTCAAGATCTTATACAATGTGTCCCGGGGATAAGTGACCGCCCGAAATTTTTTGAATATTTGTACAAAATTAAGGATAATTTCCTTTATATTTGGGACTTACCGCCTTTGGTTTTTTTTTAGTGATTTTTAGTAAATACTGTGACGTGCTGCAGTTTTTTTAAGATATTTCCTAAGTTTTTACATCTTTTTAAATTCTTTTTTCTTTATTGACTAGCCGACATCATATTTTATCAATTAAAATTATCAAACATAACAAAAATGTAATAAAACATTTATTAGAAAAAAAAGAAAATAAAAATTCAAAGAAAATAACGCCTTTTTTCAGTTTTTTCAAAATAAGTCCAATAAATGCCCCCTTAATATCACTTTCTTTTCATTTATTAATAAACTACATGATATTTCCTACAATAGCTCACAACAATGTTTGCTGCTATTTCAAACAAATGCAAAAATACAGTCAGTTGAAATTGACTCCTACTCGGTAAAAAAAGAGCAAAGCCTGTTATTAACAGGCCTGACAATAAATTTTTTTTAATGATTTTTTTCAAAAATATAAATGAAATTATCCTTTTTGTAATTTTGTACAAATATTCAAAAAATTTCGGGCGGTCACTTATCCCCGGGACACATTGTATAAATTGTGATAAATGTAAAATTGAGATACCTAGACATGAATACAGATATCATAAACGAACCAATATCCATAAATCGAATTGTTTGATAAAATCAGAGTTTGAACATATTGATATAATAGCTACAGCATTTAAAAATAGAATAATGACTTATCGCTTAAACCCATCCATAGAAGACGAGTACCTCCTACCAGAGGCGTTCTTGGATGGTAAGCGAGATGATGTTTTTAAACTAGTTGAGCTATCATTAATAAAGAATACATGTATTCAAGTTAACTTTGAGCTGTTTGCTTATTTCATTTTACCTAAATCAGGTGAGCAACAGCTAAAGTCGTTTAATACAAAATATGAAGTTATTTATAAAAGTACTGATTTTGATGAAATTTATTTAAATGTAAGAGAGACTTTCAAGATGAAATTAACTGAATTTGAGCACTATGAATCTGGGTGGTCTTTAACATCATTGAGTTATTTAGAAATAAATATGAATAAGTATTCTCCTATGAGAGGTGGGACTTACATAGAATTACCAGAAGTTATTAAGAAAACAAAAAGCTGTATTAATATACAAAATAACGATGAATATTGTTTTTTATGGAGCATATTAGTAGCATTATTTCCAGTCAAAAATAATGTCTGTAGGACAAGCTCTTATCCTCATTTTAGTACGATATTTAATATAACAGGGATGTCATTCCCGCCATCACCTAAAGATATCAGATTATTTGAAAGTAATAACAGTGATTTAAGTATTAATATTTATGGATTGGATAAACATTTCAATGTAACTGGCCCCCTATATGCGACAAATTTTAGGAGAGATAAACATATTAATTTATTGTATTACGAAAAAGAAAACAGAGCTCATTATTGTTTAATAAAAAACCTATTACGCTTAGTGAGACGTCAAGTTTCAAAACATAAAGGTCGAATGTACTTATGTGAGACATGTTTGCAATTTTTTACTAGTGAAACAAAATTCCATTCTCATGCATGTTCTAAAATTATAACTTTATTACCAGATAAAAACAGTATGCTGCAGTTTAAACATTTTGAGAGACAACAAAAAATTAACTTTGTTATATATGCTGATTTTGAAAGCCTATTATGCAATTTTAATGAAGTGAATACTGATAAAAATACTATAAAAAATAAGTTACACCAGCCTTCATGTTTTGCATACTATGTGTGTTGCTCACATGACAGTAATTTAAATAAATTTGTTTCTTACCGAGGGCCAGACTGTGTACAAGTTTTTGTAAAAAAAATCATTGAAGAAACTAAATCGATACATGAGATCTTGACTACTGAAAAAACCATGAAACCAATGACTCTAGAACAAATTGATAATTATCGCAGTGCAAGTACATGTCATATTTGTAAAAAAATATTGTTTGATGACAAAGTTCGAGATCATGATCATATTACATCAGAGTATAGAGGCGCAGCACATTCACACTGTAATTTAATTTATAGAGTTTGTCCATTTATACCAGTCGTATTTCATAATCTATCTGGTTATGATTCCCATTTGTTTATCAGAGAATTAGCGAAATATGATGGCGAAATAAAAATAATTCCTAAGACAAAAGAAAAATATCTAAGTATTACAAAAATTATTGAAACCAGCAAATATAATAAGCCATTGCAGATTAAATTCATAGATTCCTTTCAGTTTCTTAACACAAGTCTTGACAATTTAAGTAAAAGCTTAGAAAGCAGTGATTTCTTGAATTTGAGATCAGTTTTTCCTGACGACGAAAAATTTTGTTTAATTCGAAGGAAAGGTGTTTATCCATACGAATATATAGATTCATGGCAGAAATATAATGAGACACAACTTCCCCCGAAACATTGTTTTTATAATAGTATCAACAGAAAGCGAGTATGAACATGCACAAACTATTTGGAGTTGCTTTAATATTAACAGTCTTGGCGACTATACTGATTTATATTTAAAGTGTGATGTTTTATTATTATGTGATATTTTTGAAAATTTTAGAAATATATGTCTACAGCACTATAATCTTGATCCTGCATATTATATAAGTTCTCCTGGTTTAAGTTGGGATGCTATGCTTCTTTACACGGGTATTCAACTGGAATTGATTCATGATTTAGAAATGTATAATATGATAGAAAAAGGAATTCGCGGTGGATTAGCACAATGCTCTCATCGATATGCTAAAGCAAACAATATTTACCTCCCTCATTTTGATGATTCAAAACCGTCAACATATTTAGTATATCTTGACTGCAACAATCTTTATGGACATGCTATGACTAGAAAATTACCTATATCAGATTTTAAATTTATGACAAGCCAGGAAATAGTAAGTTTTCGTCTGTTGGATATTCCTGACGATGCTGAGTACGGTTATATTTTGGAAGTAGATCTAATGTATCCTGAATATTTACATAATTTACATAGCAACCTGCCTTTCGCTCCAGAAAAATCATATAAAAAAAAAATCTTAATCATAAAATCTTCTTCATAGAGTTATTTTATAAAATATGTATTTTTGTATGTATGTATCTTTTGCTTTATATATATGTCGGAGATAGATCAATTACCACTGTGGATATCCGAACAAAAATGTGACAGATAGATGTCAATGTCAATCACCGTTGTCTGTATCCAAACGAAAATAAAAAAAAAACAACAATGTATGACCATAGATTAAAAATGGTTCGCGCCCCGGTGCGTGAACAATAGTAATATCCAAATGAATGTTTTGATTCTTTTATTATCGATTATTATTAAGTAATCTTGCCAATTTATTGTCTAATAAATCAAAACTAGCTTTATAAAGTACTCAGTAAACATGTGAATTGAATTTTGGACTACCTATTACAATAACAGAAACTAAATGGATTTTGTCAATATCAACAATAACATGTTATTTTGATTATTTTAACGTTTAAATGCGATTGTCTAATTACAATAAGCATTCTTGGATAATTTAACAACTTAGCAATGTAAAAGTCTTGTAAGAATCTAGTTAGATTAAGCTAAATCTTAATAATGTTGTATCAAGTAAACGCTTGGCGCGCTTTCGCGCGCTTTGGACAGAGTTGTTGCGGAGAGGGGTCATTGTTCGAACGTCCTATAAAATGCCATGCATTTGATGACGAAATCAGTCTATCTTCGGATTAGACTCATTATAGAGCTCCTGCTCCCGACAGAACTGTCGGTTTCCTTGGTACAGCCTCGCTGTATATTCACATAGCTGTATTGGCATACGATACACTTTGTACTTGGGTGGCTTACGCCGCTGTACGGACTGTGACCCTAGTCTAGGGTCTGTTCGTTTCGCCATATTATTTACAAACATACTTTGTATGTGGGTGGCTTACGCCGCTGTACGAACTGTGACTGTACAGTCTGTTCGTGTCGCCATATCATTTACTAACATACTGTGTATGTGGGTGGCCTATGCCACTGTACGAACTGTGACCGTAAGGTCTGTTCGTGGTCTACCTAATTTTAAACCTAGTTTTAAACTGTATACTGTGTGGATTATTATTTTGTGTAATTAAACATTGTTATTTTGTATTAAAGTCTTATCTATCCCAATAAAATGGGGACTCCAAACCCTGATGGTGTACCGCTCGGCTCTCCTGATCCTACATCAGAAGTGGGATTAGGTGAAGCCCGGGAATCGGATGGGGTTGGTGATCCATGGCGAGCAACGTTAGAACTTCAGGACCGTAATATGGCTCAGCTAATTGATGCAATGAAGACCCCCCACCACACCGTCTAATGCAATTCGCTTGCCCGATTTTGATCCCGATTCACCCGATTCCAATGCTCGATCTTGGAGTACAACTGTTGATGTTAAAACAAGTGCTTCCGTATGGCTTTCCCAAGTATCGTATGCCGGCATGACCTGACCAGACTTTCAAAGTATCTTCCCGTTACGATATGTCAGAAACTATCGTTCCTACCCCCTATTAACCTTCATAACAAGTCAACCAAAAGAAGGTGAATCTTTAGCCTCATATGTAAGAACTCCACTCCAAGGTCCTGACTCCTCTCCAAGAAAACGTCAACACTTTCAACAGACTATCAATCTTTATTCTTTTCAACACAATCTCGCTTACACGACCGCGCGGTACGGTGCTCCGCTTAGCATCCCGCCATTTGCCAAGTGTTGCTAGCTGCTACCTCCAACCGGAAAATGTCATTTTTAAATTATTTCGTTTGGTGAATCAATTGAACAAATTATTTTACCATTAAAAATTATAACATATGAAATTAGATATCTAAAATATTTCCAAACCTTACACTCGTCCATCCTGACCTCGTGTATGTCCCCATACACGTACTAGGTGGGCTAACCTTACACTTGGCCAGTAGCGATATTTTACAAAATTCATAAAAGGACAGCACCCCCAAAACGCCCCCCTTTCACCACTTCCTAGCGTTATGGCTGGGAAGAAGAAGTGGTGAAGAACAAACTTCCCAGCAACACAGCTGTCTATTACAATTTAATAATAATTGAATTACAACTTATACAATTCAACATCGTTTCAAATTATATTCACAAAAATTAAAACAAAAAAACAACACTGTATCTGTGAAATAATCATTAACATTAATAAGCCTTACATATATTATATTGGCATAAATATATTGATTGAGACACCACAGTCAGAACACCAATGCTAACTCCTTCAACCATTCATTTCTGAGGGTTTCAACTAGACGAACTCCTTCAACCATTCATTTCTAAAGGACTTACACCAAAAACTCATCTGCATGTGCTTCGAACCAGTCAATTCTCGACGACTCGTGACGAATTTCTCTCTCGAATCTTTAAACTAATCACTTCTTAGAGTCGAGGAGCGATATCTGTAACAATACTAAATTCATACAATGAACAAGTATCCGGTAAAACAATTAAATCAAAATAATCTGTGAATGTATTATAAGAAAATAACTAATTTAATCTAATCTATACATCTGTTTCGCAATAAATAATCACATTATATTATATCTTTTAAAACGCTTATCTACATTTCATCACCACTACCATCATTACTCGATTTATACACTCAATCAATGCCGTCATCGTTCACCCCCAGTGACTCCGCATGAATCAAAAGACGCATTCAATTCACAGCCACGGCAGCGTTGCGCCCACACTAGGCGTACGCGTACGCTCAAGTACTAGGACAGGAACCATTCCTACCTGTTGTTGCCTAAGACCTTCGTAACTCTAAAAGCTTTAAACTTTTACCGTCATTCTGCAAATTCATTTTAGTAACTTGACCAAATCCTTTACAATAAATTCCAGCCTGCTTTCCACTCTTATCATAATACTAATTTAATATCATGATCAACATCATTAGCCCGGGCTACTTCGTTTAATATGGGATTCATTTCACCATTCATTCACCTCCTCGGACCTATGGTCTTCTGCAAGCTATCATTATGACCCCACTGGATTTTCCCCATCTTACTATCCCATTCTCTTTCGTCACTGCCCACGTTTTGCGCCTTTAATGCCTCCAATTTGGCGCGACCATATCGCTCCACTCGTCCGTCTGAGTGCGGATAAGCCACCGCGTTCCAACATTTTTCACGCCCTTATCCAGACAAAGCCTTTTAAACTCATGTGAAGTAAAACAACTACGGCGATTACTTATTAAACGGATGGGCGTCCTAAAAGTATCAAATATATCATTTAAGACCTTGATAACATTCTGTGTATTAGTGTTCCTAACTCTAATAAATACGAACTTTGTTAAAACATCAGCTACCACCAGTATGTGAGTATACCCAAATGTTGACTTCACAAAAGGCCCCAAGTGGTCTAAATGGAGTGCGTGAAACGGTGACTCTACTTTAAAAGAGTTACTGACTGTAACCGTTTTATCATTATTATTATCATCCGAACATTTCGGCGGTTTGAGAATTTAAGCTCATTAAATCTTCTAAATAACTAGAAGTGGCTGCTCGGTAAACGTCTGCCCGATAAGAATTGGTGTGTCTAACAAATTATCGTTACCTCAACCGCGTTTACCTCAACTCATGTTTAACCTAGATCCACGGAACCCAGCGATCCCACCATACCATTTCTACATGTAATCTACGATTCACTACGATTAACTTTCACGTTAACTTTCTGTGGAAATTAATAACGAGAGCCCCTGTACCCATACCACAAGTTAAATCTTACTTTGGGTACCAGTGTTCAACGAAATTATTGTACATGTGAAAATTGTAATCACTGATGTGTGTTTTCTCTTGTGTGTATCTTTTTTGAGACAATAAACTATTTACAGCCTTACTTAATAATTTATGCTCCCACGAAACTTTCGTTTCTCGCGAGAATATAAAATGTGAACCCTTCATTTCTCACATTTATATGACCAAAACGAGTCATTCATTTATCGCAAGGTCATATCCAACTGAAAATTGATTGTCATGTGAACCCTTCATTTCTCACAGACACTCAATCTAAATAGCGAACCATTCATTTCTCGCATAATTCAAAAGATCATCATTACTCAATCAATTACATGTGTCATCTTAATCTAAAGACTTCATTCGCATTCAAAGGAATATCATGGATAACTAACAATACTTAACAACACATAACAATACATAAAAGGAAGTAAGTAAACTTAAATATTAACCTTTTGACATTTCTAAGGAATAAAATCTTGGTACCCACTTGATATTAAACAATCAATGACAAAAATCAATTTATGGACAATTCCTTATCTCGCATCAATAAAAGAAAACAAAATATCGATAATCATTTTATAAAAATATTAATAGGTTATTCGTTATCATTTAATAATATTCATCAATTCATTTGTAATATTCTGGCTTATTTACATAAAAAACGTATAAAATTTTGATCCACCCTGAACATTCAGTATTGTGACCGCATTTTATAGTACTTTAAGCCACAATTTTTGGGTCCTAATACTTTGAAACAGGCACTACTTAAACATACTACTGCGTTTTACTTTACTTTACTATTAAAGTCAAAAGGACTTTGAGGAACGTAGACGTTTTGTTGTACAAGAACGGAATTTATGGTCAGATATGTGTTTGAATTTTACTACAGCGTAACCAAATATTAGGATTGCTGTTTATTTCTAGAAACCGCCATTTCTTTCGGTTACTTTTTAAAATGACATCAAATGGAAAAGAACCACAAATAATTAATTATAATTTTCTTTTTAATCGGCAAGTATGAAAATGTGACTTCCGTTTTGTGACCAAATCTATGGTCACATACGGGCTGAGCTCAAAGTCACAACATGACTGATCCTATAAAGTTAAGTTTACATGGAAACAGTGATGTTGTTTCAGAAATTCAGAATAATAGTTTTCTGTGGGGATCAATTTTATTTTATTCATGTTTACAATCTTTATGTAAACGAGGTACAATATTTTTTGTAATTATTTGTTGCATTATTGAAAAGATATAGTATTTCTTGATTATTATTAAATGTTGATCTGGAATATTACATAATTATAATAATAGCGTCCATGTAAACGAAGCTTTATCCTTTACAGGCGTTCAGTGGTGTGACTGTCCCTGTTTTCTATTTTAAACAAAAAAATATTTAAAATTCTTTATAAAACACTGTTTTGTTCTGTTTTCGCTCGATGGACAGGAATTTAATTTTGATTCATAACTAGGGATCACTGCAAAAATATATTTTTATTATAGCTTAATATTTTAAAAATTAATATCCGATGTGCATCAAAAGTCACATAACTGAAAGTTTGATTTTTGTTATAAAACGTTCAAAGAATTGTCGTGTTTTGTGTTTTTTTTCGTCTGACAAGATTGTTTTCTTTAATAAGTAGTAAAAATATTAATAATACTTTGTGTATTTTTTTTTTTGTTAATATCATTCTCAATAGAGTCACATTCTGGAAGTGATCACACAGCTTTTTCCATCATGTATTCGGATATTTTTATATTCTAGTTATACTTTGGCGTTCTAACTTAATTTTCGTTAATTTCAATCTATACACTATTTAAAAATAAACCATAGTTGACACAAATAAAAAAAAAACTCAGATCTATCCAGTTTACTGAAACAGTTGTCGGTTTTGTGACCTACTTTTCCATTTATCGCATCGGATAAAAGGCTTAGGACATTGAAGGCAAGGATGTCCTTCTTCTGCTTACAATTAGAATTCTTTATTGTTAATCAAGGACTGAAGTAACTGGTCAGGCATCTAGCAAAGCAAGTGCATTAGATTTCACAGTCCGATCACTGATTCTGTGGGTAATGCTAATGCAATCTACAGCTCATTTCCCGTGATATCGCACTGATTCAGCAAGTTTTTCATAATAAAAAATACATATTCATAATAAATAGGTTCGTTCGTAGCATCTACTTCTACGTCTAACCACTTCACTGTCCACGAAGCAGACACAATAGTAAGACAATCGGTGTGTATCACATATCACTCATGGGACAGGGAAGTTATTAAGCATGTCCTCCAGGGTTTGACCATAATTTGTTCACAAGGAATGCACTAAGTAATTTCTCCTGACACTCCCGCCACGTAAATAGTTTAGAGTTTAAACTCCATATCAAGTTTGGCCAATCCCTGCAGTTCCTGCATAGCAAAAAGTATCGTCATTTGTCGTCCCAACCATCGGCCGAGGCGCATTCGTTCACCTTTCTAAGCCAAACATCCATGCGTTAATTTTTAGTAGCCGGATTAAAATCATTCGATATGTTTTTAAAATCGAAATGTTTCGATGGTGCGCCTTGAGCCATGGGTTGAGACGGCGACGCGACGGTACACGTTTAACGGAATTTAGTAGCTTTAAAAGATCGTTAGTAGTAAAAACTGGACTACATAACCTTCGTGATGGTTGCTGTTCCTGGTTGACATCCTGGTGCCCATCGTGGCAGTGCGGCGCTGATCTTTGCTGGCTCGCGCTCCTCTCTTGCTCTCCCAGACGTCGACTGCGACTTCTGCTTCGACTGCCAGTGTGGTTGCTTCGCGGCGACTCTCTTTCCGGCATCTCCAGCCTGTGCTGAGTCCAGCTGCCGGTGGCATCCATGGCCTGGTCTGGCAACTCACATAAAAATAACTCAATAGCAAAATAATAGGATACTTAGATGAATAGACAAAATCGTAAATATCTTGGAAACGGTATCTCTGATCGTAAAAATAACTGAAACATCACACCCTTTTATATACCCAGTTGTTATTGAGATATATATATTTTGTTTTTTGGGTGGTTTTAGAGCCGCCGTACACGGACTGCTTCAAGCAGTTGAGACCGACTGCTTAAAGCCGCGACCGCGCAGTGAACTATAGTCATTCATTCGCTGCCGTACACACGACTGCTCGAGCAGTCGCGACCGCTTCAAGCCGTCAACTGCATGATGAAATTCCATCGTGCCGCCGACCGCTCGCGAGCGGTTGCGAGGCATACACCGACTGCTCGAGCCGTTGACTGCGCTAGAGCAGTCGACAGCTCTCCGACTTCCCTCTCCCCCCCGCCCTTTGCGGCCTCGCGGCGTCTGTTTTCTCATTTGCCGACTGTTTTTTGAAAATCAACTGCTCGAGCAGTTGGGTCGTAGCTCGAGCAGTCAACAACCGACAGCTCAAGCAGTCGACGCCGACCGCTCGAGCGGTCCGTGTATTTCACTCAGCCGCTAACTGCTCGAGCAGTCCGTGTACGGCGGCCCTTATAAAAACGAGGATTATAATTATTTGAGGGTACTTCCGTAAAAACGTGGTTTAACCAACAAATTCATCTTAGAGAACGGCATGGTATCTGTATTTTAACCACCAAATAAATAATAACTTAGACACAAAAACATTGAAATTAAATTAATTCTATGCCAACCTATTGGCTTAAGGGCTAGGCTTTTTGGCAACCACACTATTCTCTGTGAGCGTTGTGCACACCTGTAACTGACTTATTTACACAGGACTAACAATTGTAAACTTATATATGTGTAAGCAATTGTAAATAAGTTGTTGGTGTGCCTTGAAATAAATAAACCTTTTCACGTGAATTTGCCCACCAAATTGGCATAAAAATAATAATTTATTTAAAATATCCAATACGTCAATTCCAAATTCAAATGGCTAACGCATAATCTAAACAAAAATAGAAGACGTGTACTTACGCAGTATTTGCGCTGTAGCCCACTTCTGAAATGTAAGAACTCCACTCCAAGGTCCTGACTCCTCTCCAAGAAAACGTCAACACTTTCAACAGACTATCAATCTTTATTCTTTTCAACACAATCTCGCTTACACGACCGCGCGGTACGGTGCTCCGCTCAGCATCCCGCCATTTGCCAAGTGTTGCTAGCTGCTACCTCCAACCGGAAAATGTCATTTTTAAATTATTTCGTTTGGTGAATCAATTGAACAAATTATTTTACTATTAAAAATTATAACATATAAAATTAGATATCTAAAATATTTCCAAACCTTACACATATGCAAGTAGACACGTCACTTCGCTGACGTCAAAATGAAAAAGTCCAAGTGTCGAACAAATTGTCGCACTATTCTGGCCCATGTTTCTAAATTTGATGTTCGTGCTCATCGGTTAGCTTATACTACTGGAGTACCTATAATGCATAAACTTCCACAGGAACTAAGTGTCTTGTCACACCTTAAGAGGCAACCTCAGTTCTCCACTGACCATGTCTCTGCTGAACCTAAAAGGTTTAAGCCAAGTACAATATTTTGTCACTACTGTCTCATAGCAGGGCATAGAGCTCAACTGTCGGAAGAAGGCCGACAAAACCAAACATCCTACCAGTTAAGTCATCGCTCGCAAAGAATGTCGTCTGCTACCGCTGTGGCGAGGCGGGTCACGTCGCGCCACGCTGCCCAAAGACAACCGGAAAGCGGCCGGGAGGTTCAAGCGAAGGTGCTGAGAGTGAAGCTTCAAGCAGCCATTCATCTAAGAAGCGAGTTGAAGCCTGTGAAGTACGACCTACCACTGGTGTTCTACGTCACTCTGGTGAGAAGTATTCATTTTGTTGTTTGTTTGTCAATGTTCTCTCATTGCTGAAACTTTTGCTATACAATTCTCTGGTCAGCGTATTTGTTGTGTTGTCAATATAATGGGAATAGGAAATTCTAGTACATTATGTACCGAACAAATTCTGAGTGAAATAGAAATAGACAGCTACCACTCAATTACTCTTTCATGTAAGGCCTATGTAAGTCATAATATCATGATAGATAGTGAGATAATAAAATTGGTTTTGCTGTTTCGGTCATGTTAACCGAAAATAGTCTTACCATCACAAAGGTTAAGAATGTTGATCAATGCTCTATTCCTGAGACTCGAAATTTTAATGAGATTGACACTGATATTCCACCTGAATATAAGAGTCAGTTGAATGAACTCCTTCAAAAATACTCTCATGCTTTTGTAGAATGTTTATGACTATGTACTCGAGTCACGACAGATAAACGCGAGACAATTAGTTTGGTAGTTTTAATGATACAACCCTATATGTATATCCTATGGAATTACATACTGACGCTAGTGCAGCTGTTTACGGTGCCATTCTTTTTCAAAAAGTTAGATAATAAGTTGCGTAGGCCTTGTAACAGAACTGCAACTGAAAGTAAATATCATTCCAATGAATTTGAAACTTTGCCGTAGTTAATGTAATAAAACATTTTCATAATTACTTTCAATGACATAAATTCACTGTTACTATTCGAGTACAGAGACGGTAGTCATTTCTACAGGCTTATGGTTTTGACATTATGTAATACCCCCTTTCTTTCTTGGTTTTATTTCTTCCACAAATAATTAACAAAGTAGGACAGAAACGTGTTGATATTACAACTCTGTCTGAATCATTGGTGTTGTGATAACATTAACCGATTTCCGATTGCTTTTGCATGTGATAATCCCGTGAGCCTCTCCTGCTTCGAGTGGAAGGAGCCACTGCTAGTTCGTCGCTGTGGCGTCCGCGAGCGCGACGCGACGCCTGGCTTCTACTGCGGCCCGGTTTGCAGCGAGAACTACATAAGTCGAGACGCTGTGTTTGCTTGCGTACAGAGACATTACGAGAAGCATGAATGATAGATCTGGTGAGATCAATCCAGTTTTATGTTGTTATTGTTGATAGTTTACTGGTATGATTTAGTTTGTTGGTATGATTTCAATTGTGAGTCAGACTATAAATTTGGTGGTAAGGTGTTATGCCTACTTGATTATTTCGTTATGTTAAGCAGTACTAATGATGGGTATCGGGGTGACTTGGAAAAGACCCGTTGACCTATGTTATGGCATCGGGGTGACCAGGAAGAGACCTGTGTAATGTCTGCGGTACTGTTGGTGTCATGTCACTAACGATTGTGGTTGTGTACCCTGGAAGGCCAGGATGGGCTGATTGTTCTCGGTCATGGAACACACTAATGATGCAAAGCCTGTCGAGCAAAAAGGCGTTGTTGTGAATGACAACCGTAGTTGTAATGGTTGCTGTAATTTACAAGTTGAAAGTCTGACTAGCAATTAGATCTTAACTTTATTAGGTGGTGATATTTGTTAATCTTTGAATTGCAATAGAACTTACAAATACACACACGATAGGTTGCGAAGAATGCCTGAATGTCCAGTTACTTTTAATGATGATATTGACGTTAATTTGACTGCTACCGACATACAATAGCCGAGTTTGCAAGATGTCTATGTTGACTCTTGTTGGTTGTCTATGTTGACGCCTGGTTGGATGTCTATGTTGACTCCTGTGTTTTGGTTGTCTATGTTGACGCCTGGTTGGATGTCTATGTTGATTCCTGTGTTTTGGTTGTCTATGTTGACGCCTGGTTGGATGTCTATGTTGACTCCTGGATTTGGATATCGATCTTGACGCATGCGGGCTGTCTATGTTGACGCCTGTGCGTGTTGTCTATTTGATTCCAAATTACTTGTCGAATGTGTGATTTCGGCTGGGGGACTATGTCCCTACTTTTGTTGAGCTTTTGTATGGTCAGTAACAGAATAGTTATTACGAATGATTTTCGAATCAATTTCTGTGAAGATTTTTATGACTAATTCAGGATTTTTCTTAATTTACCCAGTGTTGATTACTTTGTTTGTCAGAAAGGCCGAACGATATACACCTAGAAATTTCTATTGTTACATAATCACACGAGGTCGTGTAGAATGTCAGTTCTGGCCGTGTCGGAGATAGATCAATTACCACTGTAGATATCCGAACAAAAATGTGACAGATAGATGTCAATGTCAATCACCGTTGTCTGTATCCAAACGAAAATAAAAAAAAACAACAATGTATGACCATAGATTAAAAATGGTTCGCGTCCCGGTGCGTGAACAATAGTAATATCCAAATGAATGTTTTGATTCTTTTATTATCGATTATTATTAAGTAATCTTGCCAATTTATTTATTGTCTAATAAATCAAAACTAGATTTATAAAGTACTCAGTAAACATGTGAATTGAATTTTGGACTACCTATTACAATAACAGAAACTAAATGGATTTTGTCAATATCAACAACAACATGTTATTTTGATTATTTTAACGTTTAAATGCGATTGTCTAATTACAATAAGCATTCTTGGATAATTTAACAACTTAGCAATGTAAAAGTCTTGTAAGAATCTAGTTAGATTAAGCTAAATCTTAATAATGTTGTATCAAGTAAACGCTTGGCGCGCTTTCGCGCGCTTTGGACAGAGTTGTTGCGGAGAGGGGTCATTGTTCGAACGTCCTATAAAAGGCCATGCATTTGATGACGAAATCAGTCTATCTTCGGATTAGACTCATTATAGAGCTCCTGCTCCCGACAGAACTGTCGGTTTCCTTGGTACAGCCTCGCTGTATATTCACATAGCTGTATTGGCATACGATACACTTTGTACTTGGGTGGCTTACGCCGCTGTACGGACTGTGACCCTAGTCTAGGGTCTGTTCGTTTCGTCATATTATTTACAAACATACTTTGTATGTGGGTGGCTTACGCCGCTGTACGAACTGTGACTGTACAGTCTGTTCGTGTCGCCATATCATTTACTAACATACTGTGTATGTGGGTGGCCTATGCCACTGTACGAACTGTGACCGTAAGGTCTGTTCGTGGTCTACCTAATTTATTGTTTTAAACTGTATACCGTGTGGATTATTATTTTGTGTAATTAAACATTGTTATTTTGTATTAAAGTCTTATTTATTTATTTATTTTATTTATTTTTATTTAAAATACTTTATGCACATTGTACAACGGCGGACTTAACGCCTTAGGCGTTCTCTGCCAGTCTACCTTAGGGTGGTGGTGAAACAGAAGTGGTAGGTGCAACATAGTTTGAGCATAAGTGCAAGAAAATAAAAATAAATATATTTATGTATATATAAATATATATATATATATTACTGAATCCAAGAGAAGAAAGTGAAGAAAATGAACTAGTGTAATGATTCCGCCAACTTGCCATGGATGTGATTACGCAGTTTAATTTTAAACGTGTGTCGACTATTTACCATCCTGACCTCCAAGGGTAGCTCATTCCAGAGAAGGATAGATTTAACAAAGAAGGAAGAGTGAATAATATCTGAACGGTGAGCAGGGCAGTGAAGAAGACGATTATTAGAGGAGCGGAGATTTTTATTGTCCTGTGAACACACATACTGAAAGTGGGAGGTTAAGTATGCAGGTGAAGACGGGGTATATAGTATAGAAAAAAGAGTAGTTAATGCCCTCATCACACGTCGTTGTCTTATCGGTAGCCATTTAAGTTGCGCTCGATACGCTGACACATGATCGTACTTGCGAAGGTTCAAGACGAATCGAATGCAATTATTGAGAAGCCGGTCTAGTTTATTGAGCAGATCTGCATTCAGGTCATAGTAGCAAACATCACCATAGTCGATTATAGGAAAGATTAAGGTTTGCATAAGCATTGCTTTTACATGGACAGGTAGCAAGTTTTTAAAGCGATAGAGAAACCGCAGCGTATTTGTGATTTTTTGACTGACATCTGCAACTTGTGCTTGCCAATTGAGTGAGGAGTCAAGTTGTAGGCCCAAATTCTTCACAGAGCAGCTGTACGGTATATCTATCCCGTCAAATACCAAAGTTGGCAACCCAAGGGCGTCTACTTTTCCTAAATTTCTTGAGCTACCAATGATAATGGCTTGGCATTTGACAGGATTAACTGCCACTCCGAACCTGTCAGACCAACTCTTGACTACCTCCAAGTCCTTGTTCATTTTAACAAGCGTAGCTGCTAGCTCATTCACTTTTGTGTGACGATACAACTGCAAGTCATCGGCATAGAGATGATACGAACACTGAAGTTCAGGAGTAAGGAAATTTATAAATATAGAGAATAACAGAGGTGAGAGTATGCCGCCTTGAGGAACGCCAGCATTCAAAGTACACCAGGTAGATGAATCCTCATCCACCCGAACCGACTGCTGGCGATCATGAAGATAAGAAGAAAACCAGTCTAATGCCTTAGAAGAGACCATAAGATTTGATAGAATAGATAAAAGGATATCATGACTGACGGTATTGAACGCATTTGAAAAATCCACGAGTACCAACACTGTGAGATTAGCGTCTTCCATAGCAAATCTAATATCGCCAGTCACTTTGAGGAGGGCAGAAGAAGTGCTGTGGCCCGGCCTAAATCCGGATTGGAAAGGGCTCAGTAGCTTATTGCCGTAGATGAAACGAGCAAATTGCTTATGAGCACAAGCCTCAAGCACTTTGGATAAGAAAGGTAGGATGGAAATTGGGCGAAAGTGACTGGGGAGGGTGGGACTGGAAATTTTAGGAAGAGGGCGCACGTAAGCTTTCCGCCAAAGTGAGGGAAAAACTCCAGAGTAGAGAGAAAAGTTTATGATATGAGTGATAACAGGAAGAATTGGGACTAGGATAGGGACAATCATCTGACGGCTGATGTTATCACATCCCACCGCCTTAGATTTGATGGACAGGATAATCTTTTTGACCTCTTCCTCGTCGACTGGCACAAAACCAAAAGATTTGATATCGGGACGCGTTAGACCATGTATATAATTGAGAGTATCTTGCTTCATTAAATAATCCAAACGAGAGGAAGAAGAAGTGCAGAAATGACTATTTAAAGCATCAAAACTAATTGTGTTAGGCAGGTCCAAATGTCGCGATTTGCCAATACCCAGAGTTCCAAGAAACTTCCAGATGTCAGCAGAAGACGAGGATGATATGTTATTCAATATATGGCGGCGTTTAGCATTACGTATCATCGTATTACACCGATTCCTCGCAGTTTTAAACTGAGCCCAATTTTCATCAGTACGGTCTTTTTTAAATTTACGGAATGCACGGTCCCGCCTACGCATTGCTATACGTATGAGTTCAGTCATCCACGGTGCTGGCGGCCGTTTCACTCTGACTTTTTTAACTGGTGCATGGCGATCATATAATATGTTCACCTTGTTATTAAAAATCAAAATTTTATGATCTACATCATCAGAAGTCATTAATGGTGTCCAATCAACGTCTAGCGCATCCTTGACTAACCGCTCAGCATCCATCCTTGCAAAACAACGCCTATGCAAAATCTTGGGCTTGGGCTTAGGAGGTTTGAGGATATAGGAGAGGAAAATGAGGTCGTGGTGAGAAAAACCAGGCGCAGTATATTGACCGTGACAGGAAATAAGGGAGAGGTTAGACGTCAGAATTAGGTCCAGCCAGGAATCATCACCAATCTTAGATCGGTGAGTAGCCTGAAGAGGTAAAATATGCAAGCTGGAAGATTCCAGAACGTGCAAAAGTTTACGGGTTCGAGGAGAGTTGGGAGCAAGGAGATTTGTATTAAAATCACCCATGATGATGTAATGAGCATACTCAGAACCTAACGATTCTAAAACCGATTCCAAATCAGTGAAGTAGTCGACAGAGGGGGGGCAGTAAACCACACCAACGGCGGCTTTGGCTCCTTTGACTGAAACCTCCAAAAAGAGAAATTCAGCACTAGGCAGAGGACTAGAAGAAGTAGCCAAGATCTTATAAGGAAAGTCCGATCGAAGGTATATTGCCACGCCACCCCGTCTTATCCCAAGCCGATCATTCCGAATAAGAACGAAGCCAGGAAGAGGGTACGAGGTGGATAAGAGATTTGGTTTGAGCCAGCTCTCGGAAACCAGGACGGCATGCACATTGCTGTTGAAAAAAGTCTCATATAGTTCACTATAGTGACTAGGAACACTTTGAGCGTTAATATGATACACATTTAACACCTTATCTGTTTGCTTGAATTGATTTCTCAATGTATCACCAAGTGTATCAGTCAGAGAACAGAAACTAACATCACTATTGCTCACATCCAAAGACTCATTGGCAGAATGAAAACAGTCGTCATCAGAATTCATAAATCCTAAATATATAAACTAAAAAAAATAATACTATACAAATAATTAATGATTTTAAAACACAAACAGAATTAACCTCCACCCGCCAGCTAACACCAATAAAAAATTTGAAATAACAACACAAAACAAAACACAACGGACATAAATAAGAAATGAAAACTTTAAGAACATAAAAAAAAAAAGAATGAGACTATTTCTGAACGAAAAGTATTTGATACGTGCAATGACTGACATTATATTAATGTGACAGCTGACAATGTCATTTCAAAAAAAAGTACCTGCGATTGTGGAAAGTAAACAAATCTAAAATCTAAACGTTAAATTATTCTTCTCCTTTTAGCGGGTAACTAACAAATTGAAATACAAATTACAAAGGTACTATAAATTTAACAAAATTTGGTAAGAATAAAAGATTACAAGGAGAGGAGAAAAAAAAAATAAAGACAATAGATATAAACATTGAGTAAGTACAGTTATAAATATAATTATGGTTTGTTTCTAATAGGTACTAAAAATGTCAGTCACATACCAATAATAGATTTATTTCCAGGGTATCTCAAGACGTTATGCAGCATTCGATTTCGAAGGGAACTTCTCCAGGAGAGGCTTTAGCTCGTCCATCGACACAATCCTGTGGCGACTGCCATCCGACGCCTTAATGACGATCACGCCATCCTGCGTCCAACAAGCACGCATACCGAAGTGCAGTCGTGCCTTCGCGAAGATGGACTGCCTGGTTTTCGTCAGGAACTCCTTGACTGAGATTTTGGTGCCTCTCAACCTAGTCTTAGTCTTCCAAACAGTCGACTTGACATCTGAAGAAGAAAACCTCACAAGAATGGGCCGTGCATAATCCTTACTAGGACTGCCAAGACGGTGGGCAACTTTTATACTGGCCGCTGTTATGTCCTTCAGACCCAATTTGCTGCTGAGGACACCAAGGACCATGGAAGAGCAGTCCTCTTTCACTTCTTCAGGAAGCCCTTGGAAAATCAGTGCCTTTCGCCGGTGCCTCATCTCCAACCCATCAATGTGCAGCACACACTCGGCGATCTGCTTTCTGAGCAAACCCAACACATTGAAGATAAGCTCCCTGAAGGTCCGGAACTCTTCAGCAATTTTAGCTACAGTTTCCTTGGCAGGTCCTGCAGCCTGAATTTGTGCTCCGAGTTGGTCCATCTTCTGATTGAAACTCTCCTCAAGACTTCTCTGTATGGACAGTATTTCTGATAACTGTGACATTCTTCCTTATATTATGTACTAGCTTCTGCCCGCGACTTCGTACGCGGATCCTGTCCCTTATGCCAGCGACTACGGGGTCAGCAAAATCAAAGATCTAAATAGTCTGATATTGAATTTTAAGGGCCCGTTGACTTGAAAACAACGGAATACGCATAACCATTAGAAACGTTCCATATATTTAATTTTTGTAGTTTAACGGCAAAAGCACAGCAGACTAAACAAAACGCTGAGAACCAAACCGCAATAGACGTGACCATAGGGATAAAAGTAGTGATTCTAATTAGTGGCATTTAATTTGTGTGTGGCAAAAATATTACACGTATTATTACGTAAAAAAACATTAAATAGATGACAAAGTCGTGGTGACTTAGTAGAAGTCGTGGTGGTTTAATCTCTCAAGTATGAGCGTGCGTCTTTGATTCCAGGTCTGGCAAGTACCTGCCAAAGCAACTTTTCTAAGTTCGTATGTACTTTCTACGTATATTTTGGATACCAATGACCGTTATTTGGAGGGGAAGTTAAACTGTAGGTTCCGGCTGACATTGAACATTCTTGGCAGTCGTTATGGGTAGTCAGAACCCCAGTAAGTCTGACCAGTTTTACCAAGGGGTGTTGGGTTGAGCGGGTAACCGGGTTGTGGAGGTCAGCTGGGCAGTCGCTCCTTGTAAAACACTGGTACTCAGTTGGGACAAAGACTCTTGAGATAACGAAAATAATAATGAGATATAAGCACCGCAGGACATCTGAGGCTGATGACGGGGAGTAGCGACCCTGCGGGGCTATATATACTGAGTTCTCCAGGGAGAGTATACTGTCCCCCATCTTCGGCCGGTCGAAGTAAAATTCGTACAAAGCAGTGACTTAAGAAAAAATTCAATATTCGTGTTGTATCTTCTTGAAGTTCCACATCAGGTGTTCCAGATCTTCGATGTTTTTACGTCAATAGAGAGTGCTTATCAGATTGAACCACTTTTGCTAGAATCTTCATATGCTATAGTCTAGCTGGGCTCCTGGAGTTCCATATCAGGTGTTTTACATCTTCAATTTTTATAAGTCAACAGAGAGTGCTTATCAAATTGAACAACTTTTGTTAAAACGTCATACCTCTATATGCTATAGTCTAGCTGGGCCCCTGGAGTTCCACATCAGGTGTTTTAGATCTTCAATTTGTATAAGTCAATAGAAAGTGCTTATCAAATTGAACAACTTTTGCTAAAACGTCATACCTGTATATGGTACAGAGAAGCTGGGCTCTTGGGATTCCACATCAGGTGTTCCAGATCTTAAAATTTATTATCTCAGCTGAAAATGCTCATCACATGAAACAATTTTTGCCATGGCACCATTTTTGTATCTCTTATAGTTTTGTTGGTCTGTTGGAGTTCTGCATCAGGTCTTCAAGTTTCGAAGATAAATTATAGCCTATATGTTGACCAGGCTTAATACTGATACAACAAAGAAAAAATCATTGAAATCCGTTCAGTAGTTCCGAAGATTAGCGTGTACAAACAAACAGACATACAGACATACAGACATACAGACAGAATTTTTTTTTTGGATTTGTGCTCCATTACTGTTTCTAAACCCCACCCAATTATTATTTTTTTAATATATTCAATGTACAGACACAGTTTTTTTACAGATTTATTATATGTATAGATTGTGACTTTTATTAATATGTAAAAATTCTTCTGAGTGCAAGTGTTGATGGTGATGTGACAGGTGGTGTTTAAGTACTTAATCAGGTTACATTTAAGTGTCCTAATGTAAGTACCCAATAATTAAGTAGTGTTAGCTGCCAGTAGTTACAAAGAGGGCAGCAGAGACGAGCGACATAGACACCTCGCCATTCAGCCGTGCATCTATGCTTGGAGGATTCTTTTTTCGAACGTCATTGTGACAAGACATGTTATCGTTTGACAGAATGCGATTTTGCCGCGTTCTTGACTAATCTTAGTTGATTTTCATGTTAAAGCTATTTCTTGTAATTTCCTCGTTAAACAAACCTGCTTCTGGTTTTTAAGATCAGAAGTGGGATAGTCTCACTCCCACTATAAAGTTTTTAATTTCAGTTTCAGATTCGTTGGCACTTTTATTAAGTACGACGCGGTGTAAGGATATCCGCCATTACCGAAGTTTTTGCCGTTCTATTTTATTTTGTAATGGATTGCAGTGCGTTACATAGATTGGTAGATTCAAAATGCTATGCAGGCGGCTCGAGAATTGCTCGAGCTTAGTACGCTGATGCTGCTCTCGTGTGTTTTGGGTGGAATGAGTTTCTGCCTATGTATTGCTGTGGTATCCGTGAACAACATGCCTTGCTCCTACTATGCTCCAGATGTTATGGGAAGAATTCTGTAATGTACCTACCTGTATGTGAATGGTGAGATCAATCCGATTTATAGCCTTTATGTAATACATGTCTTGTAATCCATCTTGGTGGTTTATTGGTTAAAGACATACTGAATGTGTATGAGAACTTGAGTTAGATAACTAACAGGCTTACTATGTAAATGAGCTCAATAATATTTATTTCTAAACTTTCTGCTCATGAGAGTTTCAACAAGTACCTACACAGAAATATAAGTTTACTGCTTTTGTGGTATAAATGCACACTGATTTGATATTGACTTACTCAAATTGTTTTCATTGAAATGAAATAGTTAAAATTGTGCATCAGGCTCTAGATTTTTGGTGCCATTTTACAATTTACAAATTGAAAGTCTGTTTTCAGACCTTAGTTTTTATTTTCTTTTACTGATTATGTAATTCGGTTGCATTAATTTTTGATGTTAACTAATGTTCAAATCTGTAACATGACAATGCTTGAGAGTCTGTCAATTGAACGTTTGGTTACCTTAGCCAGATGCTTGCTTGCTTGTCTTTTGACTACAGGTATTGAGGATAAGCCTAAGCTGTGTGAGGTGATGGTGTAAGCGTTCCAGGTGCTGTGTCGTTTGACATAGTAAGAGTGCTGTGACACCTCATGCTCCCTGGGTGCTGTGCTGCTGCACAAGCTTTGGATGCTGTACAGAGTGCTGACGGCCAGTAGTTCATTTGGCATACTCCGGTAATGAAAGCCAGTGGATGGCACATCATGCTTTGAGGTCAGGTGATCTGTTTTATTGTTTTGATTACACATCTGAAGTAATTATGCTCTTAGCTGTATTAAGTGAAAAAAATGTGTAATAATGTACCAACCATTGGTATTGTCACCTATGAGTATTCTGTGTAGCAAAAGCTGAAGTGAAGTTAACTGCACGTAACTTATCAAACCGTAATGGTAGTTGTGTTTTCAGCATTGCTGACACATAATTAGTAATAATGATATTTCTGAGACATAGTTTCTAAGTCTTGCCTTGAATTTATTTCTTTGAGAGCGTAAAGCTTTCCAGATTTTGATGGTCAGAAGTGGCCGAACGAAATGTATGTCGTAAGTGCTTGTTCGCAGACTTATACACGAGAATGTGTAACGGCCGTGTCGTGGCCCAAGCGCTTCTGTACTGGTGCTGCTGATTGCGGCACGAGCGCTGCTCTGCCGGTGCTCCTGGTCGCGGCACGAGCGCTGCTGTGCTGGTGCTCCTGCTGGTTCTGTTGGCTTATGCCTTCCGAATAGTCTGAGCCTCTGGCTTATGGCTTCCGTATAGTTTGAGCCTCTGGCTTATGGCTTCCGTATAGTCTGAGCCTCTGGCTTATGGCTTCCGTATAGTCTGAGCCTCTGGCTTATGGCTTCCGTATAGTCTGAGCCTCTGGCTTATGGCTTCCGTATAGTCTGAGCCCCTGGCTTATGGCTTCCGTATAGTCTGAGCCCCTGGCTTATGGCTTCCGTATAGTCTGAACAACTGGCTTGACTATGACTTGCCTTGACCATGACTTCCGTATATTTTGAGCCCCTGGCTTGACTATGACTTGACTATGACTTCCGTATAGTTCAAGTATTTGTTCTTGATAACATCTTTCTTGATTGATAACACATTTCTTACGCTTGCGCTCACGGTATAACTATTTCGTAATTGTGTTTCTTCTTACATGATTTATGTTTCAGCTTTACACTCCAAACCAGGTTAATAATTTACATGATTTCTTTCTATTTTGTGTGTGTGTATATGTGTACAACTAATATGTTTCAGCCTTACACTCGACACACTTACACTGGGTGGTATACCAGTGTTCTGTTATTAATTTTGAATCTGTTATTTGATTTAAAGTTGACGTTATTTATTTGCGAGTCACTGGGTGGTATACCAGTGTTCTGTTATTAATTTTGTACCTGTTATTTTATTTAAAGTTGACGTTATTTATTTGCCAGTCACTGGGTGGTATACCAGTGTTCTGTTATTAATTTTGTACCTGTTATTTTATTTAAAGTTGACGTTATTTATTTGCGAGTCACTGGGTGGTATACCAGTGTTCTGTTATTTATTTTGTACTTGTTATTTGATTTAAAGTTGATGTTATTTATTTTTCTTTCTTTAAATCTATTAGTACCTTGTTTGAGGTTTGTAAGTCCTCGAATAATTTTTATTCTGAAAGTGTCATGTACTCAGAAAAACGATGACGAGCACGATAACCAATCGAGATTTAAATATGACGAAATTGAGCCAGATCCAACTCGCTTATTGAATGTGCAGGTGTTCCGAGACTCAACCAGGCTCACCCAGATCCTGCCGAGGACGTCAGGGTGTCAGGAGAGGCCGTGTTAGCTGCCAGTAGTTACAAAGAGGGCAGCAGAGACGAGCGACATAGACACCTCGCCATTCAGCCGTGCATCTATGCTTGGAGGATTCTTTTTTCGAACGTCATTGTGACAAGACATGTTATCGTTTGACAGAATGCGATTTTGCCGCGTTCTTGACTAATCTTAGTTGATTTTCATGTTAAAGCTATTTCTTGTAATTTCCTCGTTAAACAAACCTGCTTCTGGTTTTTAAGAGTAGTATAATTAAACTTTTACTAAAAATAATTTAAAAAACTGAATTAAATATATTTTTAAAAGGCTCAGAGAATCTGAGATACGTGTCAACTTTTTTCTACACCTACCCCAAAAAATCTATCTATCTAATCTATCTAATCTATCCCAATAAAATGGGGACTCCAAACCCTGATGGTGTACCGCTCGGCTCTCCTGATCCTACATATATATGTGTGTAATTTATATATCTATACATATAATAAATCTGTAAAAAAACTGTGTCTGTACATTGAATATATTAAAAAAATAATAATTGGGTGGGGTTTAGAAACAGTAATGGAGCACAAATCCAAAAAAAAAATTCTGTCTGTATGTCTGTATGTCTGTATGTCTGTATGTCTGTTTGTTTGTACACGCTAATCTTCGGAACTACTGAACGGATTTCAATGATTTTTTCTTTGTTGTATCAGTATTAAGCCTGGTCAACATATAGGCTATAATTTATCTTCGAAACTTGAAGACCTGATGCAGAACTCCAACAGACCAACAAAACTATAAGAGATACAAAAATGGTGCCATGGCAAAAATTGTTTCATGTGATGAGCATTTTCAGCTGAGATAATAAATTTTAAGATCTGGAACACCTGATGTGGAATCCCAAGAGCCCAGCTTCTCTGTACCATATACAGGTATGACGTTTTAGCAAAAGTTGTTCAATTTGATAAGCACTTTCTATTGACTTATACAAATTGAAGATCTAAAACACCTGATGTGGAACTCCAGGGGCCCAGCTAGACTATAGCATATAGAGGTATGACGTTTTAACAAAAGTTGTTCAATTTGATAAGCACTCTCTGTTGACTTATAAAAATTGAAGATGTAAAACACCTGATATGGAACTCCAGGAGCCCAGCTAGACTATAGCATATGAAGATTCTAGCAAAAGTGGTTCAATCTGATAAGCACTCTCTATTGACGTAAAAACATCGAAGATCTGGAACACCTGATGTGGAACTTCAAGAAGATACAACACGAATATTGAATTTTTTCTTAAGTCACTGCTTTGTACGAATTTTACTTCGACCGGCCGAAGATGGGGGACAGTATACTCTCCCTGGAGAACTCAGTATATATAGCCCCGCAGGGTCGCTACTCCCCGTCATCAGCCTCAGATGTCCTGCGGTGCTTATATCTCATTATTATTTTCGTTATCTCAAGAGTCTTTGTCCCAACTGAGTACCAGTGTTTTACAAGGAGCGACTGCCCAGCTGACCTCCACAACCCGGTTACCCGCTCAACCCAACACCCCTTGGTAAAACTGGTCAGACTTACTGGGGTTCTGACTACCCATAACGACTGCCAAGAATGTTCAATGTCAGCCGGAACCTACAGTTTAACTTCCCCTCCAAATAACGGTCATTGGTATCCAAAATATACGTAGAAAGTACATACGAACTTAGAAAAGTTGCTTTGGCAGGTACTTGCCAGACCTGGAATCAAAGACGCACGCTCATACTTGAGAGATTAAACCACCACGACTTCTACTAAGTCACCACGACTTTGTCATCTATTTAATGTTTTTTTACGTAATAATACGTGTAATATTTTTGCCACACACAAATTAAATGCCACTAATTAGAATCACTACTTTTATCCCTATGGTCACGTCTATTGCGGTTTGGTTCTCAGCGTTTTGTTTAGTCTGCTGTGCTTTTGCCGTTAAACTACAAAAATTAAATATATGGAACGTTTCTAATGGTTATGCGTATTCCGTTGTTTTCAAGTCAACGGGCCCTTAAAATTCAATATCAGACTATTTAGATCTTTGATTTTGCTGACCCCGTAGTCGCTGGCATAAGGGACAGGATCCGCGTACGAAGTCGCGGGCAGAAGCTAGTCTTTACTATGTCCTTTTACACAGTCTATCTACCTACTTCTCTTTATTCTAACCCTCCTACTACGGGTCTGCTGGAAGAGATTTCGATTTAGAAATAAGCAGTACCTTTGTACTATTTCTATACTATGTCTATTTCTTTTTTATATGTTCACTGTGTACATAAATTGTTAAATAAATAAATAAAAATTCATACCCATAGGAGGAAAGACAGAAAAGTTAATTGCGAATTCGTATGACAAGTATAACTATGTTATACATTACATTCATTTGAAAGAATGTATTAAAAATGGCCTTGTGTTGAAAAAAAACCATCGCATACTTCAATTTAAACAAGAAAACTTTTTAAAAAAGTATATAGACTTAAATACTCAATTGCGTCAATCAGGAAAGACCTCTTTTGAAAAGGATTTCTTTAAACTTTTGAACAATTCAATATTTGGAAAAACTATAGAAAATAAACGAAAGCAAATTCATGTTAAATTGGTGACTAAATGGAATGATAATAAAAATAGAACAAATAAAACAATAGGCGCAGAGAAACTAATTGCAAAACCAAACTTGAAAAGTATTTGTATTTTTAGTGAAGATTTTCTAGCAATTCAATTGACTCCCGACAAACTTGTTTTAGATAGACCTATCTATGTTGGATTCTCTGTACCTACTAGAATATGCTAAACAACATATGTATAATTTTCATTATGATTTCATTAAAAAGAAATACGGTGACAATGTTAAACTGTGTTACACGGACACTGACAGCTTATTATACTTAATACATACACAAAACTTTTATAAGGATTTGAATGAAAACATTATAAAGTTTGATACCAGCAATTTTGATTCTAATTATCCTTACAGTATTCCAAAGATAAATAATTAAATTCCTGGCTTGTTTAAAGATGAATTAGGTGGCGATGTCATAAGCGAATTTACAGGTTTAAGAGCAAAACTTTATTGTATTAAATCAATAAAAACACAGATTAACAAAGCTAAAGGAGTATCAAGGCCCATTACAAAAAAATTGAAAATATCTAACTATAAGAGAGTTTTATTTAAGAATATTACTTTGCAATGTAAAATGAATATGATAAAGTCAAGCAAACATGTTCTATATTCACAGGAAGTAAATAAAGTAATTAAGTTAATAAAGTAAATAGAGTAGATGATAAAAGAATTGTTCAAACCAATCAAATAGACACATTACCATGGGGTCATTTTGACCACATATGTTAGACTGTTAGTATTAAGCTATGTCATAGATTTAAACCGTTATATTTTAAAATATACCTACTATTAGTATTAGTTTAGTTGTACAATTTATAATTATATTACTTATTTTTTCTAAGCGTAATAAAATACATAATATTTTACTCAGAATTTGACTTTTATTTATAGTCTTATCTGTATCGCCTTTCCTGATTTTTTTTTGTTTTAAAGTAAAATGTAAGACTTTGCAGAGGTATATATTGGTATGCTCAATGGCAATAATATCAATACGTAAGATGAAGTTGATCAAGCAGCCCATATCCTTGAATGTTAATAATATAAATTTTAGTGACTCTCCTCATTACATCAGGCACAGCCCTTTATTACCGAATACAATTCGTTGTATAATATGCGGGCCATCCAACTGTGGTAAAACAAATGTTGTCATCAGTTTATTGCTACATGAAAATGGACTGAAATTTAAAAATTTATATCTTTACTCTAAAACTTCTTTTCAACCAAAATATCGCTTTTTGAGCGAAGTGATTAGAAGGGTGCCACAGATAAAATTCTACGAGTTTAACGATGATAAAGATGTCATGGCTCCGAGTAAAGCTTTAAAAAATTCTGTTTTTATTTTTGACTAGCTTCTGCCCGCGACTTCGTACGCGGATCCTGTCCCTTATGCCAGCGACTACGGGGTCAGCAAAATCAAAGATCTAAATAGTCTGATATTGAATTTTAAGGGCCCGTTGACTTGAAAACAACGGAATACGCATAACCATTAGAAACGTTCCATATATTTAATTTTTGTAGTTTAACGGCAAAAGCACAGCAGACTAAACAAAACGCTGAGAACCAAACCGCAATAGACGTGACCATAGGGATAAAAGTAGTGATTCTAATTAGTGGCATTTAATTTGTGTGTGGCAAAAATATTACACGTATTATTACGTAAAAAAACATTAAATAGATGACAAAGTCGTGGTGACTTAGTAGAAGTCGTGGTGGTTTAATCTCTCAAGTATGAGCGTGCGTCTTTGATTCCAGGTCTGGCAAGTACCTGCCAAAGCAACTTTTCTAAGTTCGTATGTACTTTCTACGTATATTTTGGATACCAATGACCGTTATTTGGAGGGGAAGTTAAACTGTAGGTTCCGGCTGACATTGAACATTCTTGGCAGTCGTTATGGGTAGTCAGAACCCCAGTAAGTCTGACCAGTTTTACCAAGGGGTGTTGGGTTGAGCGGGTAACCGGGTTGTGGAGGTCAGCTGGGCAGTCGCTCCTTGTAAAACACTGGTACTCAGTTGGGACAAAGACTCTTGAGATAACGAAAATAATAATGAGATATAAGCACCGCAGGACATCTGAGGCTGATGACGGGGAGTAGCGACCCTGCGGGGCTATATATACTGAGTTCTCCAGGGAGAGTATACTGTCCCCCATCTTCGGCCGGTCGAAGTAAAATTCGTACAAAGCAGTGACTTAAGAAAAAATTCAATATTCGTGTTGTATCTTCTTGAAGTTCCACATCAGGTGTTCCAGATCTTCGATGTTTTTACGTCAATAGAGAGTGCTTATCAGATTGAACCACTTTTGCTAGAATCTTCATATGCTATAGTCTAGCTGGGCTCCTGGAGTTCCATATCAGGTGTTTTACATCTTCAATTTTTATAAGTCAACAGAGAGTGCTTATCAAATTGAACAACTTTTGTTAAAACGTCATACCTCTATATGCTATAGTCTAGCTGGGCCCCTGGAGTTCCACATCAGGTGTTTTAGATCTTCAATTTGTATAAGTCAATAGAAAGTGCTTATCAAATTGAACAACTTTTGCTAAAACGTCATACCTGTATATGGTACAGAGAAGCTGGGCTCTTGGGATTCCACATCAGGTGTTCCAGATCTTAAAATTTATTATCTCAGCTGAAAATGCTCATCACATGAAACAATTTTTGCCATGGCACCATTTTTGTATCTCTTATAGTTTTGTTGGTCTGTTGGAGTTCTGCATCAGGTCTTCAAGTTTCGAAGATAAATTATAGCCTATATGTTGACCAGGCTTAATACTGATACAACAAAGAAAAAATCATTGAAATCCGTTCAGTAGTTCCGAAGATTAGCGTGTACAAACAAACAGACATACAGACATACAGACATACAGACAGAATTTTTTTTTTGGATTTGTGCTCCATTACTGTTTCTAAACCCCACCCAATTATTATTTTTTTAATATATTCAATGTACAGACACAGTTTTTTTACAGATTTATTATATGTATAGATGACGTTGCAACTGAGAATCAAACAAATATCCGTAATTATTTCTGCATGAGTCGACATAAACAAATCGATTGTTTTTATTTATCTCAAACCTATTCAAAAATTCCGAAGCAATTGTTACGTGATAACGCTAATTTTCTTAAAACATATTTATGTGGAACATGTCAGCCCTGATTTAAGCTGGAACCAATTTAAAGATATTTGTAAAAGGGTATGATTTAAGCTGTCACCAATTTAATTCATTTTGTGTTTCTTAAATAATAGGGTTTGCCCTCAAAATAGTAGATTTGTCACCAAATGTAGTCACCAAACAATATAAAATCAATTCCACAATAAATTACCGAAAATCATGGAGATATGGGGTCAAGTACCAAATAAATGATTTTGTATGTATTATAATAGGTTTGTCCTAATAGTATTTAAGCAAACTAATTTAAAGAGATCACCAATAAATCATATATTATCACTAGAAAATTTCATGAAGGTCTAAAAATGTAGGGTGGTCGTCATCATCCTTTCAACCAAAAGAGTCTACTACTTAACTGGCCATGTGCCTCCCCCCAAGGGCTTTAGTTTCCACAGGTAGTATAAATATATTTAAATTAAATTTCTAGCTGAATAGTAAATAAAACACTTAATCAAAGTCAAAATAATCAATATTTATTGTTAAAAATCTCGCTGCCCGCGCCCCGCATCGTATGATCGTACCTACAACCAACCTACAACCCATTCGTTGAGGCCCGAAAGCGCCAATTTGTCTCCCTTCCCTTCCTCTTCCCTTTGAACATATTTTTATTAAAATTATAAACTGATGTATTAAATTGGTAACGAATACATTATTTTAATAACTGAACGAAATAAAATGTAACTACTGTATTGGTGACAAAATAACAAATAAAAAGGAGTCGCAGTCAGGGATCGATTAATCGATTTATTTGGTGACAGATCTACCATTTTGAGCACCAAGCTATTATTTAAGTAATAAAACTATTATTATAAGAACGAAGTTTATATTCATGTAATGCACTACAATTTTATTGGTAATCCATCTCATATTTTACACATTATATTAACAATAATTTGCTAATTTATACCTGGGAACACTCTTTGTTTATCTGAGAACGAAAATATTTCGTGGCGATAGATCTATTTATTAGGTGATACAACTTGATGACAAATATAAATTTTGGTGACAAAAAATATAGTTCCCTTTGTAAAACAGTTTGGAGTAATCCTTACAATTTCGTGCTTATTAACAAAGAATGTTCATTAAGTAATGGGAGGTACAGAAAAAAATTTGATATATTTTTTAAATTTAAATAAATGAATGTTAATTACTTATATAATTATGAATAACATACAAAAAAATTAGTATTCGTTAATCTTTAAGCGAATACGGTCGTTGAACATAAGATGGAGAAAAATATTAAAATTGAATTAATGAAGTCTGTAGACTCCATAAAGAATAAAATAAAACAAATGAAAAACCAGGAACACTCAATGAATTTGTCACTTGATAAAATGTTTAAACCTGTCACAGATCCCCTTAAAACCCTAGTTGATTCGAATAAAACAATTGAAAAATACAAAATTTTGAAAATACACACTAACTTTGAAGAAATGGAATTGGATGGCATTGATACCAGCTCATCTACAAAGTTTGAAGAATGCTGTGATACAGAACTGAATTCTGCAAAAGACTTGGAAGTGTCTTCTAAAAAAGAAAAACTGGATGATCTAGAAATTTCGCTTGATTGCCTTGATATCCATGATATTTATGATGGTGCAAATTTAAATATACCGTTTGGAATAAGGAGTATAAACAAAATATTGCTAATGGGTAATTCAGTAGTGTCGTTTTCTAAAATCGATAGTTTGAATGACGACAGAGTCATTTTAATTAAAATCGGTGACAAATCCTATAATTTAACTCCTGGCCTGAAAGAACTTCTACTTCGAAAAAAAACCAGATTTAAAATTAATTTCGAGTAAAGATAAACTTGTATATAAGGACATGCTGCACTATACCAATGCTCATAAGAGAGATTTTAATCCTAATGGACAAATAAGAGCTGATAAAGGAATAAAATACCGTGATATAATCAAACCAATGTTTTTCAATGACAATAAACTTGTTCACACTAAGCTTGGAGGAAACTTACCAACGCTAAAAAAATACAAGAATAACACTGACTTGATATATTGGGATGACCCTAATGAATTAGTTGAGAGATTGAAACTATTAGTTGCGTCAAGAGATGCTGGCAATACAAACCATGACAATGAAATTTTATCTATAATCGAAGAATTAAAAGAAGCTCACATTATTAAACAATAAATAGTTGTAAAATATACTTTTCATTCAGTACTATACATGAATTCAAGACAAATATACTGTAAAGATTTCAGGGTTATTTGAGTGATACGATTGTTTACAGATATAAAATAGCTTTAATCACCGGACCAAAGGTTGTCAAACAAAGGAGCGAGGGAGCACACGCGATGGCCGCTACTTGTGTACTGATCGTTCATGCAAATTAAATTTGTAAAGTAAAATGATGACTGCAGAATATTAATTCAAAGTGTTCGGTTTCACCGTACATGCTCCCGGGCCAAAAAGATACAAAGATTCATTTCATTCATCTTCTAGTTGGAACCGACATTTTTTAACGATTGGCGACGTAGCTATATCCCGTTTACTATCACTGTTGACACTAGTTAATTCCACTTCACTCGGCTGACGGTCAGCCGTACTCTGCTTTCGCGATAACACAACACTATTATCTGCACTTTGAGTTAACTCCACTGAAGAGACTGCCCGTCGTCTTCTCCATAGGAAGTATGCAGCCAACAAGACTGCTGCACCCAGTAGGCCGTAGCTAACGGTATACTGATGTATGTCGTGGGTGGTCAGAGGGTCATCTGATAGATTGGAATTGGCGGATTTCAGTTGTTCTATCCGTTCTCCCAGATTAACTAATGTATCGTTCAACGTATGTTTACGATATGATTTAGCTCAGCTATCTGTGGGGTTGGAATTTCGGAGTTTGATTTAATAGAATTTCCTAATTGAGCATGAGAATATAGAGTAAAATCTTTGCTTTTTGTGATGCTTTTTTGATCTAGGTCAATAATCCCGGCTCCAGTCACCTGTTTGAATGCAACTTGATCTTGACATATAATTCGCACCGAGTAGGTATTGCAGCAAAAATAAAAATACTTGGATAGGTCATGTAATTCCATCCACGTGTCTTGACAAGGGGATTTAGTTACAAGGCATCGTTTTGATTTATAATCTAACTTGCAGAATTTTTCGTCGATAGGTAAACGATTAATTGGTTTATTTACTTGACATAAATATGAATGTTCATTGTGCATACATAATTGGAGCTCCACTAAAGACGTTGTAAAATAAGCGTCCTTCCTTAGGTTGATGGCTATAAATTCTGCAACCGGTTGTACCATGATCATATCATTTTGTACTTGTTGAGGAACAGCCAAAATTTTGTAGATTTTGTAACTATCTCGGCTGGTCAACGGAAAAGTTATCTCAAATATAAAGTATTCTTGCATCATTCTCGCCTTGATTCGAAGCAAACTGTAAATCTGCTTGAGATTCGCTTGTATACTGTCCACGGGTAAGGTAATATCTTTTGTTAATTGTCCGGAAATAAACTGTAATTCACGTTGCAATTGATCTGGAGTTAAAAGATGAGTATTAAATTTTCCGTGGAAAATATCCGTAATAGTTTCCAATAGGGTATCTTGAATTCTTTTCAGATTTTGTATCAAATTGATAGCTGTTACGGCAGATAAGGTAAAATCTTGAATCTTAGTTAAACTCTCAACTTCTTCTTGGACAGTAACCACAGCATTATTTAATTGATTCAAGTGTTTATTTATTGTTTTATGTTGTAATTGGATCGTTTGTTCAGTTCTTTTTAATACATTGTATTCCGCTTCTACGATGGAGGTCTGATTTCTTAATAGGTTAGCAAGATGCCGCTCGTTTTGTTTTACAAGTTGTATATCTTTCTTGTACCTTTCCGCGAATCGCTCGTCTAATACGCCGAACAGGCTGTTGGCCACGTATCCGATACCATTGATAAGCCCGCGACGCTGTCTAGTGCGATCAAAGTGTTGATTAAGCATTAGTTGATTATAGTGCTGCAATTCTTTAATGTCATGATTTAATTGTTTTGTTATCATACTGCAATGACCTTTCTCTTTTAGTGATGAACAGAGCTTTTCTAAATAGTCCAAATATTTGGTAGCTGCGCTGTTTCCTTCCCAGTAGGGTCCCATATCATAATAAACTACTAGATTCCACTTGTCTCGGATAACTTGCATGTTATCTATCGACTCAAAGTAGAGTGAGTTATTGCTAGGTAATACAGATATATTAAACGCTGCGTGAGACGTCGTGATTAATGAAATAAATAATAATAATGACATTGTTATGGATAGAAGGCTAGATCTAGGTTTAGTTTTAATCGCTTGTCTTTCACATTCTTTCAATTCAGTTGCATTTTCATGACATTCCAAGTTTTTGTCTTCAGTCTTATCAGAAGTAGGTGAAAGTGGTAATATTGAGAGCTTAACGACAGGTCTTTTAATTATGCCGTTTTTTGTTTTTAACGATACTACTCTCACTAATCCATCTTGTCCTGCATGAAGTTCTACTACCCTTCCCATCATCCACTTTCCAGGTGGCAGATTGTCATCCTGAATAGTTGTTAAATCTCCAATGGAGATGTTTTGTTGCGTTTTTCGCCACTTACTTCTGACCGATAACTGCGTTAAATATTCTAAACTCCATTTCTTCCATATATCCTTTGCTATTTTCGCTGATAGATTCCACCTAGTTCGAGCATCTTCTGCAGTCTCAATTATGCTCGTTCCGCATCTTCCCGTCAAAAAATGAGCAGGAGTAAGTACCTCTAAATCTTCGATATCTTCAGATAATGCGCATAGTGGTCTGGAGTTCAGACATGCTTCTAACTGTGCTAAAATAGTGGTGTATTCTTCGAAAGTTAACTTTTGTTCTCCGATCACACGTTTTAAGTGGTGTTTCAAACTTCGTACAGCTCGCTCCCATAAACCTCCGGCACTTGGCCACGATGGTGCATTAAAGTGCCACTCTATATTTAAATCTGCTAACTCAGCGAAAAAGTTACTATCATATTTATTTTTGAAATCATAATAGCTTTCCTGTAACATTCTATTGGCTCCGACAAAATTCGTTCCATTATCGCTGTAAAGGTGTCGCGGAGCGCCCTTTCTCGCTGCCATACGACGTAATGCTGCTAAAAATCCAGAACTTGTTAAATCGGATACCAGCTCTAGGTGCACCGCCTTTGTAGCCATACAGACAAACAAAGCAATGTACCCCTTGGATGTTTTGATACCCCGTCCCTTATTGCTCTTTACCTCTACGTAACCTGTATAATCCACGCCGGTATGGTAAAATGCTGGGGCGGGGTTGCTCCTAACCTTGGGCAACTCACCCATTAATTGGTGTTGCATTTTAGGCTCCTGTTTTCTGCAGATCACACAATTTTTGAGTTCCCTCTTCACTGCTCTAGTTCCACCAACTACCCAATACTTTTGTCTTAAGGTTTATAAAGTTAAACGTGGCCCGCTATGGAAGGTTAGCTGGTGTGCTTGTCGAATCAATAATGTTGTAAGCTGACTACTGTTAGGTAAGATTGCAGGATGTTTCATTTCCATATTCAGGTTTGCTTTGCTTAAACGACCTCCAACTCGTAAAATACCACTGCTATCAATGAATTGTGCTCTTCAATTTGTTATTTTTTCGCAATAACTTGATTTCTTCTATAAATTCAATTCTTTGTACGTATTTTATAATTAGTAATTTGGCCTTTCTCAATTCATGCAAAGTAAGAAAACTCGGGAAGCGACTATGATTCCTCGACATAACTGCATCTTTTCTAAAAGTAACAGTTTTAAATGGTCGTAAAAGCCATGCTACAACTCTAATAATTTTATTGATTGAGCTAAATTTCTGCAACAACTGTACTATAATGCTTTCAATGCTGTTGTTTTGCATACAATTCACTTTGCTTGCATTTTGTTTACTTCTGACTTCTTGATCAGTGGTGTAAATAACTCGATTTACATCACATTTTTCATTAAATGAGTGCAATGATTGTGGCCCTTGCCACCACAGAGTTAGATTTTTCATTTGTGAGGCGGAAATGCCTCTACTAGCGGCGTCAGCAGGGTTTTCCTCTGACTTAACATATCGCCAACATCCAGGTTTCATTATCTCTGTAATGCTTTTAGTTCTATTTGCTACAAAGGGTTTCCACTTGCTGGGTTCGCCTTGTAGCCACCCTAGGACAACCATCGAATCTGTCCACCCGTACATGCGAATATCCAGCTCACTTAAGCAAGTGGTAACCTTTTTCATTAATTTAGCTAATAAGTACGCACCGCTTAGCTCTAATCTTGGCAAAGAGATACTTTTAGAGATAGGTACTAATCGAGCCTTCGCAACCACTAGTACCACTGATGGCTTGTTTTCTTTCTTGATTCGTGCATAAATTACCGCGGCGTAAGCTTTAATTGACGCGTCACAGTATCCGTGTAATTCTATGACGTCTTTAGGTTGATATCCTATCCAGCGCGGTATTTCACATTGATTTAGGTATTCCATATCTGCTTTGATAGACTCCCATTCTTTTTTTATGTTCTCAGGAACTTCTTCGTCCCATTGCATTTAAATTAACCACAACTTTTGAAATATCAGTTTTAGCTTAGTTGTAATTGGTGACAGCCATCCCAATGGGTCAAATACCTTAGATATTTCCGATAAAAGTAGTCGCTTCGTGATTTTGGCCTTGGTAGTTGCTAAGTTATACTTAAAAGTAAATTTATCATCACACGAATTCCATGCCAGACCTAATGTTTTTGACATTGTTTCTGACTTAAAGTTAAAAATGATGCCGCTATTACTGCAAGTCTGTTCCGTCTTATCAAGAAGTTCGGGATGATTTGCGGCCCATTTTCTGAGATTGAAACCTCCCGATTGAAGTAATTTGTTCAAATCTTTAATAAGCTGTTTTCCTTTACCAATGCTATGCGAGCCATGGACCAAATCATCCATGTAAAATGACTCTTCTAAGATTTTAGCAGCCTCCGGAAATTTATTTTTTTCATCAGATGCTAAACGCTTCAGAGTCATCATTGCTAGAAACGGCGCTGATTTGGTGCCATAGGTGACTGTTGTTAGATTATAAGTTTGCAAAGATTGATCTGCTGGCGTATTCGCTAACTTTCGAATTCTCAGATGTCAACTGGCCTCAGTTGTCATCGGAACTTTGATGTCAACCGATAAGTTCAAAACATTGGTATTCTGTATCGCATGAAGTGGATATCGGTGGATATCGTTACACGGTTGCTGACGCCAAAACTACGATGACAATTTGACAGCTCTATTTTTTTATCCATTATCCATTATGTCCACTGGGCTTACGGAATCGCAATATAACGTTTATCGATACAGAAACAGCTGTCAAAATGAGTCATGGTGGATATCAGCCTGATGACGTCATCTCATTTGGTAACTGGCGTTAGCGAATAAGAAAATAGCTGTTTGACAATTTACTAATGTACACTTTACCAATTGATGATATCTGCGAGCTGTCAGTGGAGTTAGCGAATAAGGCTACTGGCGAATCCCTCCAGATAATTTGCTGATATTGCTGGTCTGCTTCACACAGCATAATCTGTCTATACATCATTTCAATATCAGATGTGTAAGCATATCGATACTGACGCCACTTTATAATTAATCCTTGTAAATCTTGTTGTAAATTAGGTCCTTTAAACATCAGGTCATTCACACTATATCCGCTGGTTGTTTTGGCTGACGCGTTAAACACGACGCGTAGCTTCGTGGTTGCTGACTCCGCTCGTTGCACCGCGTGATGCGGCAGGTAACATGATATATTATGTCGATTGTTATTGTTACAAACCGGTACCATATGACCTAACGCTATATACTCATTCATAAATGATTTATATTGATTTGCTAAGATAGGTTGTTTTAAAAATTTACGTTCCAAATGATGAAATTGTGCGATTGCCATTTCTTTAGATGAGCCTAGGTTTGCGACCATGTCAGGTTTAAGTGGTAACTTGACCTCATAACGCCCATCCGCACGGCGCTTTGTTGTTGATAAATAAAAGTCGACACATTCCTGATCTTCGGACGATAAATTAGAAGTTTCGCTAATGTCTTCAATCTCCCAGAATTGCTGAATTTCTGAGATATTGTTCAAGACAATGTTGCACTGAAGCGACGATTCTAGACCACCGCCAGATATGATCCACCCAAGTTGTGTTTCTTGTAAAACAGGCTGTGCTGCACTTTCACCCTTGATCAATCCTCCTAACATTATCAAGCCATTAACTTGAGCGCTTAATAACAAGTCTACTGGCCGGCTTACGTTAAAGTACGGATCTGCTAATTTTAAATTGTTTATGAATGACCATTTTGAAGTGTCAAAAGTGCTAAAAGGTATTTCTTTGAGTAAATTTTTCATTATTAGTACATCCGTGGTAAATGAAAAATCGTTATATGTTGAAAAACAGTTAAGTGTAGTCATGCCATTACAATTGTTCTCAATTTCGCCGACACCGAATATTACTCCGTTAAATTTCGATCGTGATAATCCTAACTTCTTCGCTGCACTCTCTGTAATAAGAGACGCCTGAGATCCCGGGTCAATGAGAGCTCTTAGAATGTGGTATGAACCATCGATTGCTGCTACTTTGATCAAGGCCGTAGCCAGTAATACTTCATTTGAGCCGGGATAATTTTGTGAGATATGCGCAGTAATTGCCACATGTTCCTCAGATGGATTTTCATTTGTCGTTGTCACGGCTGCCATATTACTTTGCGACATATTTTTTGTGCAAGCGTCATGTAAAATCGAGTGGTGATTTCCGCTGCAATTGCGACATCGCCTTTCCGAAAAACATTGTTGACCGTTATGATCGAATAAACAATTTTTGCATAGCTTCAATTTCGAAACTGTGTTTAATTTAACATCGTTAGGCAATTTTAAAAATTTAAAACAATTAAATAGAGCATGTTGTTTACCGCAAAATTGGCATTTGATCGTAGACACGTGTAAGGATTTGGAAAAAGATTGAGGCTTGTTGAATCTATTTCGGAAGTTAGGGTTGTAACGTTTTTCCTTTGGATGATCAGAAACATCGCTGGATCCTTGATTGTATTTCGGTGTCACTTGATCTGGCTTCCTGCGAGATGATTCTAGCTTAGTAAATTTACTTTCTAAATAGTCTAAAAAATCCTGCAACACTGGTAGCTCACGTGTGTTTTTGAGGGAATCGATGTAACTCCCGTGAGTTTCCTGGTCTAGCTTTTGTGCCAATAAGTGCACGAGAATTGGATCCCAAGTTTCGATATTGACCCCTAAGTTCCGTATAGCGTGTAGGCTTTCTACCGTTACGTCATGCAGTTTCTTGATATGACTTGACGTTTGGTGTTGGTTATTAGGCAAGCCTAATAAAGTATTCATTATCGAAGTAAATATTAACTTTTTGTTGTTATATCGTTGGTTTAAGATTTCCCTACTGAATAAGGCGTTCTGCTTCACCCCTTACCTTTCCCTTCAAAAACTGCATTTTTTGTGCTGGTGACAAGGTAGGGTTGTTATGAATAGTTTCAGTAAAAAGGTCTTTAAAAGGTATCCAGTGTTGATAGCTTCCTGCAAACGTTGGTATTTCCATTTTTGGTGTAGAGTGTTCTCTATGTGACACACTCCAAAGCTTTTTGTTGATACTTTTCTTCAAATTATAATATTTTTGCTCATGCTGAATATAAGCTGCTTCATATTCTTCGTCTTCCCCGGCTAACAGACTATCTATTTCCCAATGCAAGGAGTCAATTTGTGACCAGCGATCTTGTAACGTCTTTAATGCGTCCTCCATTTCCCATTTATCCATCATGGAGTCTAAGTCGATAAAACCGGCTGATCTTTTAAAAGCTTTAAAGTTGGCTGTTTGTTTAAGAATCATCTCGTCCAATTTGCTTGAAGAGCCTCTTGACTCCATTGAACGTAAAGTTCTCGATTTAGCTTTTTGCTCGTAACCTGATGGTCCTGCTTCTTCGACTGCAGCATCCTCTTGCTCCTCATGTAGCATTTGAGAGCTCCTAATTGGCTTTAAAGGAGTTTGTTTGCTGGAAAGTTGTTGGCGTTGCTCGTTAATTAGAGTCTTGGCCGCTGTATAGAGCTTGCTGACCTTCTCATGCTCAGAATGTGTATGCTCACGAACCCCATATTCACAGATAGCTAAATGATTATTTTGAAACTCCGACCAATACTTCTCTAATATCTCCGCTCGTCTTTTAAAATAGTCATCGGTTTTTCTTTCCGCGCTATCCTTCTTTATGTTTATCGGTATTTTCTTAATTAGGTCACTCAGTTCGAGTTGCTGATAGTAAAGATCTTCCATTGTGCTGCTAGTTAGTTTACGAGAAAAAAAGGAAAGATCTTACTTGTAAGATAGGCTGAAGTCTGCTGCTGTTTGGTGTTGTCTTACTCAGACAACTGCTGCTCCGCTAAATTGGACACTAGTGTCCTGCTGCTGAATTCCGAGTACTGCTGCTGGTGCTAATACCGACGTGCTGATGCTCAGGATGCTGACTGCCTCGTGATTAAGGCGCTGATATTCCACTGTCTATGTCAATGTCCTGACGCTGTTTAGACGTGGAACTTGCTATGGAACTTAACCCTTAAGTTTCCAAACGCTTTGCTAAAGTTCCTTAACACTGTAATCCGATATACTGATTCGCTGACGAGGTACTCACAAGTTTTTTAATAAACGTAGCTCCACAACGAAACACGAATACAAAACTCGTGAGGTCCCGCCCGATGGCTCGAAGGACCATGTAAAGATTTCGGGGTTATTTGAGTGATACGATTGTTTACAGATATAAAATAGCTTTAATCACCGGACCAAAGGTTGTCAAACAAAGGAGCGAGGGAGCACACGCGATGGCCGCTACTTGTGTACTGATCGTTCATGCAAATTTTTGTAAAGTAAAATGATGACTGCACAATATTAATTCAAAGTGTTCGGTTTCACCGTACATATACTGAACTATAAAAATGAGCAAAGCTGATGTGGTAAACGAAATACATAAAAATGCGAGGGTGAACTATCCACGAAGACATGTTATCATGAAAGATATAGATGACCTGTGGCAAGCAAACCTAATTGATATGCAATCAATTTCAAAAGAAAATCAAAATTACGTATTAACTACAGTATCAATCGAAGTAGACAGTGTGAGTGTAGACCTTTTCTTCGCCCTCAAACGACATGAGCAGGATATCGTTGATAGCTGCTGCTTGATCGTTCTTTGGAGTAAGTATGGCACGCTCACATAACCATTCAATAGGCTTGTCATGTATATGAATAATGTCTGGATAAACTTTAGACAGCAATTCTTGAACCGTAGTAACAACTGTGCACAATTCTTCCGGGATGGTTAACATGCCATCAAACGATGGAAAATCACCATTACCGATTTTAAGAAGGAGATCTGAAAATCTACCAGCAGACTCATCCCCGCCCAAATGTCAAGAAAAGAACCGTCAAATATAATTCGCTAGAAATATTTATGTTTAATATGTCAGTGAGGAAGGCAATCCGCAGCAACCAAACAAACAGATTACCTACAGTTCAGTTTGAAGGTAATCTGGCGGAGAATCTTAACACCGCGATTCAGAAATGAGACGAAAATGCACAGCGCCATCTAATAGCGGTAGGCAGAACTTCTCAACATTTAGAACTAAACATTATTTTGTTCGTTCCATTACGTACTGATAGGTTCAAACTAATACATTTTACATCCTTCATCATCCCTTATTTTATCACCCGTGGGGGTTGAATGGGAGTTGAATTAATCAAAATCGTATTTAAGCGAACGTCATCATAAAATTCTGATTCGTCATCAGGACTTCTTCATAAAATCTAAGAAGATGTATACAAACTTTCACCCCTATTTTATCCCCTTAGGGATGGAATTTATCAAAATCCTTTCTTAAGGGTTGCCTACGCCATAGTAGCTTTATGCATGCAAAGTCTCAGTCCGATCGGTTTAAAATTGACAAAGTTTCATACAAACTTTCATCCCCTATTTTATCCCCTTGGGGGTAGAATTGATCAAAATCCTTTCTTAGCGGATGCCTACGTCATAACATCTACCTGCATGCCAAATTTCAGCCCGATCCGTCCAGTGGTTTCAGCTGTGCGTTGATAGATCACTATGTCAGTCAGTCAGTCAGTCACCTTTGAGTTTTATATTTAGATTAAATGGAGCAGAAAACAAAGTTGCGGGCTTATGGGGCTGAAACTTAGCAGGATTACAAAGTGATGGACATTTTAGTGCTGTGATACCATTGAATAAGGTTTTAGGGTTTGCAGAAGATTACAATAAAATTATCTTAAATTGTAAAGACGAACTTATTTTGAGTAGAAGTAACTCTAACTTAAATAGTGTTATTCTTACTGATGATGTGGTTAATTTTCAAATAGATATAGAGAGAGTTCAATGGAGGGTGCCACATATAAAAGTGTCAGATCGAGAACGAGTAACACTTTTGAAACTTTTAGAAAGAGACAAATCTATTCAGATGGCTTTTAGAAATTGGGATTTATATGAGTATCCCTTGCTACCTAAAACTACAAAACATTCTTGGTCAGTTAAAACAGCTTCACAATTGGAAAAGCCTAGATATGTCATATTTTGCTTGCAAACTAATAGGAGAAATAATCGGACTAAGGACAGTTCACTATTCGATCATTGTGAAGTGACCAACGTAACACTCTTTTTGAATTCGCAATATTATCCCTACGAACCTTTGAGTTTAAAGTTTTCTGAGAACAAGTACAGTATATTATATGAAATGTATGTGAATTTTCGTCAGTCGTATTACAACAGTCCTGAAGACCCATTGCTGGATCTAAAAGATTTTAAAGAAAAGGCCCCTCTTTTCATCTTAGATTGCTCTAGACAAAACGATAGTATAAAAACCGTCCGGTCCAGTGGACGTGCGGTTAGAAGTTGAATGTTCCACACCAATACCAGATAAGACAACTGCGTATTGTTTGATTATGAACGATCGACTTGTGGAATACAAACCTCTCAGCAACATTGTGCGCAGATTTATCATGAATGCTATTGTTGATATTCAAGGATTTAGAACAGAAGCAGGTGAATTTATATTAAAAGAAATCGCTATATTGTGTAACAAAAAACTACAATTGTTTTTAGTTAAGCCACCATTTCCATTAAAAAATTTAACGGAATCTGAAAAGAAGGTAGTTCGTTGGATTCAACGTAACAAAAAAATATACTGGAGTGAAGGAGTGGGTGTCTGAATTCCGGAGCCAGCTGAAGTGGCTGCCAATTCGGCAGCGTCGAGATGCTCATATTCTGTCTTTTCTCTTCTCTCTTCTTCACAATCCCAACGCTCCAAATTATCTTAGGGAACGCTTTGAGTTCCTTGTTCCTAGAGGCAAACCCTGTCGCTCCTCTTCATCTCTTTTACTCCGTATCCCTCCTCATACTTCGAGCCGTTATGATGGATCCTTCACTGTTCGCGCTGTAAGGCTTTGGAACGCTCTGCCTCACAGTATACGTGACAGCACATCGTTAGATGTCTTCAAGAGACGAATTAAAGAACATTTCCTGTCAACATGACCTTATTTGTATGTATGTATTTATTTATTATATTTTATGTTTTATTTATAGGTATATATTTTATGTTATGTAGTTTCATCTTTGTTTTGTTTAATGTTGTGCACTTAAAATTTTCTCTTCCCTATCGCATCTCTCTATCGCTCTAAGGTTTGCTGTTAGAGAACCCAGTTCTGGGTTAAGCTCGCCTTTGTACATGTCTTCTCTGTGTTGTGTGTGTCTTTTAAATGTTTTTGTGTACAATAAAGAATAATAATAAGGATTTGTACCTTATTCCAATTACCAGACTTTGGTGTCCGATATATTATGAGAAAAATGTATTTATTAGGGTGGAGTGATTTTATTTTTTTTGAATTTTTGCTTCGGCATACCTGTATAAAGTTGCTATTTTAGGTCATTACTGAATACGACAAAGCTCAGTTTGTTTACGTCAAGTTTAGAGGTGCCCCCATCATCGTAAAGTTTTGAAAATTTGCGCAAATTCCATAAAATCGCAAACATTGTATAAACCCGGAATTATATTCTTAGCGATGCTTTATTAGTGTAAACTAAACAAGATTGAACTTGAAACGTGTTTGTTCTGATCGGTAGGTAACGGGGTGCGGGGAAGGGGTATTTTTTATTTCACTCCCTCACATCAAAGAAATGGCATTAGCCAACTCGCGCGCGTACACGAGCTCACTTGTTTGTCGTGCACTTAGGTACTTGACACATCGAATCTGACGGCTGGGAACAAATACATATATTGTAAGTAATATTTTTCACATTCAAAACTTGCAGTTTCGGTTATAACCGTAGTACTATTAAAAGTATTCTTTGTCTTACAGTCACAGGCCAGTCATTGTCAAGTTTGTCTGATCAATCTAAACATTTTCAATGCAATAGAATGCTTTCACCTTGTGCGATGACATGCGATGTCCTGGCCTGCCGCAACTCATACGGCCTCCACGACAAATCCGGGGGAGGATGACGCTCCAAACAGCAACTGCAGCGCACCTCGCCCGCCGCTTGACTAGTGGACCTCGTCCTGTTCTCCAGGCTCGGTTCACCTTAGATGTTATCTGTTAAGTCAGAAATGGAAAGTGCTTAGGCATCAAATATTGACAACATATGGGTCAGCAACAAACCTTCTCGATGGTAAGACCTAAACACATGTTATGGGTTTTAAGAATAGCAATCACCATTTAAATGAAGAAACTAGTTACATTAAATTCTAAGCACGAAATCAAAGAAAGATCGAATTGCTAGTCAGACTGAACTTGTAAATTACAAAATTATTACAGCTACGGTTGTCATTCACATCAACGCCTTCTACTCGATAGGCTTCACAAAACCGTCGTGTCCCTTAGCCGAGCTCTCAGCCCATCCTGGCCTCCTAGGGACCACAACCACAACTATAGTGACATGACACCAACTGTACCACAGATGTATATGGGTCTCTTCCTGGTCACCCCGATGCCGTCACACAGGCCAACGAGTCTCTTCCAGGTCACCCCGATACCCATCTTAGGTACAGCTTAACACAATAAAAACAACAGTACCGCAGACTTTACATAGGTCTCTTCTTGGTCACCCCGATGCCATCACACAGGCCAACGGGTCTTTTCCAAGTCACCCCGGTCTCCATCATTGGTACAACTTAGCGCAACGAAATTACAGAGTTGGTGAACGTAACACTTTACCAAAAATCTATCGTCTGATGCACAATTCAATCAAATGACGCAGAAACTGAAATATTCTAACTTTAGGATATTGATGAGATCAGGTAACTAATAATTTTAAACTCTGGGATCAAACCTGTGAACCTAGGTTTCTGATTATCTACGATTCCACCAATTAATAAGCGCAGTGGTAGCGCAATCAACGAGACTGAAACTGTCTCTCAAGTTTATAAATGTCGTAAGACAAATAACCTCAAAATAAAGCAAAAATGGATCGGTCTCACCGGGTTTCCACTCAACACCTCAACGCGCATGACGATGCGCAGTACAGCAAGGCTTTCGCGGACGTGAAGCCACGTAGATACACGAGCACCAACACTCCGACCTCACGATGACACGTCAGGCTCCTGGCAGCTGGGATGCTCCGCAGTAATTTTGTCGCCAGATTGCACAATAACCACCGTCATTGTTGAAACATGAAAAAAAGACAGATTCGGTTAATTTTCTAGCATACCCTCGATAACTAGCTTGACATGTAACAATGGAAAACGATACCATTACCATAACCGTGGTTACCATACTTGTACCTTTGCTGAAATTCTTAATAATTCTTCTCCTACAAACTCCATTTCAAATTATCGACGTTACATTTTTTTTTTGTCAATGGGCAGAATTTTATCTTCGCATGGCGAATTCTTAACACATGTGGGCATTCGGATTACATCCCACTTCTGATGTCGGAGGCGAACATCAAGGATGGCACTATCGTCCGACATCAGTTAGGGTAATGAAGCAAAGAGATAACTCAAAGAAACTCAAAACTCAAAGAAACTCAAAACTCAAACAAACTAAAAACTCAAACGTTTATTCAAATTAGTCAGAACAAAAGACAGCCCCCAAAACGCCCGCCCTTCGCCACTTCCTATGTGTTTTGGCTTGGGGAGAAGAAGTGGCGGAACAAACTCCCCAGCAACACATGTCTGTCTGTTAGGTTAGAAGAACCTTTACACTTTAATTTCAAAAGACACTTTACACACTTTACAATATGGATCTACAACGGTACTACAACACTAGGCAATAACACTAGACGTGACGTAGGGCAGTTTCGAGATGTGCGCAGCACGACGACTCGACCAAGACTGAGCTCCGCGGACGCCACGCTGACCGCCACGACTCCGCCAAGAGCGCCAAAATGTTGTTTCACCGGAAACGCCACCAGAGGGCGCGCTTGCGTGACGTTTAGTGTCCGTACTATTGACAGTCTCCGACAAATTCATATCAGACTCTCATAGTTTCTTTGATATTTGTAGCTGCAAATGCAAAGTTATATCGGATTGTAACTGTCCTAAAGAATGTCGCATTCCCAAGGAGGAAGTTGTTTTTTTATTGGATCAAAGAACGACCAGAAAAATTATGATAGGCGGTGTCGATGTGGCTACAACGGCAAAAATAAGAAAAAACAAGAAAGAAAAGAAAAAGCTTTATATCGCAGTAGAGAGGTAAACTATTTTGATAAACCTTGTTGTTCTCGTTCATTGACTGATGATTTGGTAACAGAAAGCAGCAGCTCATGCGATAGTTTGCTTGTGCCATCTACTAGTCCTCAGTATAAAGACCCAGAACAGGTAAAACATAAAGCTTCGCCACCTAATAAAAAAAAAACGATTGAATTTAACCTCATTAGCTCTTGCATGCGATCGTACTGGAGTTTCGGATAGAGCCGCTGCTATTATAGCTTCTTCTGTCTTGAAAGATGTTGGCATTATTGAAACCTTGAAAAATGTGGTCAAGAACGGTCTCAGCATGTGTCAGATTATTGATTTTCCATGTCACACTCAAGCAGTAGAGCGCTGCATCAAGTTGGTGACAGAAGCATCAAATGCAGTTTGTGGAGATAATAAAAGAGACGGTTTCATTAGAGCGAGACTGCTTTCGCGTAAACGAATACCTACTTTTAATACGAAAAAACAGTTTGATATTTAAGTTTGCTTTTTTAATGTTTAATTTTTGCAATAAATAGAAAAATTGGATTTTTTTATATTTTTTATTTTCATCTCCTCTGGGGCACCTCAAAATATTGCGACTGGTAAGTCAAATTTTGTACACTTGTTTTGAATAATATATTATAATAAGACAACTTTTCATCCCTATTCCGTTGAGAAGAAACGATTTTTTTTTGCTCCATACATTTTCGCTCCACCCTAGTATTTATGTTAAAGGTTCAGAAAAAGTTTTATGGTTAAAGCATATTTTAGAAAATAGTAATCTATACATATAATAAATCTGTAAAAAAACTGTGTCTGTACATTGAATATATTAAAAAAATAATAATTGGGTGGGGTTTAGAATCAGTAATGGAGCACAAATCCAAAAAAAAAATCTGTCTGTTTGTCTGTATGTCTGTATGTCTGTTTGTTTGTACACGCTAATCTTCCGAACTACTGAACGGATTTCAATGATTTTTTCTTTGTTGTATCAGTATTAAGCCTGGTCAACATATAGGCAACATATAATTTATCTTCGAAACTTGAAGACCTGATGCAGAACTCCAACAGACCAACAAAACTATAAGAGATACAAAAATGGTGCCATGGCAAAAATTGTTTCATGTGATGAGCATTTTCAGCTGAGATAATAAATTTTAAGATCTGGTACACCTGATGTGGAACCCCAATAGCCCAGCTTCTCTGTACCATATACAGGTATGACGTTTTAGCAAAAGTTGATCAATTTGATAAGCACTTTCTATTGACTTATACAAATTGAAGATCTAAAACACCTGATGTGGAACTCCAGGGGCTCAGCTAGACTATAACATATGAAGATATTACGTTTTAGCAAAAGTGGTTCAATCTGCTAAGCACTCTCTATTGACGTATAAACATCAAAGTTCTGGAGCACCTGATGTGGAATTTCAAAAGCAATACTACACTTGAAATGTTATGAAATAGGTATGGTGAATCAAAAAAGTAATTAGTCCGTCTTTTAGATAACCCTAAAATAATGGACACGTATTTCTCTTTTCTCTCTCTCTCACATACAAATAATAACGAAGATACAACAACGCTTGAATTTCGTGTTAAGTCACTGCTTAGTACAAATTTAATATACCTAGACGTGGCGTCACGAGCCCCCACTCTCCGACTTTGTTGCGTTATATCTCATTATTATTTTGTATGTCTCTTCCAGACCTCGGGACTACAGAGTTTTGAATTTTTGGGAGGCAAACGTGGGGCCGAAGCCAACACGCTGAAGCCCTTTTGAGACAACTTTAATGAAATGGTGACACAAAACCGACGATTATCCCTTTATGCACTACTAGCCGTTTTCCCGCGGTTTCACCCGCGTCCCGTGGTAACTACTGCCCGTACCGGGATAAAATATAGCCTATGTTTCTCGTGGATAATGTAGCTTTCGAATGGTGAAAGAATTTTTAAAAACGGTCCAGTAGTTTTTGAGCCTATTCATTACAACCAAACAAACAAACAAACAAAGTTTTCCTCTTTATAATATTAGTATAGATAAAAATGAACCCAAGGACAATCACCGGTATACGTCGTTAAAAAAAAGACAATCCCCGGTTCTGTGCTAAACTATTGCTAACTATGGAGGAAAACTACTTAGGCTATTGTGATGGGATGTTAGTGGATGACAATGTATTCGGTACATGTAAAAATGGCAGGTGGAGACTCGCCACCTCACTTACTGGGCCCCCGGGAACCAGTAACTGAATAGCAACAAGAGGGCAACAGGGACATGAGCGGCTGAAGGGTGAGGATACCTCGGCGGACTTCAAACGCAGATTACGCGCTCCCTGTGCTTACCATGAGGCACCTACCCTCCGAGCAGGGCTACTAATCCTGCTCTAGCGACTCCACTCTGGACGGCCAAGTCAAGCGTAATAATATTTGCCACACACAACTCCCTATGGTCACGTCTATTGCGGTTCAGTTCTCAGCGTTTTGTTTAGTCTGCTGTGCTTTTGCAGTTAAAAATTAAATATATGAAACGTTTCTAATGGTTATGCGTATTCCGTTGTTATCAAGTCAACGGGCCCTTAAAATTCAATATCAGACTATTCAGATCTTTGATTTTGCTGACCCCGTAGTCGCTGGCATAAGGGACAGGATCCGCGTACGAAGTCGCGGGCAGAAGCTAGTAGTAATATATTTAATTTAGAAGATAAGGGTTGTTCTAGTTTAGTACATTTATATGATCAATATAATCAATCTGAAGATTTATATAACTGTATTTATCATAACTCTGTATGTGCTTTAAAAAATGTATTATGTTTAAATAAATGGTGCCACGATAATAAATTTTTATGAAATAAAAAATGTTTTTTTTTTTTCATTTTTATAATACCTAAGCATACTATCTTTCCCAATCCTGTTCAATCATGTTTATAAATTGCTTGCATCATTAAAGCAATGTCATTCTATGTTAATAATCGTAAGCATCAAGAACTAACAAATAAAATACCTCAATAAAATATGTATCAAACTGAATATAAACCTCGATATGATATGTATAATACATACAAAATACGTGAATTATCCTTTAATTATTATTGAGGGGCGAACAATTCGAAGAAAAGACTCGTGATGGAAATGGCTGATGCCGGATTCTTTTACTGTGGGAGTAATCCATATGATAAAGCAGCATGTTTTTCATGTGGAGGTATTATAGAAGATTGGGAGATTTATGATGATCCTTGGATGCAGCATGCTATAAATTTTCCACAGTGTTTTTACCTAAACGCTGTGAAAGGGGAGGAATGTATCAATAAGTGGCAAAACATCGTCAAGAATTGTGTTAGTGAGAAATCTTTCATGTTGCAATGAAAACCATATATGGAAGAGCATTGAATGAATGATGTCATACAATACAAAGTGCATGAAGCGGGGGCGCTATTTTGTTACATACTCGACGACATGTTTAATTTAATGGTAAAGTCCTGGTCACAACTGATTGCAATTAACAAGTTCTTTAACCATCTAAATAAAGAGTAGTGGGTTTGACTCCCACACGATTAAGACTTGATATTTGTAATCATGTTTCTCGCTACTATAACTCCTGCTAAATATTAAGCTTAGGAAACAGATAAGATCAGGTCACAAATATGAATACACACCCAGATAACAGATCAGATTACGAAACTGAATAACTGAAAAATAATGAATGAATGATGGTTGTAATTGGGTGTTTCTGGATCTGACATGATCCAGAAACCCCAATTACAACCTACTGAGGCGGCCTGCGAGCTGAGGCGCAGGTAGTAAAACCATCTGCGACGATAAGCTCGCATGCGACCGCCGGAGCCCTGCAGCGCCGGAGCCGTGACAGAAGCCATGCTTGCTGCATGTTGCATGCTTACATTTTAAACGCACTGAGTTACACACAAATTCATATAACAATAAATAAGCGACGTACGTTTGGGAACCCCAGTATATTAATTGGTATTTGGGAAATATTCTAGCGATCGTTAGCTTTTTTAGTCTAACAAAAATGACCAAATTAGGAGTCATGGTATTACATAATTGGTAACATCTAAGTAGTGACAATATATAATATTTGGTCTAAAGTGTATTTTAAAGGCGTCCATATATTTTTTTAGTAGTCAATAATACGAAAAAATGGTTTTATCTAATAATATTTT
>JAWIIS010000074.1:0-166608 GCA_033682625.1 Helicoverpa zea x Helicoverpa armigera
TTGTTCGTCATTAATCAGGGGTTTTTTTTATCGTTTATATGTTTGTTGGTGAAGTCTATGCCTTAAATATTGGGGGTTTGAATAAGTCCCTCCTTTAAATATACACGCTGTATAATATTATGTACCTATGGAAAAGCTATGCGAATTATTGTCATTCATAAATTGTACGCTTTTGTCAAGAAAGTGTTACTATGCGATTAAGTACTAATTATCATGTTATATAATCACCATGTGGTGTTGAATTATACGAGGACGTTTAATGTAATTGGATGGCCGACTATTAGCTACCAATATGTCAAATCAAAATCAAAATCAAAAGTCATTTATTCAAACTTGGCTGCAAAACAGCACTTTTCGAACGTCAAAAAAATAAATTTACAAAAGACAACCCCCAAAACGCCCACCCTTCACCACTTCCTATGTGTTTTTGCTGGGAAGAAGAAGTGGCGCAACAAACTCCCCAGCAACACATGTCTGTCTGTTAGGTTAGAAGAACCTTAAACATTGTTTGATATGTACATTTGTATACAATTTAATTTGTATATTACCATAGAGGAAAATACAGTAAAAATAATTTATACACCACATGCTAGCTAGCACTCACCCTATATACCTTAACTAACTCAAGCATTGAATATGTTTGATGAACAGAAAATTATAGCCTCCAATTATTTACAGTTAATAGAATATCAGGGAGTGCCCACCTACATGTGCTATTCTTTTGTAAACTAGTAAATTAGTAAATTAGACCGCTCAGCCAGAACATATGTAAAGTAAAAAGAGTTTACAAATAAAAACAAAAAAAAAAAAAAAAACTAATATGTAGTCAGTAAGACGACCTGGCACCACAAGCAGCACCCGTTCACGAGCATAACGCGAGGATCAGCCATCGCCCCCCCTCGCACATTTTTGAGGGAGGGAGGCAACCCGACCGCTGACGCTACCGCAAGCAGTGCCGTCTAAGGGAGCATGACGTACTCACTGCTACACAACTCAATATCAAGATTAAATTATCAGTTCCCGCTAAGTAGTTTTATTTACTAAAATCTAAAACAAAATTAATACAAAGAATGTATCTTGTCAATAATTTAAAAACATTTAAAAAATAATAATAAAATAATAAATAAAAATAAAATAAAAGTCATTGAGTCAAGAGATTGAATCGGAGAAACTTAAATTATCTAAATAATAAAGCTAATATAGCTGTCTTGCGTTCATCATGGCGACCAACTATTTTTATCATTCAAATAATCATTGATGGTGTAATATGCCTTTTTTATAAGAACAGCCTTAATTTGTTCTTTGAATTTATTAAACGGCAGTTCTTGTAAGGTCAAAGGAAGCTTATTATAAAAACGAATACCTAAACCCAGAAATGTGTCATGCACTTTATGAAGCCGGTGATAGGGTACGCACAGTTTATGCTTATTTCTAGTATTAATGCTATGGACTTCACTTTTTTTGGTGTATAAATGTAGGTTCTGTCTAATATACATAATGTTGGCAAAGATGAACTGTGATGCTACAGTGAGAATACCAATTTCTTTAAACAACTCTCTGAGGGAAGTTCTGGTACCTAACTTGTATATTGCACGAATAGCACGTTTTTGTATAATAAATATATTCGCTATATCAGCGGCTTTGCCCCACAACAAAATACCGTAGGACATGACGCAGTGAAAATAGCTGAAATACACTAATCGCGCAGTGTCGACGTCAGTGAACTGTCTAACTTTTCTGACGGCATAGGCAGCAGAACTAAGCCTTCCCGCGAGGCTAGAAATATGTGAACCCCACTGAAGTTTTGTATCAACTGTTATACCCAAAAACACGGTAGATGCAACGGTTTGAAGAACCTCGTTGTTTAGGATAACATTAGGACCTAGGTTTTTTACATTAGGCAAAGTGAACTTAATGCATTTTGTTTTTTTAGCATTTAGTACTAAATTGTTTGTTGTAAACCAGTGCGTAACTGTTGAGAGTGCACTGTTTACGTCGTCAAATTGCTCTCTATTTCTGTCAACTTTGAAGATAAGAGATGTGTCATCTGCAAATAATACAACATCGCAGATATTTTTGAGGTGGTAAGGTAAATCATTAATGTACACTAAGAATAAGAATGGACCTAATATTGAGCCTTGTGGCACACCTAGCTGAACTGGAAGGCCCAATGATTTAGCACCATTTACATCTACACATTGCAATCTATGTTGGAGATACGATTCTATTACGTTTAGAGCTCCGTTTGGACTCCGTAACAGCGTAATTTGCGTAAAAGTGTATCGTGATGGACGCAATCAAAAGCTTTGGAAAGGTCACAGAAGACCCCAATAGCATTTTGAGAATTTTCCCATGCATTATAAATGTGTTTTAAAAGGGCAACACCAGCATCAGTGGTTGAACGACCTTTTGTAAAGCCATATTGTTCAGTATGAAGGAGGCTATTTACATTGAAATATCGTAGCAGCTGCTTGAGTATCAACTTTTCAAAAATTTTACTAAACGCAGGTAAGATGGAAATAGGTCTGAAATTAGCAATGTCCGTCTTATTTCCTGATTTAAATAGAGGTATGACTTTACTGTGTTTCATGAGGTCAGGAAAAACACCAGTGTCAATGCACTTGTTGAATGTAATCGCAAGGTAGGGAGCAATAACGTCAATTATATTACCTAACAGCTTGATGGAAATATCCCAAAAATCACCCGTATTTTTTAATTTAAGAGTTTTAAAAACATTTAGTACATCAATTGGAGTAACGTGTTCAAAACTAAACAAAGAATTACATTGAGGCACACTAGCACGCATAAGCTGTTCAGCGTCTGTCGAGGATGAATTTAAGGAGCGAGTCGTGGTTACAGGTATATCCGCAAAGAACTCATTAAAAGCTTTAGCTAGATCAGCCGCATTACTAACAAGTTTGTCATCTAATTTAATTTCCAACTTATTTCTATTGTTCACTGACTTGCCAGTTTCATTATTTATGATTCTCCAGGTTGTTTTAATTTTATTTGAGGAGTTTTTAATTGATTCACTTAAAAACTTTGATTTTGCAAAGTTACAGACCTTTTTAAATATTTTTGAATATTGTCTAACATAGTTTACAAAATTATCATCAAATTGACAAGTTTTCATACCGTATAACTCATATAGTCTCGCTCTACTTTTATAAATACCTGGAGTGGCCCATTGGTTGAATTTGGCCGAGGTACCTTTAATATTTAAGGTTTTGGTCTTGAACGTAGAATTGAACTCTTTCTGTATAACACCAAATAGAGATCCGTAAATGGCGTTAGGGTCATCGTTATCAAGAACAGAAGGTTCCAGATTTTTTGTTACGTTACTTTTAAATCTAACACAACGACTAGCTGAATAGGGTCTGCATTCTATTTTAAGTGGCTCAGTGTGAACTAACATGGGAAAACTAACTTTTTGTCCACAGTGGTCAGACGTGAGATGGTTGATGACTAAATCATTTGAGGCCTCAGTGTCGCTAAATATGTTATCCAAACAGGTAGAAGAAGTTGCGGTAATGCGAGTTGGTTCAAAAAATAAGTTAACCAGGTTAAACGACTTGAATAAGTTTAAAAGTCTTATAGTTAAAGGAGAATCTTCCAAAATGTTAACATTAAAATCTCCACATATAATTTTACACCCTTGGTGCTTGATTTTAATTTATTAAGTAAATCATCAAAAACTGATTCGAATTTATTATAGTCACCTAATGGGGGCCGGTAAACGCAAACAATAATATAGCGCTCAAGTTCCACGCAAGACAGCTCAATAGTGCGCTCGATAGAAAGATTATCTAAATCAGGGCGTTGTTTACATTTTAACAAGTTTGAAACTAAAACTAAAGAACCGCCTCGAATAGCATTCCTTCTTACAAACGCACTTTGCACAGTGTAATTATTATTATTAATAAATGAAACTTCATGTTCTTTTAGCCAATGTTCAGTTAAGCATAGAACATGAACATTATGGTTCTCCAAAAATAAACTTAACTCTAATTCTTTGCCAGACAAGCCCTGCATATTTTGATGTACAACATTCAATAAATGAGGCCCATCCTTTGTCGCGCCTAATAGTTTAAACTACTGGGCGAATCAATAATTATGTTAGTATTACTACTAACAATATCCTTAGATACATTAGACATACCTGTGTCAGATTGTATAATATATGCTAAAAGATTAGCAATGAGTCTCCTACACCTAGCTGGTAAATACATTGAGTACTCTGTCAATTTAAAATCAAAGATATACTCATTTATGTCAAAATATAAAATGGCGTTAACTAGTTGTATAGTCCTATTATAAAGGAGCATATTCAAATCAAATATATGCCTACTTTGTTCAGTCGATAACCTATAAGAATAAGGTAGTGCACATAATATGAAATTAATTTCATTTAAATTTACTATAAAATTTACATAGTCTAATATCTCTTTTTTAGTTACTGCCAAGCTATCACCATAAATTAATATAACAGTTGAACCTGGGATAAGCTTAGATAACTTAATGTTTTGAACTAAGTGACTAAAACGGGCACCAGGTACACAGTGATTTAAAACATATTGCTGCGAACACTGATTGAAAATACTACCAATGCCTTGACCAAACTTATCTGAAAAAAAAAATATATGTTATTTTACTATTACTCGCACTCGTAACCTTGTCTGAACATTCTTCAAATTGAGTGGCCAGGGTTGTGACAGACTGGGGCTCCTGTGAGGGTGACACACACTGTGGCACTTGTGTGGGTGTTACACGGTGGGCCTCAGATGTTGGGAGGCATGAACAGTTACAAGAGATGTTATTTGTTAGCAAGTCATACTTCTCTGCATTTTTAACCCCCGACGCAAAAACGACGGGGTGTTATAAGTTTGACGTGTGTGTGTGTGTGTGTGTGTGTGTGTGTGTGTGTGTGTGTGTGTGTGTGTGTGTGTGTGTGGCATCGTAGCTCCCAAACGGATGATCCGATTGTAATGCGGTTTTTTTTGTTTAAAAGGTATGTCAGTCGGGAGTGTTCTTAGCTATGTTTGGTGGAAATCGGTTCAGGTCTTCAAGGTCATCAGCTCGATTGTTAGGTGTGATAGGTGTGTGACACGCTCAGTTTACTTGCAAGCATATGTGGGATCTGAAATTTGAAACACTAATGTCTTCTGGAACCACTGAGCTCGTCTGCTGGTAGGGCACGAAGGTAGGAGACGTAACCCTGAACTGCCTTTTAGTAAACCCATCGAGTTTGGGCTCGTTGAATTTGTCTTGACGAGTTCTCTTCATGTTTCTGATTGACGAGAACCTGATGCTGGAAATGGGATGTGGCGGATGAAACCCTGGAATGCCGGAATGAAACGGATAAACCGATTTACATTTTTACTGAAAATCTAGAATGACCAAAGGTTAATCTTTATTGTTTCTCAATCTGTGCAATTCTCCCAGAGCCAGTTTGTCATGAGGATTGTTAAACAGCTTCGATCGAACAGGCTGAGATCGCATAGGTATAGCGACCCCATCTTAAAATAAAAGAAATTAAACGAAAGAAGGAAAAATTAAGGAGATCCTTCAAAAAGCATGAAATAAAATTAAATTATAAATTTAAAAAAACCCCCAACCCAAAAAAAGTACGCAATAATTATGACAGAATTTAAAAATGCTGAACCCTATAAAAAAGCATAAAATAACTTTTAACACTACGTAAGTACCAACTAAAGCATGTCAGACTAAACTAAATTTTGACATGTCGGGGGGACCCGCTTTTTACCTTCAAAAATACTTGCATAAATCAAATGATACCTACCTAATTACAACATTCGTATAAAAAAACACGTATCTAAAGTAATGAATTAGAGCGGTCCCCCGACACGACAAAATTTAGTTTAGTCTGACATGCTTTAGTTGGTACTTACGTAGTGTTAAAAGTTATTTTATGCTTTTTTATAGGGTTCAGCATTTTTAAATTCTGTCATAATTATTGCGTACTTTTTTTGGGTTGGGGGTTTTTTTAAATTTATAATTTAATTTTGTATGACTAAGTCTACCAGCTCACAGGCCTCCTGCAAACGCTTTGTTAGGTCCTGCTGTGAATCTTCATACTTATGGAAAATGTCCCTAATGGTATTTTTAACCCCCGACGCAAAAACGACGGGGTGTTATAAGTTTGACGTGTCTGTGTGTGTGTGTGTGTGTGTGTGTGTGTGTGTGTGTGTGTGTGTGTGTGTATGTGGCATCGTAACTCCCAAACGGATGATCCGATTATAATGCGGTTTTTTTTGTTTAAAAGGTATATCAGTCGGGAGTGTTCTTAGCTATGTTTGGTGGAAATCGGTTCAGGTCTTCAAGGTCATCAGCTCGATTGTTAGGTTTGATAGGAATGTTACACGCTCAGTTTACTTGCAAGCATATGTGGGATCTGAAATTTGAAACACTAATGTCTTCTGGAACCACTGAGCTGGTCTGCTGGTAGGGCACGAAGGTAGGAGACGTAACCCTGAACTGCCTTTTAGTAAACCCATCGAGTTTGGGCTCGTTGAATTTGTCTTGACGAGTTCTCTTCATGTTTCTGATTGACGAGAACCTGATGCTGGAAATGGGATATGGCGGATGAAACCCTGGAATGCCGGAATGAAACGGATAAACCGATTTATATTTTTACTGAAAATCTAGAATGACCAAAGGTTAATCTTTATTGTTTCTCAATCTGTGCAATTCTCCAAGAGCCAGTTTGTCATGAGGATTGTTAAACAGCTTCCTTTGGCTGAGATCGCATATAGCGACCCCATCTTAAGATAAAAGAAATTAAACGAAAGAAGGAAAAATTAAGGAGATCCTTCAAAAAGCATGAAATAAAATTAAATTATAAATTTAAAAAAACCCCCGACCCAAAAAAAGTACGCAATAATTATGACAGAAGGTAAAAACGCTGAACCCTATAAAAAGCATAAAATAACTTTTAACACTACGTAAGTACCAACTAAAGCATGTCAGACTAAACTAAATTTTGACATGTCGGGGGACCGCTTTTTACCTTCAAAAATACTTACATAAATCAAATGATACCTACCTAATTACAACATTCGTATAAAAAAAACACGTATCTAAAGTAATGAATTAGAGCGGTCCCCCGACACGACAAAATTTAGTTTAGTCTGACATGCTTTAGTTGGTACTTACGTAGTGTTAAAAGTTATTTTATGCTTTTTATAGGGTTCAGCGTTTTTACCTTCTGTCATAATTCTTGCGTACTTTTTTTGGGTCGGGGGTTTTTTTAAATTTATATGCTTTTTATAGGGTTCAGCGTTTTTACCTTCTGTCATAATTATTGCGTACTTTTTTTGGGTCGGGGGTTTTTTTAAATTTATAATTTAATTTTCTTTAATACAAAGTTCATCTTGTAAACGTTGGATGTCACTATCATACCTTGTCCTACTAATGTCCAATTGATTTTCACAATTATTTAAATCTTTAATTAAATTAATGTTCTTTCTTCTTAATATGTTATTCGATTTAAAAACTGTGTACTTTCTCAAAGTTTTCTTAAGTTTTTTGACAACCTTATTAATTTTTAAATATTTTTTAATTTTGTTGTGTGTATTACTAGTAATTTTATTCTGTACTAAAGTATCATTGGTCAAGTCAATTGTTATCATTGGCTGATTACAAGAACCAGATGCACTACCAACAAGCTCATCGTACAGGCTGCAGGTGTTCGCAGACCGTTCACTGGACTTTGCAGACTCCAACTGTGTGATGGTGTTGTGGGCTCTGCTTAGCTCATGTTCCAGCTCAGAGATCCGTCTTAAGGCCAGTTCATGTGTGTCACTGCACTCTTGCATGTTTGACACAAGTTGATTTAGGTGTTGATTTTGGTCGAGTAAATCCATATGTTCTATATGTAATTCAGCCAACTGGTTCTTAAGTTCAGTGTTCTTGTCTACAATAACCTTAACTTCTACCTCGCTATCATCCCGTTCTTGTAGCAGCTGTTTACACAGGTTTTTGCTAGTTTCCAATTCTTTCAACGTAGCCCTCAACTTTTCCTCAAATGCAGCTCTACGGGTAACCATGATGAATAGCTAACCCTGAGGCACCCTGGAATGTGAGAAGAGACAGCTAAGTGAAGGAAGAAAAAGAAAAGAAAGTCAGAAGTAAAGTTTATAAACAAAGGATTGGAGAAATGTAATTAACATTAATACAGAGTTGAAGATTCTAAAGCTAATTAAAAGGACAAGAGTATTCTGTATTGTTTTGATCTAGATTTAGGTAAATTATGTACCTATTAGGTAGAGAAACAAAAAAAAATATTAATAAAAAGTTGTTGAGGGTATATTTTTTTCCAATATATCATTTGAAAATTGAAGTATTTTTAAAGTATTTCTTCACAAAATTTAATTTGCAATGAATTGTTGATAAGAACCCTTCATAGGATTTGAAATACAATCTCACAATAAACACACAAAACAGCTGATCTCGTTAAGTAGAAGACATTTAAACTTAAAACTGATGGGGCATATTTAGACGCAGCTTGAAAAGATGTGGTTATTTAACATGTATTATATGTACAGCGCATAGAAAAAAAAAATGTTAAATGAGGGGGCTGGTTATCTAATAAATAGTGAATAAGCAAATACTCCCCGGGTTTTATCTTATGTTCGTTTCGAACACTTTCAAATCCGTCCGTTGGGATGACAGCCAGTTTCTTTCCGATGGATTTCTATCGTTGTCTCGCAACGAAATCACTCACAAACATTTGTCCATATCTCTAATCACTTAATTTACTGATTCTAAGGTCATTTACAATAATTAAATCACTAAAACTATTTAATTTTAAAATAAAATCTAGGACACATATTTTTGACAACCCAACCAATTTATGTTTGCATGAAGCTTACTAGTTTGAGATAGGCACCTACGTGTTTTCCGATTTTATCTCCGTGCTTTTCTACCCCAAATCTTGCATCTCTATTGCACACCGACCAGTTTCACTCCCCACCAAGCAGGAGGCGACAAGTGTTCTCGGCGGCCACAGTTCGTCATTGAGTCGAAAACACCAGGCAGAAATTAAAATGTAAGCTTCAAATAAGGTAAGTATTTAATAAGCGTTTTATTTCAGGTAAAACGCTGCTATTAAATTCTTGACCGTTATTTGAAGCTTACTAGTTTGAGACGTGTTTGTTATCGCCTGGTGGAAGCTCAAACTCAAACTCAATTTTTTTATTTCAAATAGGCCTATGAAAGCTCTTTCGAAACGTCAAAGTTAGGTGCACGGTTCCAAAGAGTTGGTCTCATGGAGAAGAACCGGCAAGAAACTCCATGGACACTCTTTTTAAAAGAAAGTAAAATTTGCATATTTCATACAGTTTTCTATCTAGTCCTGAGAATGTTATACAATCCAAATTGAGCTAAAAATGTATTGATAAATTATACAAAATAATTTTAGTGCAATCGTTACTAGAAAAGCGATTTATACAATTCAAAGATAAAATATATTGGGTAACCAAGTTCTTATATAATGCAACTTGGGGTCTTGCTGACTTGGGCTTGGCTGGTCTGGGCGGAGGCACTCCCGTGCCCGTGGTCGCCAGAGAAGCCACATGTGCAGAGAAAAAGAAAAAACAATATTAATTTACCTCCAGGCATCACTGTCATCAATGTAATCCTGAATTTTATAATACGCCTTTTTAATCAAAATGGTTTTAACTACATTCTTAAACTTTTTATCAGTGAGATCAAGGATACATTTAGGTAGCTTGTTATAAAAACGTACACAATTCCCTAAGAACGACTTATTTGTTTTAGTTAGCCTAAACTTGGGAACCACTAATTTATGTTTGCTATGTGTATTTATCTGGTGAATGTCACTTTTTACTGTGAATTTATGGATGTTTTTGCGAACAAACATAATATTTTCAAAAATATACAAGGAAGGTAATGTAAGTATATTAATTTCCTTAAAGAATTCTCTAAGAGATTCGCGAAAGCCCATACCATAGATCGCTCGGATCGCCCTTTTTTGCAAAACAAAAATTGATTGGACATCAGCCGCTGCCCCCCATAGCAATATGCCATATGACATCACGCAATGGAAATAGGCGAAGTATACAAGCCTGGCCGTAGCTATATCGGTCAGTTGTCTAATTTTTCTGACTGCAAAAGCAGCAGAACCAAGTCGCCCTGATAGGGAGGATATATGGGGACCCCATTGCAATTTACTGTCAATGGTAATGCCCAGAAATACTGTACTGTTAATTAACTCTAATTTGCTCTTATCGAGCATTATATTTGTTTCAACCGCAGTTACGTTAGGCAAACAGAACTTAAGACATTTAGTCTTGGAAGCGTTTAATAATAAATTGTTGGCTGCGAACCATTTGGAGAGAATTTCTAGGCTTTCATTAATGTCACTAACATTGGGGTTCTTACGCTTAACTTTAAAAATAAGGGAAGTGTCATCTGCAAATAAAATAACATCCGAAATATCAGACAACACATATGGAAGGTCATTTATATAAGCTAGGAACAGAAATGGACCCAGTATAGAGCCTTGAGGCACGCCCATTTTTACAACTGTCCCCGAAGATGTTGAGCCGCAGACATCCACTTTTTGCTGTCTGTTGGATAGATAAGACCGAACAAGTTCAAGAGATGTTCCACGAATGCCGTAGTGTCTCAGCTTAGAAATGAGTGTATCGTGGTCCACACAATCAAACGCCTTGGAGAGATCACAGAATATACCGACGGCATCCTGCGAACTCTCCCAGGCTTCCAAAATTTGAGTGACTAACCGCGCACTTGCGTCCGTAGTGGACCTACCCTTTGTTAATTGACGGTCGTGCTGTATATCATTTAAGTTGAAGTGGTTTAACATCTGATCAAGCATGATCCTTTCGAATATTTTACTTAGAGCCGGGAGAATAGAAATGGGTCTGTAGTTGGACGGATTTTTCTTACAACCTGACTTAAATATTGGAATGACCTTACTGTGTTTCATCAAATCAGGAAAGGTGCCTTCATCTATACATGAGTTAAAGATTCGACTGAGTATTGGTGCAATATTGTCAATCACGGAGCTCAGGGCTTTAACAGAAATGCCCCACAAGTCTTCCGTTTTTTTTTAATTTAGGTTTTTGAAAGCTTTTTTTACTGTATTAAAAGTTATGTAATGGAATCCGAAATCCGGTGCTTCTTTAGTAAAATTTTGTTTTAATAATGATTCTGCAAGTGTAGAGGACGAGTTAAGTGATTTAGTGACCTCTACTGGTACATTAGAGAAAAAATCGTCAAACGCGTTAGCAACCTGCACATTATCCGACACAGTTGCATCATTAATCGTTAACTCGTTAACGATAGTTCAGTATCCCAGACTTTAATTTGACCCGTTTCCACATTTATTATTTTCCAAACGGTTTTTATTTTATTATCCGATTTAGTTATTCGGTTACTAATTGATTTAGACTTTGCAAGAATACATACACTTTTGAATACCTTAGAGTAGTTCCGTAGGGTAAGATGGTCAACAGTGAATCATATTTTTTTACGCATTGTATTTTAAAAACTAATAGTCAGATTTTTACGAAAATTTGCCAGGGGCACGTGTGGTTATTAAGCTGTTAAATAATATTAGCCTTTCTGACAAACAGTGTACAATAAAAAAGGTGTATATATTTTTTTTTATAGTGGGTTTTGATCCACTGTGTACACCTCTTGGTACTCAATGGATCGCCCCCTGGTTTACAGTGGAACAGGAAAGTTATAAAAGTCAAAGTAAATAATCAACTGCATGTTTATTTTTAAGCATCGTAAACATTACTAACCACAAGAGACATAACAAAAAAAAAAAAAATATGAAACTTAAAGGAACTTTGTACTTTTACAGTCTTCATTGAATATTGCTATAAAATTAACTAGAATCTACTAAGTCTTGAACGTTACTTCTTTTACGCTAGTAAAGATTTCTTTTTTTATTTTCAACTATCTTAAGAAATGGTAAAATAATAACAATTCTTATCTTAAATCACAGATTTTAAAAGTTAGTCTTAGGCATTATCTTCTACTAAAAATATGTATCAAAGAATTAAAAAATAAATAACTCAACGAATGTTAATGTGACTTAAATTCAGGAAATGAATAATATGACTGTTGCTTGGCCGTACTACCACTAACGGTAGGCGTCGGCAATATTAGCCTTATGTCGTCATCTTTCACGTACGATAAATCAGGGACATCAGGCAAAACAAATTTCCCTTTTTTGTATCTTAAAAAAGACACATAAAATTCTAATGTATTGGGATTTCGTTCCTCAAGAATTTTGCCAGCAAAAAATATCTTTTGGTTCTTGGAACAAAATTGTACCAATACGTATTGACTTTCCTTTGGTAATTGCAGAAGTGGTTGTTTTAGTAAATCCTCTGTTATAATGGTCTCTTCATTTTCAACCCAGTCTCCTTCATCGTCTGTTTCGTCGTTCAGTATCATGTCATTTTCATCTTCTGAATCACTTTGCAGCACTTGACGAATAGCTTTCTTTCCTATCCCTTTAGTCTTAGTTTCTTTCTTCCTTTTGGCTGCCTTCTGTTCTGCAATAGCATTTTTTCAGGAGTGTCAGTGGCTATAAGACTTTTACCTAATTTTCTTGGCTTCCTCTTTCCAGTTCTTGTGGGTGCTCTATGTGGCTTCCGAAACTTTTCAGGAGTAATGATAGATTTGATTCCAGATGAAGAAGTTGACTCACTTTCAGGAAAAGTAGTGGACATAATAACTGCATGTTGAGTTGCAGAACCGCTAAGAGGCGAAACATTAGATATATATTAAAATAGATTTTTCTGGAGTGGAAAATACTGGCATCGAAGTAATTTCTGAATAATCGACAAAATTTTCAATTAGAGATGGACTCATTGTATTTCTAGATGCTTCAGTAGTGCTAGTAGAAGGTCTAGGAGAATGAGTTATTTGTAAATTAAGTGTGTTCTCTTCTAGCTCTAAAATCGGTTACTGTTCAGTAATTGCGTGTTCTCCACTAAAATCACTTTCAGGTTGAGCATTTTCAGGTCTATAAGTAACACTGCTGGGTGCGAAGTCCTCGTCGGTAAAAACGTATCGATCAAAAGGAAAAAAAATCTTGTATTATATTAGAAGGTGTCATAGACTTTGCGAAAGCCTGTCCAATTTATGCTCCCACGTCGTAAATAGTTACAGGACATCCAGGATTGTGTAACATCCAGGAACTCATGGCGGAATAGTAAAATGTTTAGAAGGGTCCGTGAATACCAACATCCAGTGGTTGCAGTCGAGCTGATGTATGTGGGTGCAATGTAAGCACAGTAACCCCAGACTCTTTAGCGAGATCAAGCGCTTCTATGGAAAGGTGAGACTCATGGTTATCCATAATCAAAATCGATGGGTATTCTTTAGTAGTTCCAGTTATTCGTATAAAATGCTTCATTACATCCAAGAACAGCTCACTATTCATCCACCCAGATGGGTTTGCCAGAATCAATGATCCAGGTGGGGTACCAACAGCCATGCGAGGGTTTGTATTTTTTCGTGAGAAGGCAAGCACTGGTGGAACTGCCTGACCCCCAGCGCTTATGATGTTGCAAGTAGTGACAAGTGTCCCCTTCTCACCACTGGTGACTTTACAGAGGTTTCATCTACCTTTTGGCGCTATAATCCGTTGGGTCTTTTGCACAGTGGTGGTACCGGTTTCATCCAAGTTATAAATTCTTGTACCATCAGCAAATGCAGGATGGCGCTTGATCACGTCCTCCAAGTTATCATAAAAATGACTGACGGTCTCTCTATTAAAAGCCGATGCTCGTGCTAAGCTGCACGCCTCGGGTTTACGCAGCGTCAAATCCTGATGTCGTTGGCGGAAACCCCTTAGCCAATCTATTCCAGCCAATTGGTTGTCTGTCCAGGTCTTTGGCATTCTGATGCCATTAATTTTTGCCATTTCGTAAGTTACTTGTCTACAGTCCTTAACAGAAAGACCATAGAAAAGGCTTGCACATTTTATATAATATTGTTTCAATATTAGCTCTTGGTCCTTAGAAAATACTTGGTTCACAGCGTAGTTAGGAGTCAACCTTGTCAGCTGGTTTTGCGCATTTTTTTCTTTGGCTTGATACCTTTGGAGTGTTGTAAAAGAAATATTATGGTCAGCAGCAGCTTGTCGAATACTTTTTCCATCTTTTATGGCCTGTAATGCTTCACGCATTTGCTCATGTGTATGAGCACCTACTTTTCTTTCTTCTACTCTATTCCTCGGCATTTCTGTAAAGATAAACTTCTATTAAGTTCCTCATTTAATTGAGGGTACACTCTTGATCGGGTTAAGGTACACAGTGAATCATAATCCATAGTGTACACAGTGAATCAATCCACTGTTAACCATATTACCACTACTGTTCCGGCTTCGACGTCACAGCGGGCCCGGGGCGGCCAACATCACCACAGCACCGAGCGGGGAGGCGCATGCGCGCGGCGGAGAGAGGCGACCAACGCCATCGCGCCGCGCTCCGGCGCTCGCCTCGTTCGAAATGAACGAGGCGATAGATAACTCTCTCATGCCCGGTTTCTGAAGTCTCTGGATATCTCTTCGTTAGTTATCGATTCGACAAAGTTATTGAATTGATAAACGCCGTTTAACTTTTGCTGCGTTTCCGAGCACCAAACTGCCAGATAAATAGTTAAGGAACCGATACCACAGATTATATAATAGTTACTACGTAACAGATAAATCACTCCATACAAAAAAGTCCATACCTACTGTTATAAGCACCTACAAGTTCCCAAACTACCTACAAATTCAAAGCTGCGTTAAAAAATGAACCCTAAAAACTCCTGCGCTCGATTGTTATTTCAATGCGATAGCGCACAGTTCAGTGACCGCGACCGTGCCGACAGCGAGCGTAGGGTTGCCTCTTACAATTAAATAGGGGACAAAATTACGCTTATTTGTAACTGACTTCCCGAATCAATGGAGGTGCCCAACTACTTTTCGAGCACAGAACACGCAAGAAGCACCGCTGACCGCTGATACATACCTACATACCCAAATTGGTTTCTGCGCAGCGATATATGCAATGTTCCAAGCCACCATTTAGTTGGACGAGAACTATACCTACTTTACTCGAAATGTTTTTAGCTACAAAACTCGGTAATCATTGCATGTATAACTAAGTATAAGGTATAAGTATCTATAATTTAAGTATCTAAAGTAAGTCGCTTATTTTTAAAATGACAAAGAAGATAAGTATTTTTACTTAAAAAAATAGAAACATATTCATACATAGGTAATAGGTATACAATATTTCTAAATGCCTATACATATGTAATAGGAAACCTTTATATTTTCCTAAAATAGTCACATATACACCTACACAAATCAAAATAGTTCTTCAGTTTATTAGATAATTTTAACCCGTATCATCCCAGTGATCCATTATTGGATCGGTTAGTTTAATATTTTTTTTACTAAAATTTCGTGAACGCAGCCATTTTTTTTGTCTATGGTGGCAGCACTGACAGTTCTTGCCGCCATATTCACTTGTCAGATCCTCGGTGGGCCGCGAAATTTGTGTTTTGTTACGCACTGAATTTTTTGGAAATTGTGAAAAAATGTCTCATCGCCGAATGTAAGTATTTCTTGTTTTTTTTTTAGATAATTTATAATTATTGTATCGTATTTATATCGGCTAGGAGTTGAGTTATCATATTGCAAGACAGTGAAATGCACATTTAGCTTATTTACATTTATTTTTTACTTTTATACGTACCGATCCAATAATGGATCAGTAGGATAATATGGATATGAAACATTTTATGTAGTGACATAATTGTTATTTTTGAATTTTGCGTTTATTTTGTTTTAGATTGTCGGTAAATGACATAATATCGCATCTTGAAGACAACGATGACGTATTGTCAGCAGATATTTACATAACACCCCCAGATAATTACGACAAAAGTGATGAAGACAGTGGAGATGAGGAGTCTTCGAACATAAATCACCTGTCCAGGCAGCAGCTCTTAGCACAGGCTGAGTTTAGGGCTACTGTATCTTCACAGTCTAATTTAGATATTATAGAAAGCGTATCAAATGAAGTTTCTATAGATAATAATACACACGGCGACTTATCAGTACAACCACCGGCAAAGAAAAAAAAATGTCCAGCTACCCGAAAGTGGAGGAAAGTAGATATTCCAGTGAAGACAGAGAAAACATCAGAGCCACCACATTTCTTAGAACACCTAGATACTCCTGTTCACTTTTTTGAACTTTTTTTTGACGAAGACGTTTTTGAATTGATTCGCTCTGAAACCGAAAAAAATGCTATTCAAAAAGGTTACCACAATTTCAAAGTTACAACTGAGGAAATAAAACGATTTATAGGGATTCTCTTGCTGTCTGGTTACAACAGTGTTGCTAGATATCGTATGTACTGGGAGCAAAGTGTTGATTGTAATTTTCAAGGTGTGGCAGCTGCTATGCCTAGGAACAGATTTGAAGAACTATTACGATTCTTTCACGTCGCCGATAATAATAACTTAGCTCCACAGGACAAGTTCGCGAAGGTTCGTCCTCTCTGGAATCTACTCAATAAGAGATGGGTAAAATATTATCCCGGTGACAGGAATCTAAGCATTGATGAATCCATGATTCCATATTTCGGGAAACATGGGACGAAGCAACATATTCATGGTAAACCCATTCGGTTCGGTTATAAGAATTGGTCTATATGTACTCGTCTTGGATATTTGATATATGGAGAGCTTTATCAAGGGGCAAGCACAGGAAATACCCACCCAGAACTTGGTGTAGGTGCTTCTGTTGTTTTAGACCTCATATCCAAATTGCCGCCCGGTACTTACAGCTTTTATATGGACAACTATTTTACATCTTTACCCTTGTTGGATGAAATAAAAACATTAGGACACGATGCGACGGGAACGGTTAGGGCAAATAGGGTAGAAAAGGCACCCTTGAAAGAAGCGAAAGATATGAAGAAAATGAGCAGAGGGTCTTTTGACCAGTGTACAGATACTCTGACGAACATCACCCTCGTACGTTACAATGACAACAATATTGTTACCGTTGCCTCAACCGAATGTGGTGTGGAGCCTTTAGCTAAGGTAAAACGTTACTGTGACAAGCAGAAGAAAGACGTCGACCAACCTCGCTGCATCGTCAACTATAACAAATATATGGGCGGTGTCGACCGTTTGGATCAAAATGTGGGATGCTATCGTATTTCTATACGCCTGAAGAGGTGGTACTGGCAGCTACTTATGTTTCCTATAAATGTATGTATGAATAATGCTTTTCAGTTATATAAATTATCGCCAGCTTCACAAAACAATCAGCATGACTATTTGTCATTTACAAGACATGTTGTAACAACATATCTTCAGACTTTTCCTGAAAATTCTTCTTCAGTAAAGAAGCCTATTCCAAGATCATCTCTAGCAATCATAAAACGAGTTCCAGTTGATATTAGGTTAGATGGAAAGGCACACCATATTATCAAAAGTGATAAACAAAACCGTTGTGGTTTATGTCATAAAAACACGACAATGAAATGTGGCAAATGCAACGTCGCCCTACACCAAAAGTGTTCTCCTGCGTTTCATACGAAATAAAATTGTAATACTAAATGTTATACTAAATGTTATATAAAATACTAAAAATACTAAAATTATATACTAAAAATAAATAAGATTATTCATAAATATCTTTCATTATTTACAGCAATCTTCCTAAAAAGCACACAATACCAACAATAAAATACAGTGGCATATTCTCCTACTGTTCCATTTTTGGATCGGTACTGTAACTGAAATACCGGAAATCGAAAATTTTTTTTTGTTGCATATTATCGATAATTAGGCTACTAACAAATGATTCTGAAAGTTTCGCTTCAATCAGATGAGTTTTGAGGACTTGGGAAGATACGGGTTAAAAACCAAATAAAAAACAAACAATAATGTTCACAAATAAAAATAATAAACATAAAACGCGCGCTTCGCGAGCGGCTGTCGAAAGCCCTGTGCCGCGTGGGGCTACCGGTAACCCAGCGAGCGGTAGGCATTTATCGCGCGCAAGTACGTCGAGTGACCTGCCGATACGTACTTCTTAATCTGTCGATAGATGGCTCTTTTACAAATGTACCTTTAAAATTATATAAAAAACGCAATAAAAAGTTGTTCCAACTCAGACCATGTGCATTGAAGGAGCGCAACAGGAGGTAGAGTCATCCTCCGAGCCTTTTTCCCAAACTACGTTGGGGTCGGCTTCCAGTCTAACCGGATGTAGCTGAGTACCCGTGCTTTACAAGGAGCGACTGCCCTATCTGACCCCCTCAACCCAGTTACCCGGGCAAACCAATACCCCTTGGTTAGACTGGTGTCGGACTTGCTGGCTGCTGACTACCCGTAACGACTGCCAAGGATGTTCAATGACAGCCGGGACCTACAGTTTAACGTGCCATCCGAAACACAGTCATTGGCGTCTAAGATATACTTAGAAAGTACATACAAACTTAGAAAAGTTGCATTGGTACTTGCCTGACCTGGAATCGAACCCGCGCCCTCATACTCGAGAGGTTGGTTCTTTGCCCACTAGGCCAGGAGGTAGAGTAGGGGTGATGAATATCATCCAGATGTATTATTGTGTTTTTTTTCAAACCGATATCTCTTAAATAAAACTACTTTCACGGATTTTACGTACTTTTGCGATAAAATCCGTAAAATTAGTGTCTAATAATCGCGCAAGTGTCAGAAATCAACATGTAAAACGATATCTTTTTCAAATTGTATGTAGGTAAACATTTCGATAGGATTTCTCCTGTCCATTATATTCCGTGACACTAATATGATATATTAGAAATTAATTCAAGCACTTCGAAATCCGATTGTGATGAGCTGCTTGCATCCATATTATCTATATTCATTGTTTGTATTTTTATAAGTAGGCATTTTAATAATAATTTTGTTCACTGGCTTCTAAAACTGATTCGACGCGACGAAAGTAACCTAAAACGTGGTATTTTTGTGACATCTAAACGTCAAACAAAGTTATGGGACAGATAAACGGCCAAATATGGGCAGTTAAGTTATACGCCGTTTAAACCGAGTTTAACTTAAGACGCGTAGCTCGGAAACGCATTCGAAGGAGTTAGCGAACCAATAGCGCTGACGGATAGATAAACTCTCGTTAAGTGGACCTCAGAAACCGGGCATCAGAGAGTTATCTATCTCTGTCAGCGCACGGCGTGCGCTCGACGGGGACGCACGCGCGCGCGCACAGACACAGACCACAGACCACCGACCAACGACATTCCACATTTTGTTTTAACCTTTGTAAATAAGTTATATAGTACTTACTACGATTAAACTGTTAACTTACAACAAGTCGTCGTGCATCATTTATACACTCCAACATACTGAGCATATCGAAGCAGAAACATGGTCCTTCGCCCGTAACAACAACCAGAAAATGGCGACGCCACGTGCACGACGAAACCAGAAGCCAGAAAAATACAGAAGAGAGTGAGTTCGTTCCAATTTCCTTCTTTATTTCCAATTTCCATTTCCATTAGAACAACGCTACACGTGCACAGCGTGGGTTGGGCTTGACATATTCTCGTGTGTGATTGCATTTTTCACTCGCATTTTCAAAATACTTGCACGAACTCGCACGAACCGCGTGGCCAATTGAGTATTGTATTTACAGCCGATTGCCACACGCATTTTTAATTTACAGTTTCATCAAAACCTTGCTCGTTCTCCGCTCACGCTTTCAATTTATTTCTTTCTTTGTTTTGCCGCTATACATTTGCACAGGTTCGCTACCTAATCGCATTTAAAATGAGTGAAACGCGGCTTAAAGAACTCGTGAGAACACGTGCCTCCATTAAATCTAGATTAACACACTTCAATAACTTTTTAAACTCGTTATCAAGTCACGAATCGCTAACAGAAACACAAATCGCAGAATTACAATGCCGTTTTACCAAAATGGATTCCTTAGCTTTGCAATTTGACAACATACAGACCGAGATCGAGGTGCTGGCTTTTTTTTTTTTTTTTATCGACGTAAAATCATCAAATGACCCCTCCCGCTGTGGGTTAGCAGCGGTGAGGGAGTGTCAGACTCTTACTGACTAAAATCGTCGTGTTCCGTCATAGGCCTTTTATGTACCAGGGCCGCGGTATCTCTTTCGAACAACCCGCAGCCCCGGCAGGCCTTGGCCCTGCTGGGCCCCGCTGGGGTTGCTGACGTCTCTTTGAGGAGCGCGTGGAACAACGCGCGCCGTCGACACGGGTCTGTCGTCTAGGAAGACAGAGGGACGATGAGCCACCCGAACTCACCGCCCACAGACCCACGCCTACGGTGGCCGGGAGTCATCTCGCGACACCCGGCGCCCATGGTGTCTACCTGGTCCAGCGCGGCGGCCGGGATGAGAGGTGCGGACTCTCTGGCGTTCCGCCTCCTCCTTCTCGAGCATGACCGCTTCGCAGAAGGAGGCGACGGCATCCCATTCCCTCTCGCCCCGGACCATGGCCTGAACCAGGGCCGGACGCGAGAGGTCGCCGCCGCCCAAAGCCTCGACGAGGACCCGGCGGTGCCCCTCCCATGCGGGGCACACCTGGACTGTGTGGTCCACCGTGTCCTCGGGGCTGTCCGCACAATGGTGACACCCGGGCGCCTCCTCACGACCGATGCGGTGCAGGTACCTCCCGAAACAACCGTGTCCGGTGAGGACCTGCGTCATGCGGTACGTGAGGGCGCCGTGACTCCTCCCGAGCCACTCCTCAAAGAGGGGACTTACCGCCACGATGGTGGCGTGCCCTACACTGGGTTGCGATAGTCGCTCCCTCCAGGCCACCATGAGATCGCGCCGGAGCTCCGCCCGCTGCGCGACAACTTGCCGCGGCAACGGGGTTTCTCCCCGGCGCTGAGCCTCCTCGCGCCAGTCGTACAGGCGCAAGAAGACCCTCGCCTCCAGATCCCACGGTGGCAGTCCATCGAGGTGCTGGCTGACAGCGATGACGAAAGCATCCACGATGAGCGCATGCAGTTCGACGACAGACACTTCGCGCTGCTAGCGCAGGCCACCACGCTGCTCAACGCGGCTGGGAGGCGCCGTGGCGAGATCAAGGCGGCGGCGGCGGCGCGACGCGACTCCAACGCCTCCGACAGCGAGGCCGAAGGCGCACACCAGGGTTTCGTGAGACTGCCTAAAATCAACCTGCCAATCTTCGACGGCAACTTTCAGCACTGGCTCGGATTCAGAGATATGTATATTTCCTTAATACACAACAACAAAACTATTACTCAAATTAACAAATTTTACTACCTGCGTGCCTCTGTAAAAGGCAGTGCAGCCTTAATTATTCAAAGTCTAGAATTTAAAGCAGACAACTATGACATAGCTTGGAATTTATTACTAAACACATTTGGTAACGAACGACTTCTAGTAAATAATCATGTAAATGCAATTTTCAGTCAGGAACAATCTCACAAAGAGTCAAGTACATTCTTAAGAAACATAGTTGATGTTACCAACAAGAACTTGTGTGCACTCTCAAGTTTAGGGCAACCGACTGCCCACTAGGACACACTTATAATTTACATAATGTCAAAGAAATTAGATATGAAATCCTTCCGAAAGTGGGAAGAACACCGCAACACCATAGATACTTACCCTACACTCAAACAATTTTTAACATTTTTAACCAACAGAGCAGACTAATTAGACACAATTCAACAAGAAACGTCAAACAAACATTATTTTCAGAACAGACACACAGATTCAGATTACAGACCAAAAAACACAGATTTTAACAAAACTAAAGACCTGTCACACTTTAAGACAGATGTTACAACTTCTTAAAGTAGTACTTTGTGCCCTATGTGTCACAAAAACCATTCATTATTTAGTTGCCAGGAATTCAGAGATTTAGATGTCCATGCTCGGAATGAAAAAATTAGAAAGTTGAAAATTTGCACAAATTGTTGAGGTTCAGATTATTCCGATAAAAATTGTAGATCATCACACTGCAAATATTGCAAGAAACGACACAACACACTGTTCATCAACACATCAATGAAGACACAGACAAGCACATTCCGGTTGCTTTATCAGCATCACATTCAACCACTGAAACTAATACAAAGTGTGTACTGCTTTCCACAGCGCTGGTGAAAGTGATGAGCTCCACCGGAGAACTACACACAGCCCGGGTACTGCTAGACAACGGCAGCACCTCACACCTCATCACGCAGCAGCTCCGTGAGAAACTAGGTCTAACCACACGTAACTCTAACTCAATTTTTTTTTTTTTTTTTATTTTTTTTTTTTTTTTTTTTTTTTTTTTTTTTTTTTTTTTTTTTTTTTTTTTTACACACGGTTGGTTAGCCCCATGGTAAGTTATTAATTAACTTGTGTTATGGGTGCTAACACAACTGATAAACTACATATAGCTACACATATACATATTTATAAATACATATTGTAACACCCAGACCACGGTCAACAAGCATGCTCATCACACAAATGTCGACCGAACCGGGAATCGAACCCGGGACCTCAGATTCGGCAGTCCGGCTTGGTGACCATTGCGCCACAGAGGTCGTCAAATTATAACAGGTATTAAGAGCGTGTACGCTCGCCGTGCGATGTCAACTTTAGGTAATTCAACGCAAAAAACCGCGCAGACTAGCGTCGCGGCTGTGTGCGTGCCTATCATACTTCACGTATAGTCACACAAACCATTTTGATCCTTTCGAGTGAAATTGGTAGAACAAAAAATATATTATTTAGTAAATAGTTAATAGCGGGAAAATAGTGTAAGTCTATGGATGTCTAAAATATAAAAGCATGAAAATAAGTCGTTAATACTTACACTCTTTTGCAAAAAAATCGGGCACCTATGAAAACCTTGGTTTTGAGCACTTTCTGTATATTACATACAATTTTCAACAGTACTAAATAGTCGACTGATGATTAATGACAATGTTAAGAGTTTCTGTATTTTAACCGATTTCAAAAAAAGAAAGGAGGAGGTTTCAATTAGATTGTTTTGTGATTGTTCTCAATTTGATTGTTCTCGATTTCTCAAAGACGCCTGGACCGATTTAAAAAATTGATTGTTTATATGAATGGTCCAGTCCATCCAGACCGAAAAATTGTGGTCGAATAACAACAATTGCCGGAAAGCCAAATATTGGTGAAGAGCTTGGGTTTACCATTGCAAATAAAGTTTTAAGTTATCTATCCTATATGCTTCAAAAGTTATTCGAGATCAAAAGTCAAAATTTGGGTACATCCAAAATGAAAAAAAAAAAATATAGCTCGATTGGTAACAGACATCTGCAATAAGTGATTTCGAGTTATTCATAGCAAGCCCTTTCATTTGATACCCATATCGTAGGAATGCATTAAAAACATTTGTTTCTCCATCTTGGGTATACCGCCATATTGGATATAGAATCATACATTGTCATTAAAACTGAACATTCAAACAAAATTTCAACTCAATCGATAAAAAAAAATATGCTTCAAAATTGAGCTTTAAATAAAATAGTAATGTATCAAGATTTGTTGGTCGCGCTTGAAATGTACTCTATTCTCGGTATCCACGGCAGAGGTTATTCACCCTACGCGATGTGACGGAGCGACACGTCCTCTCTCTGTGAAGCCTTGCGGCGGTCTGGTTTGAGTTGACTCGCGTGCAGCGTTTTATAGTAGTTTTTAAATAATTTATAAAAAAATAAAAACGAGACATTAAATTATAATATAAAGTTTATGTTTTAAAGAAAGAGTTATATTACTATAGTAAATAATTGTTATATTAAATTAAGTAAGATAGATAGGTAAAAAAAGCATTTGAAATTCACAATTTTTCACATTGTTAAAATATTTTTTTCTGAAAGATAGAGACCTAAATCAAAAAATGTTTTCAACTAACTATAGGCATGGGGATTTCATCTATGAGTAAAAAAATAAATATGATTAGATTTGCCACTGTTTTCACATGAATTTAAGCTTCGAAATAGACGCTGAACGGGAATTTTATAAAACATCTGTTACTTTATAGGGGTTTTAAGTATTTAAACTACACAAATTGAAATTTATGTTCAATTAACTATATAGACAGTGAAATTACCTTGCGTTATTAAAAAATAACATAGTTATAGGATAAGTAGTTACTGAGAAACAGTGGTTTGAAAAGTACCATTTTAGGCCAAATGGCGCGCGGTTGACGTACACGCTCTTAACAACCAATTAAAAAAAATAAAAAAATAAAATTAAAAATATTTTATTCGACTTCGTTTAACTATGTACTAATTGACACTTAACAATTGAAACATAGCACAATGGTTGAAGATCTCCGACACCCAAGCTAAGATTAAACTTGTGTTATGGGTGTCAGGGCTCTCTCACAGTAATTGACAATATTTAGCGACTGTTTTAGAACTATCATGTTGTACATAGCTTTAACTATTTTATTACATCAAAAAAAAAAAAAAACAGCCGAATTGAGAACCTCCTCCTTTTTTTGAAGTCGGTTGAAAAGAAAAATGTAGATATTAAGCCTGCCTGCCTGCGTGTGCATGTGAGAGTGTGAATGGTGTGTGTGTGTGTGTTTGTGTGCGTGCGTGTATGTGAGTGTGTGTATGCTTGCATATGTATGTATAGGATGTCCGAATATGCAATTATATGTTAGTTTTAAGTAACTTTTCTATCTCATCATAGGTGAGATCCATAAGCCACTTTATTAGTTTCTTTTTGCACTCATATTTGCTACTCGAATAAATTTTGCAGTGTTGATTCCCGATATTATATAGTCTACTTCCGACAATGTGAAAGTGTCTTTCAGCCACATTGGTCCTACACAAATCCAAAGGGCATACTCTGGCATTACGCCGCCGTTTGGCCCTAGTGTCTGGGGTGAACTTAAGGGTTTGATGTTTGCGCAGAATAGTGTTTAGGATAAAGAGCTTCCTCACGGTCAGTACTTGGCAGTCTGCATATAATTGTGTAGTGCTGAATCTAAAGTGCTTGAAAGCCATGACCTTGAGAACAGCTCTTTGCGCTCTTTCCAGCTCTAGGAAATTAGTTTTATGTGCTCCACCCCATACCGTAATGCCAAAGGTCAGTATGGACTGACATAGTGAAAAATATACCATGCGTAATGTCCCAGAATCTGCACAATGACGCAAGTTCTTAAAAACTGCCGTGAGTTTTCTCACCCTACCAGTTAAGGTCTTCAGTTGGCCTTTCCACGATATCTGCCCATCAATTATGATTCCCAGATATTTGACTTCTTTCTTTCTCGTCAGTGGGGGGCATTGGCATGGTTTGTGCTGCCCACTGCATGAGTGAGCTGTGATAGAGAAAAGGTCACCAGGTTGGGAGGGCTGTAGGGAGAAAGTCACGTAAGTTGTTTTCTCGACATTTAATGTCAGAACATTAGCAGAAAGCCAGGACAAAACTATTTGGAGCGCCTTTTCTGCTCTTTCGCGTACTTCCAGCCAGTTCCGGCCATACACGAGAAGAGCCGTGTCATCCGCGTAAGTATATACCTTGCAATGCGGAAGAGATAGATTGCACAGGTTGTTGACATACAGTAGGAATAAAGTAGGTCCTAATATTGAGCCCTGAGGAACTCCGTACGATAGACTGTGTTCGTCGCTAACGATAGAATCAATTTTTACACACTGTGTCCGCTCCGAGAGGTAACTCTCAAAAAGAGAGAGTGCAGGGCCCCTAATTCCCACCCTTTCCAGCTTAGACAGAAGGAGAGGGACAGAGACAGTATCAAAGGCTTTAGATAGGTCTAAAAAAATAGCAAGGCATTTTGATTTACTGTCTAGTGTCCTAACGGCGTCGTCTACAAGAGCAGAAACAGCATCTTCGCAAGATTTCCCCCTACGGAACCCGTATTGATTGGGCGATAAGATATGCTGTGATTCTAGGTAGTCTACTAGACGATTGTTGATTACTTTTTCTAGAATTTTTGACACTGCCGGAAGAACTGATATAGGCCTATAATTGTTGATACATGCTCTGTCCCCGCTCTTGTGTATTGGGGTCACCAAAGCCTTCTTCAAAGCCCTAGGAAAAACTCCCTGCGCAAGAGACAGGTCGCATATAGGCGTAATGAGAGGCACCAAAGATTCCCTACAATTTTTTAACAGTCTAGTAGAGATACCGTCCCAGCCTGGTGCTGAGTCGGTACGCAGGTTCATTATTATTCTCTCAATCTCACTGTTGTCAGGCGGAATAAGAGCTAAGGAATTTGGTTGTGTATCAACCCGGTCATACGGAAGATGGTCTGTGTAAGTCCCAGTGTGCTTGACTGCTAAACTTTGTCCTATTTGAGCAAAGAAACCATTTATTAAGTTTATAGAGGATATCGGATCATTACAAGAGACAGATAAGAGTTCAGTGGGTTTAGATGGTGACTTAGGTTTATTTAATATTATGTTATTTATTACTTTCCAAGTTGATTTTATATTGTGTTTAGCTTTAATCAATTCATTTTTTTCATAATTACGTTTAAGGCGATTTAAGAGTTTATTGCAGAAGTTGCGGTATCGTAAATAGGTTAGTTTTAAGGTATAATCATCAGGAGTATTTTTATGTTTTTTGTGCATGTTGTCCCTATTCCTTATACATCGTAGTAACCCTGGAGTGATCCAGGGTTTGATGATTCTCAGCTTAGATGGAATTGTACAGGTTACTGTATTATTGCTTATAATGGTAGAAATATTATTTATTAACAAATCTGTAGCCATATTGGGATTAGTACTAAGCAAGACTTGACTAAAATCAGTATTAGATATTTCTTGTAATATTTTTTTGTGGTTGACTTTAGTTTTAATTTTATTAATTGTTTCTGATGTTGTTATATGCTTTAAGCACACTAGTACTGGCAAATGATCAGTGATATAGCTATTTATTATGAATGAGACTATTTCTCTGTTGACATTGATCATAGCGTGGTCTATACATCTGTCCTCTCGAGTCGGATAAGTGTAAGCTGGCAATAGACCATAAGTTGCCATTATATTGGTGTATTCGTTGTAGTGAGGATCTTTGCTGTTTGGAGAAATATTAATGTTGATGTCACCCATCAAGAGGACCGTTTTAAATTTTGACAAAGTGGCTAAGACGACGTTAAGGCTATTTAGGAAGTTACCAGCTTGGCGAAAGGAAGGAGACCTGTATATTGCGATAATGGCAGTATCAGAACCAAGTTTACAGATAAGGCAATTTGCGTCCACAATATGTGGTTCGGTGACGTTGTGTGTTATTTCTGAACTGACATATATTATAACTCCATCGTTTTGGTTAATATTATTAGTAGAATAGTAGGTGGAGTATCCTTGAATGTTGGGAACAGTGGGAGTTTTATTTAGCCAGCATTCTGAGAAAACAAGTACATTACATCTGATTTTTAACGTGGTTAATAGTACTAAGGCACTATCTAGATTTTTATTAATACTACGAATATTTAAATGTAACACGTTAAAAGTTTGGTTATTCCCCAGTAAAAAAAAAAAAAAAAAAAAAAAAAAATTATTAAAAACACATAGTTCAACATGTACTAATACAAATAGCTCATTGTAATGGCAGTAAATAAATCTTAAAAAATAAAATAATCATAGGAGTTCACTTAATCTAGACTAATACATAATAAATACAAGAAAGACGGTCTAAATCTAATACCTATATGGACCACCCGAACTAGGATTATTTTAAACCTGTGTTTCGGGTTATCATAGGAGCAAAATAATATTTATGGATAATCTAATTATAATTCTATGATATAAGTTTATAATAGACTAAAAACAGGACAAGCTGTCCTAAATTATTACATTACCTCTACCTATTATATAATTACCAAGCTAAACAGTTTATTGTAATACTTCTAGCAATTTTTCCGTATCTGAGTAATTTAGACACTGTAAATACTCTGTCACCATTATATTACACCTATTTAAGCTTAAACTATATACCTTTAGCAACCTATTAAGTTTGTTATATAAATGAGGTCCTAAAAATAAATAAAATCTGTTAGTAAAAGCATGTTTCGTCTGTGGGACTGTGCAAACTAAATCCTTTCTTCTCTTGCCGGTAGGTACCGGACTGAAACTAATTTCAGTATGCTGGAGTAGTACTATATTAAGGATAAATAAATTGGCGTACTGTGAGTACTTTGCATTCATAGTATAACTGGTGGGTAGGAAACCTGAAAGGACGAAAAGTGGCGACCTTCAGGATTGCTCTTTGAGCACGCTCTAGTGGCAAGAGAATAGTTTTAGAGGCACCACCCCATGAGTTAATACAGTAGGTTAGAATGGATTGACACAAAGCCATATACACCTGGCGAATTAAAGAAAAGTCTGCAATGTTGCGTAAGTGTCGAAAGACATAGATTAATTTACGTACTCTGGTGCATAATAAATCAATATGTTTACGGAAATTAAGCTGAGCGTCAATAGTGACACCTAGATATTTAATATAATCGGTTTTTACTAATGTAGGGCAAGTGCATGCTGAGTCAGCGATCGTATTCGTTCGACAGTTATGTGCATAAATGTTTAGGTTAGTAGTCGATATATTAGTATTTCTCAATGAAAATAATACGTAATTTGTTTTATTTGAATTCAGTGTTAGGAGATTATTATGAAGCCAATTAGACACTACATTAAAACCACATTGAGCATTTTGATAGACCTCCTCCTTTGATTTACCTGTGAACACAAGAGCAGTGTCATCAGCGTATGATGTAATAACACCATTTTGTAGGGACATGCTGCAAAGGTCATTGATGTAAACCAGGAATAAACTAGGACCCAGGATACTACCCTGAGGGACTCCGTAACTGCTGTTTTTTAGTTCTGAGCTTCTAAATTCACCTATTTTTACACACTGCTGACGATTATTAAGATAGTCCGAAAATAATTTTAGCTGTGTTCCTCTTATACCAATTTTTTCAAGTTTATAGAATAACAGAGAGGAAGAAATTGTGTCAAATGCCTTGGCAAGGTCAAGGAAGATCCCAATTGTGTACATACCTTTATCTAGACTTGTGCATATATAATTAGTAAGCTGATGAACGGCTTGGTTAGTTGATCTTTTAGATCTAAAGCCAAATTGACGATCCGAAAGCAAATTGTTGTTCTCAAGATATTTAATTAGCCTAACGTTAATAACTTTCTCCAAAATCTTAGAAAGGCCTGATAGTACTGCAATAGGTCTATAGTTATTAATATTACTTTTGTCTCCGGCTTTAAAGACGGGGGTTACTAAGGCCTTTTTAAGCAGATTAGGAAATATACCGTTCGTTAAGCAAAGGTTAAATATGTATGTTAGTGGTGGTGCCATGATGTGTTTGAATCTTTTTAGTACGCTGATAGGGATGTTATCCCACCCAACAGCGCAAGAGTCTTTTAATCCATCTATAATACTAACAATTTCTTTAACGTCTGTGTCTAATAACACAAACGAGCCTATGGTATTCTGTGATATGTTTCTAGCTTGCGGAAATGTATGTCTGGAGTCTTTTTCAGCTAAATTTTTACCTATATTAATAAAATAATTGTTCACTTTACTTAAGGCTAGGTTTGGGCTTAAATCGGTCGCTAAAAGTTCTAGAGCAGAGTCTGATTTCTTTGATCTGAAAGTATTACTTTTAACAACTTTCCATATGAGTTTGCTATTCTTTCCGGCTTTTTGTATTTGAGCTTTGTCATATTGGGTTTTTAATTTTTTCAGTAGATTATTGCAGAAATTCCTGTAGCGTTTATAAGTTACACAAAGTATCTCATTATCAGGTGAAAGTTTCAGTTTCTGGTGTAGTTTATCCCTATGTCTAATGCAACGGACAAGGCCAGGCGTAATCCACGGCTTAATATTGCTGTATTTCCGAGGTATCATTTTATTAGAGGTATTATTACTAATCATTGTTTGTAATGAATTAATAAAATACTGCAAACTAATATTTGGATCACTGCACCTGTAAACGGGGTCAAGATTTAAGTCGCGTAAGTCGTTTTCAAGTGTCTTCATATTTATTTTAGTTATGCTACGCATGCAGTTTTTTCTAGGTAACGAGAGTTGCAGAGTTAGTAATATTGCTTGGTGATCAGTAAGCGATGAATTAGTAATATAAACTTTTGACGGTAATTTAGATTTTATAATTATGTGATCTAAGCATGACCCACTTTGGTGTGTAGGGTGATCATGAGCTGGCAATAGTCCATGGAATGAACAGATGTTCAGGTAATTAAGTGCATGAGTGTTAGTTTTCCCAGAAGCAATGTTTATGTTAATGTCACCTAAAAGTATAATATTATTATAACATGAAAGTTGTTCTAAGATAATACTAAGTGAGTCTAGAAAAATATCTACATTTTGAGATGGTGGCCTATAAATAGCCAATGCTACTGTATCTAGGTTAATTTTTATCAAGAGACAATTACATCCTTGAAATAAGGGTTCATCTACTGCTACTTTTAAGGTATTTTTAATATATACAACCAGTCCATCATTTTGATTAATAATTGTCGTAGTATTATATAAAGTATAACCATCTAGTAATGGCAAGTTATGTATTTGTTTAGATAACCAACATTCTGTAAGTACAATGACATCACAGCTTACATCGAGGTTCTGTAAAAGTACTTCAAACCCATTAAAATTTCGGTTTATACTACGAATATTCTGATTTAGGAAAGTTAGTAATTTATCACCGGTCGGAATGCAATTTTTGCAGTTTTCAACATTGCAGACGATTGCTTCAGATACGGAAAAATTATCAATATCGCTTATGAGGTTATTTGTCATGTCGTTATGATGTAAAACTAAATAAATACAAAAATTGATGTTAAGACTACTGTTTAAGTGCTACTTACAAGTAAAATAGGTGGCGCTCTTAGGCGCCTTCATAATCAATTGTGTGTATATAATTATCTTCTGCAAATTTGCGTGCTGGACAGTTCACATCACCAGTTGGATGGTCACATTTCCGCTTGAACCGCTTGCAGGTTGCGCATTGGTTAGGAGAAGATTTATTGTTACATTCTTTAAAAGAATGTCCTGTCTCCCCACAGTGGTTGCACGTAGGGCTTGTTTCGCGGCAAAACTTGGCTGCGTGACCAAATTGTTGGCAGTTGAAGCATCTGGTCACTATAGTGAAGTCTCTTACTGGGCATGACGTCCAATTTATAAAAATACGGCCTTGATTAATCAGCAATTTTCTGATGCTAGCTGATACTTCAATTATGTAATTACAGGTAGGACGATCTTTTTTACCAGACTTGTGGCTTAGTCTTGCATCCTTTAAAAAGGACGCTCGCGTAGTATTGGGCAATTTGTCAGAGAGGTTTTGTTCGTAGATGCACTCCATTACCTCCGATTCAGTGAGGGCTACAGGGACACCAACGACAGCGATACGTGGTCTGCGTTTAGATGGTTCTTCAACTTTGAGGCCTGAGGAAACCAGTTTTTCAGAAGTTTTCAGCTTTTCTATATCGCCTTTGCTATCCGCACTGATAATAACACCTCCATTTCTAATTTTCTTCACACCGCGGACTCGAAGTTTTAGCTCTTCAGGGGAGATAATTTTCTGAACTAGGGTCTTGGTGTGATCACTAGTCTGCGTCTTATCATTAGGGTATATAGCAAGGGAGCTGAGATTGGCTGGCCGTACGAATTTGTCCTCTCCTTTTTTAACCATATTGGCATACGAAGTACATTCTGACTTACGTTCAGCTTCTACAGCTTTTTTTAATTCTTGGAGGGAATTCGCAATGTCCTGTTGTCCTCGCAGTTGTTGGATGACAACATGGGCCTGGATTGTCTTCTGCTTCAAGGACTGGTATAGTACCGCCATATGAGAAGTCCCATTAGTGATCTTACGGCATAGATTCGTGACACGGAGTTTCTGGTCGCTATTCATTTTTCCTTCTGCTACAATACCACAAATTTCCGACAACGTGGCGTCAACGGAAGACAACCAACTCTGGATCTCCGGCGTAGTAACGAGTTCTAGTTCAGGCTCAGTGGACGCTGGCGGTTCTGGGTCTTTGAGGCGGTGTTGTTCAGACGGCGATGGCATCGGCGGTGGACTACGCCGCAGTAATTGGCTACGCCCAAAAGGGCTTTGTCCTGGGTTAGACATACTAACACAGGGAACACTATTTATTATTTTATAAAAGTACTTAGTTCATCTTGCACAGTGTACAGAGATGCAACATTACATTACTCGCAAACACACTTGACACAATTATATTTACAAGTCTGCAAAATTTTTTAATAATTAATATTTGTAATTAATAATGACTCATTATAATCACAACAATAAGTACGTCCGCTTAGTCTAACTGCACAATTGAAATCCCTGTAAACATTTGTCTGGAGGACAACAGTAGAATTCATTTGGCAGATAAGTGTCCAGATTATTAATTATTTCATGAACTGTGTTCATTTTTATAGAATATAGGAAGCGCTCTAATTTGTAGATATCTGAATAACCGCAGCTTACAACTTAGTGACATATAGTACCTATTAATGTTAATCCAGTTATTTATCATATCATCGGCCGCGAAGAAAAATAAGAAAAGGCTAGTTATAAGTGTACGATACTTGTGTGTATTGAATGATTTTATAAGAAAACTAGATTGAATTTTTGCCTGCAAAGGCACGGAAACAGAATATGCGTTTGTGGCGGAAGGATGTGTGTGTATTTTTGTTTGTAATGTACGATTGTTGTGTATGGTGTATGATTTTTGTGAGAAAATGTACGTTATGTTTGTTTGTTCTTGTGTGATGTCAGTGTTTGTAATGTGAAGGGAGGCACAGTAACAACAGAAAATTAATACTATGTATATAAACTAAAGTAAGTTGTAAATGAACTAGGTACAAAAATAGCAATCGTTTTAACGAGTTATGAGAGTACCGGTAAGAGATTTTGTAAACACATGGCAGTAAGAATTCGGATAGATTTATCACCTTCCTTCTTTCGTAGAAATAACTTCCCATTTGTTGTCCAGCAGTACTGAAATCCGTGCGTATTTGCAAAATTCCGAGCTTCATAGAAGAGTTGTCTGGTGCTTGATGGAAGACGATCTGCTATATATATGGGAACGGAGGGTCCCTTTAGACCTATATGTCCGCTATTTAGCTTCATTGGCAGAGGCTTCCCTTTATTGAAAACCCGCACTGCTTGGAGAATCTTGTTTTTTAACGTCACCGATTGAAACTCCACAACAATCTGTTTAGAGGGACCTTGTTTATTATGTACTCTGTACACGTCACGAATATCTACCGGTTCCAATTCCACTTGCAGAGATCTGCCGATGTCTACGATAAGCTTTGATAGGTCTTCGTTATTTTCATTTTCTTTCGGAGGGAGATTCCTGATTTCGATTGCGGCAGACCGACGACACTCTTGCATGTCTATTATTTGTTTTTCGAGTTTATTTATATGTGTACGCTGTTCGGCTCGTTCGCTTTCGAGTCTTTCCATTTTTAACTTCATCTCTTCATATTTATTGTTCATAAAGATTGCAGACTCCTCGATTTCGGCTTTAATGTTTTGTAGCTTTTCCTGTTGTGCTTTAATTTCAGCTAACTCCGCCGTTATTTTAGATGTAAATGTGTTTAAAAAGGTTTCCTGGTTTTTTTGCCACATGATGAGCATTTCCTTGATTTCTTCTTTAAAAACTTCAAATTCATTCGCTGTGCTCGACTCAGATCGGGGGCGTTTTGATCTCTGGGTGATATTTTCGAACTCTGATGGTGTACTGGTGATATTAGGATTAGATGATGCTCGCTGTATATCTAGAACTGGTGTTGATGGTGGCGTTCGAATCGTTTTAGACATTATAGGAGCTATGTAGCACAATGAAAGCCGACTTATAATATTCAATAGTAGATTCTATTGTTAATACTTTAGTTAGTGTTTATATTGAAGCGTACGTAGCGTAGTTACCTATCAAATAAGCATACAAGCAATTTCGCGTTGTACGCTGCGGCAGCGAGTCACACTCTCGTAGCCTCGTAGCAGATAACCGAGTGTGTCGTAGCCAATCTCCGACGAAGCCACGCCCCACCTCGTAGCCGCGTAGCAGATGGGTAAGTGTTATTTGGCGCGCGGTCGTTCACGTTGAGATGGCGTAGCGGATAGGTGACCGGCTTTGGTAGTCACAATCGCATGGGTCACCGGTTCGATCCCAGCCAAGCGTGAGTTTTCAAAGTTGTTTTAAAATACAATTTGAATTATTTCTTCCACTCACCGACACGAATACCGGCCCAAATCCCACCAATACTTCCTCGACTAGAGTGAGATATCCGACACAAACAAATATGTCCACCGTGCCTTACGGGCTTCACCTCAAGAAGAAAAAGGAGGGTCCGATTTATGAGAATTTCTGAATGAAGGAATTTAAATTAAAGTATTTATAGTAAAAAGTCGTGGTGGCCTAGTGGGCAAAGAACCAACCTCTCGAGTATGAGGGCGCGGGTACGAATCCAGGTCAGGCAAGTACCAATGCAAAGTATTTATGAGAGTAAAATATCGTCTTGACAAACTAAAAACACGTCCACTCCGTACGGGTGCCAGGGAGAGAGGACAATATACTAATAGTGCAGAGTCTTGTGATGTAACGCTACAGTCATTCTCAGGCGACTACACAGTCAAGTTGAATTGTTATGTATTACCAATAATAACAAAGTTCTTGCCATCGTCACACATAAACATCAAAGATTTAAACATACCATCAGACATAAAATTAGCAGATCCCTCTTTTAATATTCCCTCGGCTATTGACTTACTAGTTGGGGCTGACATATTTTGGGATATTTTAACTTCCAACATCATTGATTTAGGTAAGCAACTTCCAAAGTTGCAATATACTAGATTAGGTTGGTTAGTATCAGGTTTAGTCAATATAAACCACAACATGAACAGAAAAAACATACAGAAAAGCAACAGTACAGAACAAATTAATTGTTATTCTACACAGAATATACACAGAAACAAACATACAGACACCACTTCCAGAGATATCAGTGCATACAGTCACTACAGAAAACACTAATGATAACAGCATATCAAAACTCATTCAAAAAATAAGTTCATACAGTAAACTACTCAGAATAGTAGCATACATTAACAGATTTATACAGAACACTAAAAATCCACAACACAAAAACACAGGTATTATATCTCTACCAGAAATTCACACTGCAGAAAACATTGTATTACAAATCGCACAATGTGAAATGTTTCCTGCTGAATATAACATTATTAAATCAGGCCAACCCTTACACAAAAAACACGCATTCAATTCACTATCAGTCTTCATAGATCAAAACAATATACTGCGTGTTGGGGGGCGCCTTAATATTTATTATTGCTACAATGTAAAACATCCTATTTTATTAAATTGTAAACATCACATTACACGTATCATCTTTCACAAACAACATTTAGATTTATTTCATGCAGGCCCACAACTACTACTATCACACATCAGACAAAAATACTGGCCACTAGGAGGGAGGAACCTTGCAAGGAGTACTGTCCACAGCTGCGTACGATATTTACGTTTCAAAACTAAGCCTATCCAGCCCATAATGGGTAACCTACCGCTTGACAGAACCCACTTGGAGTTTCCTTTCCTACACACAGGAATTGACTATGCCGGGCCAGTGTTGATTGCAGATCGGAAAGGCAGAGGTAGCAAGCTCATGAAATCTTATGTGTGTGTCTTTGTGTGTTTTGCAGTAAAGGCAGTTCACCTTGATCTCGTCACGGACCTTACCAAGGAGGCATTCCTTGCTGCTCTTCATCGTTTCATGAGTCACCGTGGCAGGCCACAGACCATTTCATCAGACAATGCCACTACCTTTGTTGGCGCAAGCAACGATCTTCATTCATTCTTTCAAACATATTCAGGTGACATCCAAACACACATGTCTAGTCAAGGCATAGACTTCAAATTCATACCACCCTATACGCCACACTTTGGTGGGCTATGGGAATCGGCTGTTAAATCGGTTAAACATCACTTAAAACGCATCTTAGGGTTAACGCACCTCACATATGAGGGAATGTCAACCTGCCTAGCACAAATAGAGGCGGTTCTAAACTCCCGACCCCTTCATCCTCTGTCAACAGACCTCTCCTGCCTCACACCGTCCCACTTCCTTATTGGACGAACACTCATGACAGTACCACATCCACCATTGACTGATGTCAACATGGGCAGACTGCAGCGCTATGAGCGTATTGAAAAATTGAAACAACATTTTTGGCAGAGGTTCTCAGAAGAATACGTTATCCTACTTCAACAGAAATCCAAGTGGCGGACCGGTTCCGGGTCCGGCCACGACCTCAAGATGGGAGCGCTGGTCCCTGTCAAAGACAGGACGCAACCACCGCTTCTCTGGCTGCTGGGTCGCGAGTGGTCAAGCTTCACCCGGGGCCGGACAACATCAGCAGAGTGGCCGACATCTACACGAAGAAGGGCAGGGTATCATACAGAGGGCCTACAACAACCTGTGCCCTCTTCCTGTCGACTCTACCAGTTGACTCATCAACCCCCGGGAGCATGTTCCGGCTTCGACGTCACAGCGGGCCCGGGGCGGCCAACATCACCACAGCACCGAGCGGGGAGGCGCATGCGCGCGGCGGAGAGGGGCGACCAACGCCATCGCGCCGCGCTCCGGCGTGGCGCTCGCCTCGTTTATTTCGCCGTGCGCTCGACGGGGACACACGCGCGCGCGCACAGACACAGACCACAGACCACCGACCAACGACATTCCACATTTTGTTTTAACCTTTGTAAATAAGTTATATAGTACTTACTACGATTAAACTGTTAACTTACAACAAGTCGTCGTGCATCATTTATACACTCCAACATACTGAGCATATCGAAGCAGAAACAACTACAAAGTTCTAACTAAAATTTCTCAAAAACCACAGATACTTACGTAAATGTATTAGCTCTCAATCATACTACATGAATGTACATGTTATGGACCAAGTGATAAATTGGGCAGTATACATAATGCCCGGTCATTATGAATAATGCCCAATATGAGAGTGCAATTTGATAATAATTATTCAAATAATCAAATTGACCGGGCACTATACATATTGCCCGTGACCTTTTGGGCAAAGTAATATAAACATATTTAATTTCATTTTTTTTATTGTTATTGACATTTAACTTAAACTAAATATTAATAGCATGCAACATGCAGCAAGCACGGCTTCTGTCACGGCTCCGGCGCTGCGGGGATCCGGAGGTCCCATGCGAGCTTATCGTCGCAGATGGTTTTCACGCTCACCACCGCAGCTTCGGCTTGCTGGCCGGCGCTGCCGGCCAGCCTCAGCCGCGGCAGCGAGCGTTAAAACTACCTGCGCCTCAGCTCGCAGGCCGCCTTGACCCTCCGCGCCTACGCGGTTTTGAATTGCACTCTAGGGGTAGGGCAGACAAGACTACGTGGAGTCGGGTTTGCAGCGATTCCTTTTCGTCACTGACTTCAATTTTAAATACAATGTTTTGAATCCAAATTAAATTCTACCATAAAAAAAACGAGCCAAGAAAAATGAGATCAGAAAAACGATGCCGAGTAAGTAAATTAGATTTTTATTTTATTTATTTGGGACAAAAAAAAAAAAAAAAAAAACAGTTACATGCTTAGCTTAATACAAACAGATACTTATGTTTACATATTATTGATAGATGACAATTGTCCAATAAATAATTTTGTAGTTACTTATAATTTCCCATCAAAAAAGAACATATAATTTTCGAAACAATAATCATAAAATATGTAGCAAGTAACAGAATTTATTTATTAGAACAACTGCCACCCTCGCACCGCATAAAATATATCTTTATTATCAAATTGCCCAACTGTCATGTAGCAATATAATAATGCCCGTGCAATGTGATAAATAATGAACTTAAGATAGTTATTAATCACTTGGCCCGATAAAGCTAGACATTATTCATAATGCTCGGGCATTATAAATAATGCCCGAATTAATCACATGGTCCATAACATACACAAACAAATAGAATAAAATATTAAAAATAACACCAACAGATTATGATATATAAACAAAATTCAACTTACTTTAGCGACAGTTTTTGCTCCCGAAAATTAAAACGGCCGGCTCTCGCGTCTGTTAGTGAGCGCATCCGCGCGGCGACTGCGGGAGTGGGAGGGGGTTCGCAAACGAGACACGGTTACGTATTTGGTTTACTGTTGCATTAATAAATGGCGCAGATGTGTGTGTGATCATCTGTGTACCACTGATCCATTGTTGACCATGCGACCCTACATGATCATGAAAAGATTTATCAGATGTCATTGATTTTTCTCGATACAGATTATACAATACATCTCTGCTTATCCTAATCCCTTTTGTACACCATTCGTTGAATTTTAATTTATTGTCGATTTTTAGTTTCTTAATAGGACATGATTTATTAAATTCTAGACAAAGTGTGTTAAATAACTTATTAAATTTAGTATTCGGGTCCTCTGATTTAAAACTACTGCATAATTTATTGACAATATTATTTTTAAAGGTTTCTAAGGTTCTGTCTGTTAATTGTCTGTATTTAATTACTATGCTTGACGGAGTGTTTTTATTACCAGGAAAGCTAACAAGCTGCCCCAAGTGATCCGATCTCACACCAGCAATAATGGAAGAATGCTGAACCACACAATTTGTAAAAATATTGTCTAAACATGAACTTGAGGATGCTGTAATTCTAGTGGGTTCATTAAACAAATGTTTTAAATTAAAAGATTGGAATAGAGATAACAGTTGATGTTTATCAGAAGATTCAGAAGATATATCTATGTTAAAATCACCGCAAATGAAAACTAGTTTATTAGACTTAAAAATCTTCCTAAGTATTTCCTCCATATTTGTAAGAAATAATGAAAAGTTACTTGCTGGTGGTCTATATACACATAAGAACAAATGACTTCCTATTTCTGCACATGCTGCCTTTTTTTTTTTTTTTTTTTTTTTTTTTATCGACGTAAAATCATCAAATGACCCCTCCCGCTGTGGGTTAGCAGCGGTGAGGGAGTGTCAGACTCTTACTGACTAAAATCGTCGTGTTCCGTCATAGGCCTTTTATGTACCAGGGCCGCGGTATCTCTTTCGAACAACCCGCAGCCCCGGCAGGCCTTGGCCCTGCTGGGCCCCGCTGGGGTTGCTGACGTCTCTTTGAGGAGCGCGTGGAACAACGCGCGCCGTCGACACGGGTCTGTCGTCTAGGAAGACAGAGGGACGATGAGCCACCCGAACTCACCGCCCACAGACCCACGCCTACGGTGGCCGGGAGTCATCTCGCGACACCCGGCGCCCATGGTGTCTACCTGGTCCAGCGCGGCGGCCGGGATGAGAGGTGCGGACTCTCTGGCGTTCCGCCTCCTCCTTCTCGAGCATGACCGCTTCGCAGAAGGAGGCGACGGCATCCCATTCCCTCTCGCCCCGGACCATGGCCTGAACCAGGGCCGGACGCGAGAGGTCGCCGCCGCCCAAAGCCTCGACGAGGACCCGGCGGTGCCCTTCCCATGCGGGGCACACCTGGACTGTGTGGTCCACCGTGTCCTCGGGGCTGTCCGCACAATGGTGACACCCGGGCGCCTCCTCACGACCGATGCGGTGCAGGTACCTCCCGAAACAACCGTGTCCGGTGAGGACCTGCGTCATGCGGTACGTGAGGGCGCCGTGACTCCTCCCGAGCCACTCCTCAAAGAGGGGACTTACCGCCACGATGGTGGCGTGCCCTGCACTGGGTTGCGATAGTCGCTCCCTCCAGGCCACCATGAGATCGCGCCGGAGCTCCGCCCGCTGCGCGACAACTTGCCGCGGCAACGGGGTTTCTCCCCGGCGCTGAGCCTCCTCGCGCCAGTCGTACAGGCGCAAGAAGACCCTCGCCTCCAGATCCCACGGTGGCAGTCCAGCGAGTAGGCCAGCTGCTTCGCGGGAGATCGTGCGGTACCCCCCGGATTAGCCTAATGGCTATCACCCTTTGGGGCACGTTCAGGTAGTGCACAGCCCGCGGCCGTGCCGAACGTGCCCATACCGGGGCCCCGTAAAGGGCCATGGACCGCATGACCCCCGCGTAGAGTTTACGGCAGGGGGCGTTTGGGCCTCCCAGGTTGGGCAGGAGCCGCTTGAATGCAGCACCTGCCCTCTCCAGTTTGGGGCCCAAACGTCGGAAGTGCTCGACGAAGCTCCACCGGCCGTCGAGGACGAGTCCCAGGTACTTCATCGCCCTCTCGACGCCGATGGTAGCCCCCCCCCACCGTGACTTGGGAGCCTGAAGGTGGCGCGTTCCGAAGCCCATGAAAGCACATGGCCTCGGATTTGTGCAAGGCCACCTCCAGTCCCAGCAGCTGGATCCTCTCGATGACTATCGCAACCCCGCGCGTCATTATGTCGGCCGCCTCCTGGTGCGACCTCCCTTGTGCCAGAACCAGCGTGTCGTCAGCGTAGCAGACCACGCTGACGCCGCTAGGGAGGTCGGCGCGCAGCACCCAGTCGTAGCCGATGTTCCACAAGAGCGGCCCCAGTACCGACCCCTGCGGAACACCGCACGACATCTCTCGCCGGTTCCATTCCCCGTTGTGACCAGGGTAAATGATGGACCTATCCGACAGATAGGCCTCGACCACGCGACGAAGGTAAGTCGGCACCCGGTGATACCGGAGTGCCTCCCTGATGCAACTCCAGGGAAGGGTGTTGAAGGCGTTGGCGATGTCAAGAGACACCGCCAAGACGACCCCCCCCCGGGACACAGCATCCCCCGTCGTGAGAGCTCTCACGCGCATGATGGCGTCCACCGTTGAGCGCCCCTTGCGGAAACCGAACTGGTGGTCCGCAAGGTCCGGCCCTATCCCCCCAAGGTGCGCGACGAGGCGGTGTGCGACAACTCGCTCAAAGAGCTTGCCCACCTCGTCGAGCAACACGATAGGCCGGTATGCGGACGGAGAGTCCGCAGGGCGCCCCGGCTTCCGTATGAGGACCAGTTTCCCTGTCTTCCAACGAAGTGGGAACTGGCCCCTCTCCAAACATGCGCTGAGAAGCCCCCTAAGTCGAGGCCCGAGAGCCTCAAGGGCCAGGACCCAGGCCTTGCCAGGCAGGCCATCAGGCCCTGGGGCGGTGTTTTTGGCTTTCAGCCTAGCCACCGCCACTCTCAGGTCCACCCCAGTCACCTCGGGGACATCGTCGTCGTCGGAAGTGTGGTCCGTACTTGACACCGCGGGTTGCAGAGACATGGGCGGGGGAGAGTGTTCCCCGCGCGAAGGGAACAGAGCGCTCACCACCTCCTCCACCAGCTGAGGCCGAAGACTCTGGGTCAGCGGGGGGGCCCATGGGCGGAGCTTGCCCCGCACCATTTTGTACGGGCGCCCCCACGGGTCCCTGTCCAGAGACCCCAGCAGCTCCGCATTGGCCACCTCCTTGGCCTGGATGATGGCCAATTGGAGGGCGGTCTTCGCAGCTCTGTATCCCTCGTACAGCTCTGCTTCCCTGGCTTCTGCATCCGGAGGGCGGATGCGCAGCCTGCGGTGTCTGGTGTACAGGTGCCTCGCAGCGACGCACGCCTCTCGAAGGGCGGCGATCTCGCAAGACCACCAGTACACCTGGCGTCGGGCGCGTCCTGGCGGGGCTCGGGGCATGGCCACGTCACAGATCTCGGACATGGTCTCCCGGAACCACTCCGCCTCGTCGTTGATGTCGGCGGGCCTGTCCGGTGATGACACCCAGGCCTGCACGACTGAGGCTTCCAGGAGAAGCTCCCGGTCCAGGTGCCTCAGCGCCCAACGTGGACCACTCGGGGTCTGCAGGACCGGCGCGCTAGGGTTCTGGGCGGAGACGTCAAACCGGATGTACCGGTGATCGGAGTAGGTCTCCACCCTCTCCTCCACGCGCCAGTCAAAGACACGCGGCAGCAGAGCGGGGCTGGCGAACGAGATGTCCACCACTGACTCGCCCCGCATCCGTACGCACGTGGGGACAGAACCCCGATTGAGGACGACCAGGCCTGCTTCCAGCGCCCAGTCCTCCACCATCCTACCCCGTGCATCTGTGCGTCGGGAACCCCAGGCCAAGTTCTTGGCGTTGAAGTCCCCTAACACTATCACGGGGAGGAAATAACTTCCGACGACGACGGACAACTCCAGGAGGAAGTTGTGGAACTCGGCGAGAGTTCGGCTCGGGGAGAAGTACACCCCCACGACGACTATCTCCCCGAACCGTGCCGCGACGCAACCCCTTCCACTCTTCACCCCTTCGAGGGAAGGAGTACCAGCGGCGGCCGACGATATGATGGTCACTGAGCCGCTAAGGTCCTTAACCCAGTCATCCCTGGGAAGGACAAAGTACGGCTCAGCGACCACGGCGATGTTGATCGACCACTGCGCCATGCTTTGGAGCAACAGATCCTGGGCACGGGCGCAGTGGTTGATGTTCGCCTGGAGGAAGCGTAGTGGAGCCAGGCTAGCACTCCATCACGTCTTCCTCCTCTTGAGGCCCAAGGACGGGCGCTGCGGCAGCAGCAGTGGCGACGGCGACAGCGGCGGCAGCGTTGGGGGCGGCGGCGGCCGCAGGAGCTGCGGTGGTGGCCACTGCGGAGGTGACGGCGGTGGCAACGACGGACGGCCGACCCTTGCCCTTACTCGGCTTGGCGGGTGGGGCACAGGTCTTGCTCCCCGCCCGGTGTTCGGCCGGCTTGCCAGCAGCCGCACATGCAGAGCAGTGCGGCGTGGCGCTGCATTCCACGGCCTTGTGACCGGGCTGACCGCAGCGGAAACAGAGGGCGCTGCGGTCGACCTCCGAGGTGCAACGGACACCCACATGATGCCCGACGTGGCATCGGAAGCACCTCAGCGGTCTGGGGTCAAGCAGCTTAACCTGCGCCGACACCCAGCCGACCAGCAATCTTCGGCCGTCAACAATGTTCTTGGCCGCCGTCACGGGGCAGCTCACCGTGATGGTGCACGTGCCCCTGAAGTCGGGACGTATGGTGCCCGCCTTGACTTCGTCGGCGGAGCACCCACCCGTCCTAGCGACGGCGGCCACTACCTCCTCCGCAGTAGCTGAGTCGTCCAGGCCCATGATGCGCAGATCCGCGCACTTGTGGGGCCTGGAGACTCGGGCGTCGTCCGCACTTATGGACGCCCTAAGCCTCTCGGCTAGAGCGTCCGCGGCGGGCCCACTGGCCGCTCCTGGGACCTCCAGCATTCGGGCGCCCGTAGCGGTCACCCTGAGCCGGAGGCCGGAGGCGATACCCAGCTCCTGCAGGTTCACCGCCTCCTTTGCTTGGGCGAGCACGTCGCGGTACGACACGCCCCTTTTGACCGCGTCCGGCTGTAGTGTGACTACTACAGCCGCGGTTTTGGGGGCGCGGAGTTGCGCCGCGGCGGCTCGCTCCCTGCGCCGCCGTTTCTGGGCCTTCTTTTTGGCCGCTTTGGCCGCCCTCCGTTTCTTTTTCTTTTCCCCCACCACCTGCCACTCAGACTCAGTGGCAGAAGAGGTAGGGGCCGCAGACGGTGTCGGCTTTGGAGGGCGTTTCGCCACTGGTGCCGACGACGGAGCCGGTGCTGACGGTAGCACCGGGGACCTCTGCGCCTGGACCGCCCTTGCGGTCTTGGGCTTTGGCTGAGCGGGCGCCCTCCTGGTCGGTCCGTTCGGCGCCGCGACGGTCCCCTTCTGGGTGGGGGTGCCGCTGCAACCGCGGCCGCATAGGAGGCCCTTTGGGCCGCTGGGGGCTTCGACGCCGCGAGGGGGGGGCGCAGAACCCTGCCCTCCAGGACTGAGAAGCGAGCCTGGAAGGCCGCCATCTCCTGACGGACTAGGGCCAGGATCTGGCTCTCAGCCGGCGCAGTCTGCGCCTGTTACCTGGCCCCACCGCGCTCCGCCCCCTGCTCGCGCATCTTAGCGAGCTCCGCCCGGAGACTCCTGTTCTCCTCCACGAGAGACTCCAGGGCGGCCGTCAGACGACCCACCTCCTGCTGCAGTTTGGCCAGCTCGCTCACGGGAGCCCGGCCAAAGTTGCTCACCGCTGCGGCGGTGATGGAGGCGGCGGCGGCCTCAATGGCGCCGTCCTTGCTCGCCTTTTTTCGTTTTAGGGCCACCTGCCTGATGGCGGACTCCACCGTCTTCTCGAAGTCCGCCCTCCGCTCCCGGTCGGAGCCGATGGCCGACTCCTCCTCGGAGGAGGAGCTCAGATGAGCCGCTCCTCCGCCACCCCCAGAAGCCCCAGCGGACCCTTCGCTGACGGGCCTCCTGGCGACCTTTTTGGCCGAGGCCCCGCGACCACCAGAGGAGGACCCGGGGTCTTCCCTCCTCCTCTTGAGGAAGGCGTCGACCCGGTGGTCCTTCTTGTTGCGGGGGAGCTTAAAACCCCCCGCATCCCCCTCGCTGGACACGGACTCGGATTCCGAGTCCTCATATGGGGATTGTGGCTTAGAGATAAATGATACGATCGAGATCCAGATACATACTAGTTTATTGAAATAAAATGATTACAATATATACTCCTCTCATCTCTCCCTTAAAAATAAAATAAAATGAAATTGGTACAAGATTTCATTTTATTGAAAATAAAAGTAATGCATACCTAGTTATAGTAGTTATATAAAGATAACATAAAAATAAAATATTTAAAATAACATGCAGAACAAAGTTCGAATAAAGCATGGTGATTGTTTACACAATGTAAGAGTGCGATGCTACAAACAAGTTAAGACAATAATAGGTTTCTAATTACAGGTCTGTTACACACTGAGTACAAAATAATATTATGAATATTATTTCTTAAACTATAACTATACATGAAATAATTTTGTTCTATTTTTGTGAATAGTGTCAGTTTTCCCATTAATTTTGATTTGTACATTTGGTGACACGTCTTTAATAACTTCGTAAGGACCAGAATAAAGGCTTGACAACTTATTACCTGTTTCATTTTTAACAAGAACCAAATCACCTGACTTGTATAAAATTGGATTTATGTGATTATCATAATTGTTTTTTCTTTGTAACTTAGTTTCTATGAGATTATTTCGAGCTTCGGCATGAGCCGTTTGTAGTCTGTACTTTAATTCAAGAGGATAGCTTTCGTGATTATAAAGTGGGTCTACGCGTTTAAGTAAATTATTGGGTAAGTTACATTTTTTGCCATAAACCAATTCAAATGGTGTAAATTTTGTTGAGGTATGTACTGATGTGTTATATGAGAAACACCAAAACGGAAGCCATGTGCTCCATGTGTCGTACTTACCTTCCGCTTGAATTCTCAGAAAAGCGCCAAGATGTTTGTGGGAGTTCTCCAGTGATCCGATACTTTGGTGATGGTACGCTGTTGAGTTTAATTTCTTAATGTTTAATAATTCACATACCTGTTTGATCGTATCAGACATGAATTCTGCGCCTCTATCAGTAGCTATCTCTCTTGGTACGCCATGTTGTAATATGAAATTGTTTACAAAACTACGCGCGACTTCTGTTGCTGTTTTTGTAAATAATGGATAAGCACATACATATTTTGTCAACTCACACTGTATAGTGAGAATATAAAGATAATTATGACTGTCCCTATCTAAAGGTCCAACTAAGTCCAAAAAAATTTTTTCAAATGCCGAATGAGCACTCGAGGTGATGGCCATTGGCTCTTTCACCTGTACAGTGTATTTTTGTTTCTGACATTGAGGACACTTTAACACAAACTTTTTAATATCAGATGCCATACCTGGCCAAAAATAGTAACGTTTAATATTATTCAACATTCTTCTTATGCCTGCGTGGCCACTCGTAGGCAAAAGATGAAAATCGTTGATTATGACTTTTCTGTCATCTGCGTCATCAATTCTTTCGACGTCTTTTAATATACATAAACTAGGCCCAACATAATTAGTTATGTTTTTAATTTCACTTGCAAGTTTGTCAACAAATACCTCATTATTTTTATCCTTTATCAAATATATTTCGCTTATATTTATTTTTTCAGCGAAATCACACATTTCCCTCACAAATTCGGCTCGCGATACTTGTGTTCGAGAAACTGGATTTATATAAATTGTCTTTTTCTTGGAAATGTAAATAAGTCGTTTACTTTCACATGTGATTTCATTATTTCTCCTAAATCGGTCTATAGTCTCTATGTCCGTAAATCTCATCTCCACTGCGTCTTTCGGCCTAATATGAGTTTCCACGACTTTTGGTTGATCAGGCCAATAGTCTGGCGGACTCATATCATGATCGCAAGAGGCGTCATTTAGTCTTTTCCTTTGTGCACGCGTCAGTACATATAAACATTCATTCATCTCTTTCAATTCTTTCGAAGAAACTTGCATCCTAGACAATGCGTCTGCAGCCACATTATCTTTTCCTCTCACATACTCGACAACATAATCATACTCCTCTAAAAGCAATCTAAATTTAAAAAGTCTACTCGATGGGTCCTTTAAATTAAATAAGTATACAAGAGGCTTATGGTCAGTGATTATTCTAAATTTCCTACCGTATAGATATGGCCTAAAATGTTTTATGGCCCATACCACAGCTAAAAGTTCTTTTTCTATGGTGGGGTAGTTTTTCTCAGCTTTATTTAGATTTCTGCTAGCGTACGCTATTGGTTTTTTATCTTTATTACATAAAACGGCTCCTAGGGCATAGCCAGATGCGTCCGTTTGCAGAATAAACTCATTATCAATTGAAAAATTTGGGTATTGTAACACGGGAGGAGATATCATACTATTTTTGAGATGTTCGAATGACTCTTGACATTTATTATCCCAAACAAAGGTTGCATTTTTTTTGCACAACAAGTTCAAATAATATGCCTTTTCCGCGAATTGGTTTATGAATTTTCTATAGTAGCCGGCGAATGCTAGGAAACGCTTTACTTCGTCAGCATTTTTAGGAACCGGATAATTTTGAATTGTTTTAATTTTTTCGGGGTCAGGTAAGACACCGTTCTTTGATACAACATGCCCTAAGTAAAGAATTTCTTTTTTTAGAAAATTACATTTAACAGGGTTTAATTTTAAATTAGCACTACGCAGCCTTTCAAAAACGAGCAAAAGGTTTTTATTGTGATCAACTAAATTTCGACCCAAAATAATTAAATCGTCTAAATATACTAGGCATTTTTCGTATGATAAACCTGCCATCGCCATGGTCATCATTCTTGAAAAAGAGCTGGGACTGGTTTTCAGACCCATAGGCATTCTAGTCATTTGATAATGCTCCCCTGCGCAAAATGCTGTATATTTTCTACTATTGTTTTCGAGACTAACGTTAAAAAATCCTTGATTTAGATCTAAGTGCGTAAAATAAATACATCCACTGAGTGAATCCAAAATTTCTGTAATATTTGGGAGAGGGAATTTGTCGTCTTGTATACAATTATTTAGTTTTCTATAATCAATGACTAAACGCCATTTCTTTTCTCCGCTTGAGTCTAATTTCTTAGGTACGAGTAATACAGGACTGGACCACTCACTAGTACAAGGTTCGATAATACCTTGCCTAAGTAACTCATTAACTTGATTTTTTAACTCATTTTTCTGTGCATGAGGAAGTCTGTACGGTTTTGTATATATAGGGTCAACATCTGGTTTTAAAGTTATTTTATGTTCATAAATATTAGTCGTATTAAGTTTATCGCCTGGAAGATAGAAAATATCCGAATACTTTGCGCATATCGATTCAATAGTGTCTCGCTCTTCGGTATTTAAATAATTAAGGTTTAATAATGAAAATAGTGTTTTAACGCGATGTGCATTATTCGGTGACTGCTGAAAATCGCATAACTCGTATTCACTAGCTTTATGAATTATAGGATTTACTTCTTTGACCACTAAGTCCGAATCGGTTGTGTTTAATATACGAATCGGTATTTTTCCGTTTAAGGGTTTCACTAAACAGCTAGCAATGAATATTCCATGTTGTAATTCAGTTGCGTTTATCACACAATCCTCCGTTTCACGCGTATCGATTAAATGTATAGACTCCGATCTAGATGGTATAGTTATAGATGTATTGTCCATTATTAAAGGTAAATTAATAGTAAAGTTTTTGTTCCATAGTAACAAAGTTCGATTGCCATAGTTTAGAATAGACTTGTACTTGCTTAAAAAGTCTTGTCCGAGAATTCCAGCTGCCTTACATGGCAAGGATTTAAAAACATAGAACTTGTGCTGGAGTGTCTGTTTTCCTAGGTGTAAAATTAAGTAAGCATATCCAATCGCTCGGACTTTGCCCCCAATACCGTTGACCAAGATGTTCTTATTATGGATAGGAATATTTAAGTCTCGAACAAGTTTATATTTGATGACTGAAATAGAAGCCCCGGTATCAACTAACAAACTGAGGCAAGAATTGTTTTGTAATTTTATGTTTACACAAGCTGTATTATTACATGACAAAATATGGTTTTTAGTCACGAAAAAAATTATTTTGATTTTGAGTATCTCGAGAACTTTCTTGCTGACCTTCGGCGGATTCTACTATAGAGTTTGACAAAGTATGTACAGTACGTGCATTGGCTTGATATGAAGGTCTATTATAAGAGAACTTACCTCGTCCCCTGTAGTTCGATCTCGTTGCGCGCCATCTCGTTTGAGAACCTCTGAAGGGGTGTCCTCTATACCGCTGAGTTGGCGTCGTCTCGGTGCGTTGCTGAGGGGGTTGAAATTTACCTGAGAACGCGGAGCGTCCCCGTCCTGGTCTTCGGCGAAATGCTCGGCTTCTATAATTCATAGTAAACACATCAGTTGAGGTTGATGGTGATTGAACGTCTTCGTCAATAGCAGCCTGGACAGCATCTTTTAAATAGTTGTAATTCCTCGCAGAAATGATGGTGCTGAGCCTGCGATTTCTCAATCCATCGGAAAAGCATTTGATGGCTTGTTTCTCATTTAATGGTTTAAGAACTTTAAAATGTTCGTCATTGCCATCTGATTGAGCAATCGTAAGCTCTACAAACATTTCTGTAATTTCTTTAGCGAACTCATCAATAGACAAATTATTTTGTTTAGTGTTTTGCATTCTACGCTGAATTGCTGTTGCGGATTTCTTAGGCAATAAATGCAATTTTAGGTCTTTTATCAATTCCTCGATACTATCATATTTGGAAGACAACTTTAGTTTAGCTGCCTGGGAAAGTCTACTTTTTAATGTAAAGTTCATTAATTGTTTTTTCGATGGTTCATCTAATTCAGATTGATAATATTCAATACCATCTATCAACTGTTTGATACTGGCCTCATCATCAGTCGAAACAGGTAATAGCTGTAAAGCAATTTTCAAATCAAATTTCGCAGACATTTTAGAAGATGATTCTTCTGTACACAAGTCTAATATCTCTTCATACAATTTATGAAAATTAGTAGTCAGTTTCTCAATTAAAATACATTCACTTTCTTCAACATTACTTTTTGACTCAGAATAGTCTTGTAAAAATATATTAAAATCTCTTACTATATCATCAGCATCTTTTAATTTTTTAATAACTATGCTGCCTTTTCTACGACTTGCTCCTATTTTTATCAAATATTTTCTTATATCAACCAGATTTTTATATAATTCATGCAAAGTTTCTGCCATAAAGATGACTTACAAGTGATATATTATATTAGTATACATACCAAATTGCTGGCACCATTATTATTATTTTTTTTAATTTTTTTTTACACTAACACAAAGATATATTAACTCTAAAACTTAATACTTCTAAAGTCTTCTATATAGTCTCCCGATAATACCTATATTACGATGTTTTTTTTTTTTTTTTTTTTTTGCACTACACTGATTATATTGGATACATTTGAATACACTTTCCACAAAACACTGCACTTATTCGTATTGAAGTTCAATCACACAAAGTCATCAGTTGGATCTTTCCTCACGTCACGTTGACGGCGTCCATGCCATCGCAAAGATCTTCGTATAGAATCTCTAGATATTTCATTCAAAATCCATTTCTTATGGCAATTTTTGTAGATCCTGAAGACGGCGTACAGAAATGCCAGTCCCACCAAAACCAAAAGTACGGTCAGGATAATATTGGTTGCGCTGGCGTGGAAAGCAAGTTGTCTTATCTGAGCATTGTTGTCACCAGCCGCAGCGTTCTGTGCCAGAACTATTTCTTCCTTGGAATTTGAAGATCCCATTTTTGCGGATTTTCGAAAATAATAATCTTCCACGCCGATTTCGGCAACGGCGACCACTTCGACCCTAATGGCGTGCGTGTGCTCTCATGTGGCTGGAGTATCCAATTTTGTGCGTGAAAGTCCGCGCACACTGCGGACATGTCAGGGTACCAGCCACAAAGTTGTAGTTGATAGCTACAGGTGGTCGAGCTTTCAACTCATCTCGTTTGGCATCCAACTCAGAAAGTCGGCATGCTTCAAAGTCAAAGACTTTGGCTTTAACGCGGCTTCTCCAGTCTCTGCGGTTGGATGCCAGATTCTCCCACTGAGACGGGTCAATGGAACAGCTTTTCATGTGACGCTTCAGCACATCCTTGTATCGCAGCAGCTGTCCGCCACGTTTCCGCTTGCCCTCCTGCAACTCGGAGTAGAGGATGCGCTTGGCCACTCTAGTATCCGGCATGCGCAGTACATGCCCGCACCAACGAAGCTGTCTCCTCATGAGGTATGCTTCAATGCCACCTACATTGGCTTTCCTGAACACTTCTGTGTTACGCACACGATCAAACCAACGGATATTTAATATTTTGCGCAGACATTTGAGGTGGAAGCGGTCTAGTTGCTTGATGTGGCGTCGGTACGGTGTCCATGTTTCCGCTGAGTAGAGTATACAAGGCAACACAACTGCCATATACACAGAAACCTTTGTGGATATCTTTAGGTCATGGGAGCTGAAGACCTTCTTGTCGAATTTGCCGAAAGCAGCGGCTGCAGCACCAATTCTGCTATTGATTTCGGCGTCAAGGTCGCACTTTGATGTTATAATGCTCCCCAAATATCGAAATTTATCGACCTGCTTCAGGACATCTTCACCAAGCATAATGGTCAGTTCTTGACGTCCGTGATTGTCTGAAGACATTACTTCTGTCTTTTTGATGCTGATTTTTAGACCAAATGTACAGCACTGCTTGTGAAGGTTCGTGACTAGCTGTTGCAGGACTTCAGGGGATTCAGCCACGAAACAGAGGTCATCTGCATACATAATGTCCTGTATATGTGCATAGGACACCTTTGTGGTCGCCTTGAGTCTATTCAGGTTGAAAAGTTTGCCGTCAGTCCGATAACGAATACGAACTCCTTCAGGAGAAGAATTCAATACTTCCCGGACTACAACTGCGAAATATAATGCAAACAATGTGGGAGCCAGGACACAACCTTGCTTCACTCCACAGGTGACGGAGAAGAAGCTTGATTGGTCATCTTCAACCGCTACACAACATTGCATGTCATCGTGCAGGAGTCGCAGGAGTCTTATGAACTTCTCTGTACACCCCAACTTTCTCAGTACCTTCCAGAGGGCCTCGCGAGGGACGCAGTCAAAGGCTTTTTCCAGATCAATAAAGCAGAGATACAAGTGCTGTCCCTGCTCTCTACTTTTTTCCTGGAGTTGACGGACTGCGAATATTGCCTCACAAGTTCCTCTGTCTGGTCTGAAACCAAATTGGGTTTCCGGCAGAATCTTTTCAGAGAGGTTCCTGAGGCGGTTTAGAAGTACTCTGGCGAAGACTTTTCCAGAGACAGAGAGCAGTGAAATACCGCGGTAAGAACCACATTCCGACCGGTCGCCTTTGTTCTTATAGAGAGCCCTGACGCGTGATAACTTAAAAGTTTCAGGAACTTGTTCTTTCTCCCACATAAGCACAAACATTTCCCAGACGCGCGAATGCAGTTCCTCGCCGCCGTACTTCAGAAGCTCACCTGGTATAAGGTCTAGGCCAACCGCACGCTGATTTTGCTGTTGTTTGATGGCACAAAGCACCTCATGTTTAGACAAGGCATCATCCAATTCTTCTGCTATTTGAAGTTGAGGCAAACTGTCTATGTAGTGTAGATCGGCTGTTCGATCTACACTAAGTAGATTATTGAAGTGTTCTGCCCAACGATCTAACACTTCATTTTTGCTTTTCAGCAGACTTTTACCATCCAGCGACTTCAGTGGTACCTTTATGAAGTTGGTGGTACCCAGGAGATTGCGGATTTCGCTATAGAAATCACCGAGCTGATTACTATCAGCAAGCGACTGGATGTATTGAGCCTTGTCTTGCCACCATTTATCTTTAGTGTGTCTCGTGAGTTTACGCAACTCACGGTCACTCTCTCTTATAAGTGCGCTGTTATTACTGCGCTTGAGAAGTTCTCGGTGTTTGGCAATAGCTTTAGAAAGAACTTCGTCGTTCTCATCAAACCAGTCTTGCTTGCGTTTATTTTTTAGCCCTATGGTGTTAATGGCTACGTCAAGAATGGACGACGATAAAGCGTTCCAGTCTGCATCAATATCACCGGTATTTTGATGAGAGTGTATATCACATGCCAGCGTTTCAGCGTATTTGCTTCGGGGTCCCGGATGTTTGAGTTTCTCAATGTTTATGTTCTGAGGCTTTTTCCTGCTAGCCCTGAATGGTCGCCGAAGGCAAAGACGCAGTTTGGTGACAATTAGTCTATGGTCCGTCCAGCAATGAGCACCGCGCATAGCACGAGTGACTAGGACCTGAGAGATGTCTCGCTGCCTCGTGATGGCATAGTCAATGAGGTGCCAGTGCTTAGAACGTGGGTGCATCCACGTAGTTTTGTGCTTAGCAGCAAGGCGAAACATGGTGTTTGTGATTGCAAGTTGGAATTGAGCACATAAACTAAGCAGCAACTGGCCATTAGAGTTGATGTTGCCTACCCCATGCCTACCCAAAACTTTAGGCCACGCTTCATAATCTTGACCAACTCTAGCATTGAAGTCCCCTAACAAGAGAATCTTTTCTCTGTTCGGTATTTTATGGAGACATTGTGTAAGTTCTTCATAAAATTTATCCTTGATGTCGTCAGAACTATCTAGCGTCGGTGCATAGACACTGATAACATTAAGGAAATTGTCACCGTCTAAGTGAAGGCGCAATGTGGTTATACGGTCCGAGATGTGGATTGGACATTCTTGAAGTGTCTTCACAAGATTATTCTTGATCACAAAACCAACTCCCGACCTTCTTGGTTCTGTTGCAGCAGTGCCCTTCCAGTAGAAAGTGTAGCCACCGCCATGCTCGACTAGCTCGCCCTCATCGGCAAGGTGGGTTTCGCTTACAGCAGCTATATCAATGTTGTAGCGGCGGAGTTCTCGAGCAACTATGGCCGTTTTTCTTTCTGGGCAGGCGTTTGTCTCCCGGTCGAGAAGGGTGCGAACACTCCATGCACCAAAAGTCAGTAAAGGTGTTTTAAGTTTATTTCTATTGCGTCGACCACGAATAAAAAGATGCGGAAGCAGCCGTGGTTACTGCTATCCAAAGAGTGTTTGGGGTGAGCATTTTTTTAGGGCACCTTTTCTAGCCCCCTCCCAGGCTGAGCAAGGAAAGCAGTGCTCCCCTAAAAAGGGCTGCTTTGTCGCTCTGGGTGCTGCCGGATTCCCTCTGTCCCCCCAGCTCAAAGAGAAAACGACCACGGCATGTACTCACACCCCCAGAGCCGCTAGTGTGCAGGTCTCAGACAAAGCTCAGGTTGCATCAGCCCGAACCTCTCTACCTCAACCTATCGCCACTAGTCTTCGCCAAATCGGGGTCCATTATACGGAAGCAGTCAGATGCGCAGGATATATTATAGTGCTCAAACATACGCGCAAACGCAAGAGCACTCTCTCGTCTAACATCCCTTTATCCAATGGAACGGTGAACCGCTACGATCGGAGAGATGTTAGATGCAGCAGTTTGACATACGATAACACGATCCCTATCGCTGCCTCTAGGCCTTCCTGCGATGCCTCGGTGTCTTGCCACCAGTGGTGGTCTGCTATTTAGCCAAGACACAATTTCGGGGGATTTCCGATCCGGCTTGGGAGATGTTGTTCCCAAGCGCCGGCGCCGACGGTAGCCGCCGGCTACTGACGGCGCTCGCCACCGTGCGACACTGCGCACGACACTGTGGCGCCCTCCAGCGGACACGCCAGGTACTGTGGAGAGCCTGCTCTCGCACACGTCCGGCACCGGCGGTGACCGCCGCGCTACTGACCGCGCTCGCCGCCGTGCGACACTGTGCACGACACTGTGGCGCCCTCCAGCGGACACGCCAGGTACTGTGGAGAGCCTGCTCTCGCACACGTCCGGCACCGGCGGTGACCGCCGCGCTACTGACCGCGCTCGCCGCCGTGCGACACTGTGCACGACACTGTGGCGCCCTCCAGCGGACACGCCAGGTACTGTGGAGAGCCTGCTCTCGCACACGTCCGGCACCGGCGGTGACCGCCGCGCTACTGACGGCGCTCGCCGCCGTGCTCGGCACTGTGCACGACACTGTGGCGCCCTCCAGCGGACACGCCAGGTACTGTGGAGAGCCTGCTCTCGCACACGTCCGGCACCGGCGGTGACCGCCGCGCTACTTCGAAAATATAGAGGCGTCCACGTACGACGAAAGAAATATCGTTAGTCGTCGTCATAATTACACTATGCACCGAACGTATATGGTCAATGGAATGTAAACACTGGCAGGGTCGCCATATGGGGATTGTGGCTTAGAGATAAATGATACGATCGAGATCCAGATACATACTAGTTTATTGAAATAAAATGATTACAATATATACTCCTCTCACTCATCCCACTCCTTTTCGTTCTTATTATTATTATTTTTTTTTTTAAAAGTTTGTGAATCCATATAGTTCCCACGATCATGAGAGCAATTGTTCGTCCACCCCGGCAGTGGCCTCATACCGGGGCAAGCCTACATACTGTTGGGGGCGGCTGGCCCCAACAGGGGGGAGCGCTAACGACCGTGTCCCCCACGGCCATTCAACCCCTCGCCGCGCTCCCGAAACTTGGGATTGGGTGGTTTTTTATCAAGAGGTGTCCTTCCTCTGGGCCGGGCGATTAAGCCAAGCCCTCGGCGGCGGCATTATGCATGCCTCCGTCTGCTGTCCGGCCAACCCGGCTCAGCAAACCCGCCGAAAGGTTTGCTCTTCGTTGTACGAAGAGCAAACGACCACCGCTTTAGTGCGCCTGCACCTCCGCGGGTATGGCCGCATCCTTGCCATGTCCACTAGCGTCGACTGGTCAGGAGCGGCCCCTCCCTGGGTCCCTCTTTGTCTGGCCTCTCCCCTGAACCTTTCCGGCATGAGTATCTCTACCGGCAGAGCTTCAGGATCATTGAGGCACGCAAGCCCCACCACGACGACAACGTGGGGACCCCCTCGGTGGGGTGCACATGCTGCCTCAAGTGGACGCCAATGTGAGCAAAAGCACAATAAAATTGTGTATGTACATAGGTACTTAGGTACACGAGTAATCACATGTAAGTATGTGTATTGCGTCCTGGAATATAGGTATATTAGTAATAAAATTTCACTGGTACTGGTACTCAGCTACATCCTGTTAGACTGGAAGCCGACCCCAACATAGTTGGGAAGGGGCTCGGAGGATGAGTAATAAAAATTAAAAGAGAGATACAAGAACAAAAGCAAAATTGATTTCATTTTCTAATAGTAATTAACAAAATCATTGCGACACTTCTTAATAACAATAGTAACAAAAATATAGACATTAATCAGCTGGGTTAATTAAATAATCGAGATAAATTGCTACTTCTATTAGTGGGTATCATTTCCCTTCTGTAAAAACGGGCAAATGTATTGCCTGATCGCTAATTACCCTTTGTTGTGTTATTATTGTGTTTAAATAAAACATTTATTTATAGAGTGGCAGCCATAGTCTTTATTAACCAGAGAGAGAGAGTACCCCTGTCAGTCACAGGTTACATAATGTTGCACAGATTATCTAACATATAACATCTCCCCTTTCCTTATAACTAAAGAGAAATAACAATTAACTATTAAAAGAAATAAAACTAAAAGTTAAATTATAACACCTTACAATTGACAATTTTTAGCAAGACAATCAAACTCCTTCTTAATACCAGCCTATCCTTCCATTACTTAACCAATAGAACAATACAACTTAATAGTTTACTCACAAAACTGTTTAACTCAAACACAGTTCACAAGCATCTCAAATACAGTATAAACTAATATATTCTATAAATCTAAAACTATATTTTGTCTTGAAATCACTAAGTGTTAACATAATCCTTCATGTAATGTGGAAGTATGACCCTTCTACCACTCCTAGTTTTCATAGGAGATTTAACAAAATTGTCTGAACTTACACCGAGATTGGACTGGGAATTATTATTATTATTATCCAAGTCATTACTAGTATTTTCACACAAACTATCTTCTATTACATTGTCCTCTAACCTCTCATGTAACTTCCCACCAACTATTACATCCTTCCTATTTCTTTGTATTACATTTCCTTGTTCTGTCTTTATTTTAACTGACCTGGGGCCCAAGCCCTGTCCTACAATAACTCCACTCCTATGTGGCCCTGCACAATTTTCTTCTTTAATTTTAACAACCTGACCCTCCTCAACACCTGGTAAATAAGACTTATTTCTATCATAATATTTTTGTTGTATCAGTTGTCTACTTTTTAACTCTTTCATATATGTATGTCTATCCTTATTCTGTAACTGATTGTGGAACTTAGGTATTGTACTGTTTACTTTTCTATTAAACAACAATTCAGCAGGAGTTAAGCCTGTCTCTGACACTGGTGTATTTCTATAAATTAACAATCCCTCATAAATATCTCTATTTTCTTCTGTTAACTTCTTAAACATTTTTTTGACTGTTTGGATATGTCGTTCAGCCAGGCCATTACTTTGATGGTACTTTGGAGATGACAATTTATGATAAAAATACCAAGATTGTGCAAAATTTTTAAATTCTATGCTAGTAAACTGCGTTCCTGGGTCTGAATATAGTACCTCTGGTACCCCATGCCTTGCAAAATTTTCTTTTAAAGCCTTGATCGTACAATTAGTTGTTAAATCTTTCAACTTGTTAACTTCAACATATTTACTGAAAGAGTCCACTACCAATAGATATGGAATACCCTTTAAGAAGAAAATATCGGTTGCTAAAATTTGCCATGGCTTTTCAGGCACTTCCTTACAAACCATGGGCTCACTCCTATTAGCATTTTGAAATTTCTTACAAGTGTCACAACTAGTAATTATATCTTCTAACTCTTTATTCATAGTTGGCCAATACATTGTACTTCTGGCTAGTGACTTACATTTTACTATACCCAAATGTGCACTATGTATTCTGTTTAACATTTCTTGTCTATAGTACATTGGAATTACAATTTGACAACCCTTTAGAAGTAACCCTTGATATTCACTTAACTCATCTCTATATGAAAAATATACTTTAGCTAATGAACTTACCTCACATTTGTTATTTGGCCACCCATCCCTTACATATTTAAGAACACTCTGTAATTCTAAATCTTCTGCAGTTTTCTCAATCATTAATTTTAATTTCTGATCAGTTATCTTGAATTTGGTAAAAACTACTGCTACATGAGCTTCAATCTGTTTATCACTGGTCTGCATGCTAGGCAAATAAGTCCTACTCAAGGGATCTGCTATGACTAACTGTTTGCCAGGTTTATACACAATACTACATTTATGTTTTTGTAAATCAAACCTCATTCTTTGCAACCGGGGTGGGCATTTGTTCATTGGTTTGGCAAATATTGATATTAATGGTTTGTGATCCGTTTCCACAGTAAACTCTTGGCCATACAGATATTGATACAATTTTTTACAACCAAATACAATAGCTAGGCATTCTTTTTCAATTTGGCTATACATCTGTTCTGTATTGCTTAATGACCTTGAGCCATATGCTATTGGTTTATTATCTTGAAGCAAAACTGCACCTAATCCATCTTTACTTGCATCTACTAATAAAACCATTTGTTTATTTATATCAAAATAAGATAATACCGGAGGTTCACACAATATTCTTTTCAAATGATTGTATGCAGACTGTACTGTGTTGTTCCATATGAAGGGAACATCCTTTTTCAACAATTGCCTTAAGGGCGATGTTATTTCTGAATAATTCTTAATAAATCTTGAAACATAATTGGTCATACCTAAAAATCTCAATAATTCAGTCTTATTTATAGGTTGCCTTAATTTAGTAATCGTTTCTACACGGTCCGGATCTAATTTTACACCTTCACTACTTAAGATGTGGCCTAAATACTTCACTTCCTGTACACATATCTGACTTTTTTCTTTCTTGAATCTAATATTAAATTCTCTTGCTCTACTCATAACTTTTGTGAGGATCTCATCATGTCTTTCTTTTGTTTCTGCGTGTATTAACAAATCGTCTATAAATATCTCTACTCCTGGTATATCTCCAAATATTTTAGTGAATAATCTGTGGAATACTTCTGGACTTGAGTTTAACCCATATGGTAAACGGTTAAAACAATACCTCCCAAATGGAGTATTAAATGTTGTAAGCTCTCTACTGTCTTTGCATAACAATACCTGCCAGAATGCTCTGCTTGCATCAAAAGTACTGAAATATTTAGAACCAATTAGTTTACTTGTAATTTCTTCCAATGTAGGTAATAAAAATTGTTCTCTTAAAATCTGTTCATTGAGGTGTTGAGGATCCAAACATACTCGAATTGAGCCATCCTGTTTACCTACTACTACCAGTGAGTTGACATATTCTGTAGCTGTCTCTATCTTCGATATGATACCATTACTTTCCATAAATTCTAATTCTTCCTTCAATTTTGGTAACAACTTAAAAGGTACATGTCTACATGGCTCCACTTTCCCTATGGCGTTTGGTTTCAATTTAATGGTATACTCATAGTCTTTTACTTTTCCTATTCCTGTAAACAAATCCTTATTTTTAGTTAAAATATTCTCCATTGTTATGCTATCTATGTTTCTTTGTAATAAATTTAAATTTATAATGCTAGGTAAGCCTAATATTGGTTCAGATTAATTTCTACAGACTTGGAATTCCAATGTACTTATAACATCTTTAATCTTACATTCTACAGAAATTTTTCCAACAGTACTAAGGCGTGCTCCATCATAATTTAACAGTTTTAGGTTTGAAGGTTGAATATCTGTGATTTTAAATCTTTTACAGTCTTTAATTGAAATAACATTGCACTGAGCACCCGTATCTAACTTAAAGTATAGGCTATTCTGGTTTATAGAATTAAGAAATTGTACCTTTACATTCCAAGACATCTTATTGACAGAACACACACGTACACTGCCCAGCAAGAACTCGTCTTCCTCATCTTCACTCTCAACTTCTACCCTTCTTACTTGAGTGCTTGTAGACCTTCTATATTCAGCACTTCTACACTTCTTCGCAAAATGGCCTATCTTCTGGCACTTCATGCATTTCTTGCCTTCTGCTGGACATTTCCTCTCCGCATGTTCCCATCCACATCTTGAACACTCATGTTTTCTGCCTTCTTGCTTTTTGTACTATTTTATCCGATTAATTTCCAGTTGCTTTGTTTCCGAACCCGCAAATTTTGTTACTTGTTCAGCTGCCATTTCTGCAGTTCTACATATCAAAATACATTTATCTAAATTAAGTTCTCTTTCGCGCAACAGCCGATCCCTCACTCTATTGTCGGTTATTCCTGCTACAATCCTATCCCGTAGCATACGGTCTTTCATGTTCCCAAAGTTGCAGTCCACGGCCAGTTTCTTCAACTCAGTGCAGTAGGCGTCAAACGTCTCGCCCTGCGCTTGGGCTCTAGTAAAAAATACATGCGAAGACACACATTCATTTTTTATTGGCACAAAGTAATCATCAAACGCCTTGACCACCGCCTTGTACGTTGGCTTTTCAGGCAAGCCCAGTGTACAAAAAATTTCAACACTCTGCTCCCCCATGCAGTGTAGTAGCACTGCCACTTGGACGGACTCCTCATTTTTAACGATGCCGGCGGCCTGGCGATATATCTCGAAGACCTTCATCCACCTCTTATATGCTTCAGCGGTTAACGTGGTCAATGGCGAAGGGGGTTTTAATCCGAACACCGCCACACCGCCATCCGTCGACATCTTGCAATTTTCTTCTTTTAATAACTTCTTGGTGCTTTAATTTCGCTGTTATTATTAGCACAGAATTCTTGTAGTTAACATTTTTTTACTTCCGCAGCGCCATGTTGTGTTATTATTGTGTTTAAATAAAACATTTATTTATAGAGTGGCAGCCATAGTCTTTATTAACCAGAGAGAGAGAGTACCCCTGTCAGTCACAGGTTACATAATGTTGCACAGATTATCTAACATATAACACCCTTGGCTAATATATCGTCTAAAGGTAGATTTTCAACCCAGATTTTGACGCTACCGCCGAGCGGAAGCTTCCTAGGGTTGTAGTTATTCCGGCCTCTTTTAACAATGTCTTAATCCCCCCACAATCATCGTTTGGGTGGCTGCCTTTGGTTGGCCTCTAACGGATATAAATAAATTTTGAGGAATTAGCCAATGTCCGTCTATCTTCTAATAAGGCTTTAGTCTTTCTGACCCAATACACTGGACTTAGATTTATATTTTCCTGATTATCCATCAAACTACAACCCGACTGCCTATGACTAGAACTGTCGGTCTTAGAGCCAAAGACTGCCCATAAGATTAAATTATCTTTGTTGTCTTTTAAATGTTTTGGGTCTATTGCAAGCAAGGAAAGGTCATGGATTCGCCTTCCAGAACAAGCTAGCAAAAGAAAGAGCAGTGTGCCTGGAAGTTGCAAATGGACTATTCTCGTCTACGTTTACTGCACTTAAGTAGGTTACCAATTGGTCAATATTCCAGATGGACGGCTTCCCGGGGAACAGTTTGCTCAGCGCTATTGATTTTAAAATGTGTCCGACTAGAACGTGTAAACTTAGCTCTCCAGCGGTTTCTGCATTGCATAGTGTAGCTATAACTGACTTGTGTAATAAAATAGTATTGTATGCTAGTTTATTTACTATGTGTAAGTCCGCAAAAAATTGGGCAAGTATAGGTCCAAATAGGGATTCAAGGATTCAAAGGATGCAATTTCATACTTTTCGCCCCAATTTAACCATCGACTCCAAGCTGATTGATAAATGTTGCGTATGGATTGAAGAAGACTTCAGTCGGAGAGACTCCTTGTCCCCCCCCTCCCCCACACTTCTATATTTCCAGGATCATTTGTTGGACCTTGGCAGGGGGTATCCCCGTTGCTGTGTCTATCGGTTTCTGCTCGAGGTGCATCAGTGTGTAGGGTACTGCTAATGATCGGGACTTCAAGTCTGCTCGCCAAAATACCTGGTGCCACCGAGGAACTACTATGAGATAAACTTCCGTTCCTGAATTGAGATGACTGAGGACCTTCGGTATAAGGTAAGGTGGCGGGAATACCCATGCTAGCGGGTAAGTCCAAGCTTCAGAAAAAGGCATCGTGGAACCCCGCTTTCGGGTCCTTCAAAATCAAAATCAAATTGTTTTTATTTCAAATAGGCCTTTGCAGGCTCTTATGAAACGTCAAATTAATTGCACGGTTCCAAATAGTTGGTCTCATGGAGAAGAACCGGCAAGAAACTCCATAGACACTCTTTTAAAAAGTAATATTTTCACAAACATTCTATTACATAACAATAGTAAGCTGATAAAATTATACAATGCAACTGAAAGGTAAACAGTAAATCAATACAATCCAAAGAGAAAAGAAAAAGACGTTTAATTTCCAGGGAAGCCACACATGGAGAGATGAGTTATCGCCATATAATCTGGGGGCACGGCAGTGCCCCAGCCAAGTCTCGAGCAAAGCGGGCACGGCCGTACCATCTTTTCTCGAAGCGATTCGCGGCTGTTTCGCCCCCCCTATATCTTCGACGTGGACAAAGCTAGGAGTTTAGGTTTTCGGCGAATAATAGTAGGCATTAGAACAAGCTTAAGTTCGAAGTTACATGCCAATTGAATAAATAGTTTAGGAGTTACGGTCGATCAAAGTTACACCATTTTGTCACTCACTGACTCACTGATTCACTGACAGATCATCAAAAATCTAAGTTACTTCTAGCACACTTAGAAACTTCAAATTTTGCACCAAGATAGGTCATTAGCCACATATAAAGGAAAAATTATAAAAACATTAAAAAATAATATGCCATAGAAAACAATTTTATATTTGGGGTTGGGAAGAACATTATGTATGGATTTTGAATGCATTGTTAACTTTGTTCTTTGTTTAAGTACCTATTCAATTGGATGAATACATACATAGAATAGAAAAGAATAATATAAATTTAATACGTAGACTATCATTAATACAAATTAATACTTAAAGTTCATAATTCATTAAATTGATAAAGCTAAAACTCCATTGTATTGCGATAAATATTGTATGCGCGCTCGATAGATGGCGTTGTACCTGTCTGAATCGCGCTATGGTTTCGTTACAAAGCGCAGTCTACTTGTAGTACTACAAAATAATTCGATAATTTTCATTTGATAGCGCCATCTGTCTATGAAAAACCATTTCGAAACTAAAAAATATTGTAGTGATAATTGATATCCGGAGAACTTTACGTGTTATTTAGTTTAGTTTAGTTATAGTTTGTAAGTTAGTAGATATATATTTACCTAAAAAAAAGAAAGAAATACGCTTACAAAAAATAAATGAGATCCCACCAAAAACATTAAATGTAAAAAAATGCCAAGTCTCTCGATGCAGTCTTTCCATCGTAAAAAGTTTTGAGATCTCATAGAAGCCTATTCAAAATATTTTGTAGTTATAAATCAACATTTAGTAATTGTATCAATAGTTTTCTTTATAATTATAATTATAGTGACTTGGCAATGAGCACAAGAAGAAACAAATAAAACGGCATATTGGGAGGAGTTGAAAGTTACACACACCGCATGCGTAAACATTAATATCACAAAATTAATTTTCTTTAGGGTTATCCGTGTCGTCCCAACCGAATTTCGGCAACGGCGGTCAGTCTTAGTGTACTCTCGATTCATTTACTTTCATAAAGCGATGGCCCGTAAGGTATTCTTAATTATTGTATTGGAGCATGTAGTCGGTAGTGACCATCATGATTCACACATAACAAATAATCTGATCACTGGTCTCGTCAGTAACATTTGCACATAATTCCAGGCAGCAAGCAGCTTTTAATTTGGCTCATTGCCAAGTCACTATAATTATAGCCGTCAGATGATTGTCCATATCCTAGTCCCAATCCTTCCTGTTATCACTCATATCGTAAACTTTTCGTTCTACTCTGGAGTTTTCCCTTCACTCTGGCGGAAAGCTTACGTGCGTCCTCTTCCCAAAATTTCCAGCCCTACTCTCCCCAGTCACTTTCGTCCAATTTTTATCCTACCTTTCTTATCCAAAGTGCTTGAGGCTTGTGCTCATAAGCAATTTGCTCGTTTTATCTACGGCAATAAGCTAATGAGCCCTTTCAAATCCGGATTTAGGCCGGGCCACAGCACTTCTTCTGCCCTCCTCAAAGTGACTGGCGATATTACTCGTAGATTTGCTATGGAAGACGCTAATCTCACAGTGTTGGTACTCGTGGATTTTTCAAATGCGTTCAATACCGTCAGTCACGACATCCTTTTATCTATTCTATCACATCTTATGGTCTCTTCTAAGGCGTCAGACTGGTTTTCCTCTTATCTTCATGATCGCCAGCAGTCGGTTCGGGTCGATGAGGATTCATCTGCCTGGTGTTCTTTGAATGCTGGCGTTCCTCAAGGCGGCATACTCTCACCTCTGTTATACTCCATATTTATAAATTTCCTTACTCCTGAGCTTCAGTGTTCATATCATCTCTATGCCGATGACTTGCAGTTGTATCGTCACACAAAAGTGAATGAGTTGGCAGCTGCGCTTGTTAAAATGAACAAAGACTTGGAGGTAGTCAAAAGTTGGTCTGACAGGTTCGGAGTGGCAGTCAATCCTGTTAAATGCCAAGCTATTATCATTGGTAGCTCAAGAAATTTAGGTAAAGTAGACGCACTTGGGTTACCAACTTTGGTATTTGACGGGATAAATATACCGTTCAGCTGCTCAGTGAAGAATTTGGGCCTTCATCTTGACTCTTCACTCAATTGGCAAGCACAAGTTGCAGCTGTCAGCCAAAAAATAACTAGTACACTGCGGTTTCTTTATCGCTTCAAAAACTTGCTCCCGTTCCATGTAAAAGCAATGCTTATGCAAACCTTAATCTTTCCTATAATCGACTATGGTGATGTTTGCTACTATGACCTGAATGCAGATCTGCTCAATAAACTCGACCGGCTTCTCAACAATTGCATTCGATTCGTTTTTAATCTTCGCAAGTACGATCATGTGTCAGCGTATCGAGCGCAATTAAATGGCTACCGATAAGACAACGACGTGTGATGAGGGCATTAACTACTCTTTTTTCTATACTTTATACCCCGTCCTCACCTTCCTACTTAACCTCTCACTTTCAGTATGTGTGTTCTCAGCACAGCAAAAATCTCCGCTCCTCTAATAATCGTCTTCTTCACTGCCCTGCTCACCGTTTAGACATTATTCTCTTCCTTCTTTGTGAAATCTATTCTTCTCTGGAATGAGCTACCTCTGGAGGTCAGGATGGTAAATAGTCGGCACACTTTTAAAATGAAACTGCGAAATCACATCCATGGCAAGTTGGCGGAATCATTACAGTAGTTCATTTTTCTTACTATCTTCTCCTACATACTCCTGGATACAGTTGTATAGTTATATAGTTATATATATATATATATATATATAACTATATATATATATATATATATATATATATATATATATATATATATATATATATATATATATATATAACTATATATATATATATATATATATAACTATATAACTATACAACTATACAACTGTATATATATATATGTTTATATATGCATAAATATATATTTTTATTATCTTCCACTGATGCTCAAATTGTGTTGCACCTACCACTTCTATTTCACCACCACCCAAAGGTAGACTGGCAGAGAACGCCTAAGGCGTTAAGTCCGCCTTTGTACAATGTGCAAAAAGTATTTTAAATAAATAAATAAATAAAACTATTGATACAATTACTAAATGTTGATTTATAACTACAAAATATTTTGAATAGGACTTGGCTTCTATGAGATCTCAAAACTTTTTACGATGGAAAGACTGCATCGAGAGACTTGGCATTTTTTTACATTTAATGTTTTTGGTGGGATATCTTAATCGTCAACGAAGTCTTGAATTTTATAATAAGCTTTTTTAATGAGGGTGGATTTTACAGTGTTCTTAAATTTTATATCCGTGAGATCGGTTACACACTTAGGCAGCTTGTTGTAAAAGCGGACACAGTTCCCTAAAAACGATTTATTCGATTTCGTTAATCTGAATCTCGGAACTACTAGTTTGTGCTTGTTTCTTGTATTAATCGAATGTATATCACTTTTAACAATAAATTGATTTAAGTTTTTGCGTACAAACATTATATTTTCTAGAATATAAAGAGAAGGAAGTGTAAGTATTTCAATTTCTTTAAATAATTCTCTCAGTGACTCGCGAGGGCCGAGGCTATAAATTGCACGAACTGCCCTTTTCTGGAGTACAAATCGACACGTCCTACGCATAAGTCCGTATGTGAAAAACGTCAATTTTACAGGAGAGCAATTACAAAGTTATCATAAGTTGGTCAAGTTATTACTCTAAAACTACTGAAGCGATTGTTTTGATACTGATAAATTATGGTAATTGTCAAATTTTATAATTCAATTTTTATTTCTTTTTAATATTTCTTAAATAAAGAATTATTACAGATACGCTTGGAATTTATAACTTACCATTCACGTAACTGGTAGTTACGGACTTATACAACATGTTTTAGTTAAGTGATTTTTTGTGAGTGGCAGATACGATGTTTGACAAAGGAAGTCACTGTTCTTTATTTAAGCGTATATACCAGTTTCATCTTTTTACATGGTTAATGTATAAGTGCCGAAATCAGTATATACCACTTACGTAGTTTTACATAGAAAATTGTTTGGGAGTATTAGCAGGTAACTACAAATAAAACATTGTCATTTCATAAAGGAATTATTATTTATTAATAGTTGTATCACAAAAATTAGAAAGGAACATTAAGAATAAGGCACTTAATTTTTTCTTCAGCCATAACCTATTACAAAGTAGTGGGAACACATGAAATATACAGGGTGTAACTGAAATAACCTACCAGTACAAAAACCCTGACAGGAGCTTATTCATTTATAAGTCATCTTTCTAAAAAGCTTATTTAAAGTTATTCATGTATAATAGTCAGCATTCAAAAAATAATAATACTCCATAAAAAAAACTGACTTAGACTTAAACTAACTTTATGGTAGAAAAGATGCTTAAAGCCAATGCCCTTCAATCTACATTACACCACACTCTGTGTATTAATCTCATCATCTCCCGAGCCTTTTCCCAACTATGTTGGGGTTGGCTTCCAGTCTAACCAGATTCAGCTGAGTACCAGTGCTTTACAAGGAGCGACTGCCTATCTGACATATCCTCACCCAGTTACCCGGGCAACCCAATACCACTTGGTTATGGTTAGAATGGTGTCCGACTTACTGGCTTCTGACTACCCGCAACGACTGCCAAGGACGTTAAACGACAGCTGGGACCTACAGTTTAACGTGCCATCCGAAACCGCCGCCGCAGGTTGTTATTGGTTAGCACGTGTGCCTAGAATTTTCAGTTTTTTCAAGTGTTTTAGTGACCTTTTGTGACTTATTGTTGTGTTTGTGTGTTGTCCTTGTGTTCGTTACCAGTGTTGTACTGTTGTTTCGGTAAATAACTAGTTTTGATTAGCGATGGATCGCAATAAACCTCCCGATCCCGATCCTCCCGACATTTCTGCATATGTTCCTCTTTCCCCTAACTACCCATTATCCCAATTCGCAATCCATCGTGGACTCCCAGGACTTATCTGCCTCGAATGCCAGGAAACGCTCCGGAGATGATGCAAACATTGTCGTGTCAACCCCACCACCGAAACAACAAAGGAATTTAGTTGGCCGCAGCAGGTACTCTGCTACAGATAAGGCACCGTTCATTGTCCACGTGTCTCGTTTGGAACCCCAGCCTAATGCCGGTACTTCTCTGCATCCGGTTACCTTTGGAATATTTCTCCAAAAACAGAACATTTATCCGTGATGGAGTTAAAAAAGTTGACAGGAACCGTGTTTCTGTGGAATTTAAATCCCCTCAGGTTGCAAATGCATTTCTTATTAATAACATTCTTCCCAAGAACAGCTTTGTGGCCTCCATCCCTACGTTTAATATAACCCGCATGGGTGTTGTTACCGGTGTTCCTACTGATTTAACTGAAGAGGAAGCCCAAAGATACCTACAAGTCCCCTCAGGTTGCGGTGAAATTCTCAAAGTTCGTCGTATAAATAGGAAAGTGATAATTGATGGAGTGACCGAATTTAAATCCACAGAAACATGTATCCTTACCTTTGACGGTCAGGTGTTACCGCCAAGGGTGTTTTGCTGCTACACTTCCCTCCCAGTCCAACAATATGTTTATCCTACCATCCAGTGCCGTAAGTGCTGCAGGTTTGGTCATGTGGAACTAGTGTGCCGGTCTAAACCCCGCTGCAGTAAATGCGGCCATGATCACCCTGGTGATGATTGCAGCATTTCTGAGGCGGAGGCATTCTGTGTGCTTTGCTCGGGGAATCATTTTGCAAATAGCAAATCATGCCCGGATATGGGCAGACAGAAGGCCATTAAGACTGTTATGGCTGAGAAGTCCCTCTCTTATGCTGAGGCCAGCAAAACTGTCCCACCCGCTTCTCGCAACTATGCGAATGCTACAAAAGCAGTTCCCACCTCCACTCAGTCATACCGCATAACCGTTTTCCTCAAGCCGAAGACCCATGCCCCTCTATCTCCCTCTTATGATAAAGCTGCTCATCAGCAAATTATTAACTCCCCTGCACCTTCACAGCCTGACGTCTGCGCTCTAAATAATCCATTCACCGGCAATAATGCTTCATCAATTATAGAAATTCTTATTAAACTCTTAACTACTATTGTATCCACTAATAATGCTGAAATACCGTCCAACGTTGCCTATCAACTAGTAAATCTCCTTTCAAAAATTAAAAATGGCGTCCCGTCAAATATTCCTGCAATGGAAAGTGAGGAGCGTGTGGCATAAGAAACACGACCTCATATTCCTTCTTAATAAATTCAAGCCTTTGGCTTGCTCAATTGCCACATTTTAATGTTCTCAGATGTGACAGATCTGATGGCTATGGAGGGTCGGCTCTCCTCGTTAATAATCGTGTTCCACTGTCGACCTTGGCACTTTCTGCTCTGGATGGTGATATGAATATAGTCGCAGGTAGAGTAGAAGGTATCACAGTTTTATCTGTCTATATCTCCCACCCACAGCACAGGTTCTTAGCTACTATTAGAGATATTCTGAACAACATTGTAGGACCCGTGCTTGTCATGGGTGATTTTAACTGTCACCATTGTAGATGGGGTTCCAATCGCTGTGATTCCTTTGGGGAAGGTTTGGTAGAAATCTTAGATGACCTAGACCTTTGCATCCTAAATCCATCATAAAAAACAGCAAAAGAGTTGTGTAGATCTCACATTCTGTTCCGTAGAGTTGGCGGCATCAATTCATTGGCAATGTACTACCCTTACGCATGGTAGCGACCATTACCCCATTGTTATAACTTTTCTTAATAAAACTTATTTAGAGAAAACTTCTCCTCCACTATTGAAGTACAACTTGTCCAAACCCGATTGGTCGAGGTTTGCATCTTTACTGGAGGAGAAAATTAGTATGTTTCCAAATTTAACTTCAAGTTTCCAAGATTTTAATGGTCACTGCTATGCTAAGAACTGCTACGATGGCTTTATCTCGGCCATAATTTCAAGCGCAGACTCTATCTTTCCGTTGCGCAACTGTGCCAGAAACAAGATCCCGTCACCCCCATGGTGGGATCAAGAATGCACATCGGCTGTTAAAGAAAGGAAAGAGGCCGAAAAACAGTACAATGATGCGATGGATAGCGACAATCTTATACGGTACAGACGAGTGTTAGCTCAGTCTCGGCGGCTTCTTCACAAGAGGAAACGTCGAGGTTGGGTCAAGTTCTGCACTTCTCTGTCCCCTTCCACTCCCATATCAGCAGTATGGAAGAGCATTAATCGTTTGAGGCGAGGCTGCTCCCCATCTATCTCTTCCCCCATCACGCGAGAAACTGCTGAATCCTTTTTCGACAAAATTGCTCCAGCCTATGTTCCTTCTTCCTCAGAACTTCTGCTCCCGCCTGTTAATATTTTGAATGACCCCCTGGATGAACCTTTTTCATTGGAGGAACTTGATGCGGTATTACGTCATGTTAGGGATACCGCCCCTGGCATGGACGGCATACCGTATTCATTTGCAGCTCACTTCGGTTCTGATGCTAAACAATATTTTTTAGGAATTATAAATTATTGTTACCAATTTGGTTGGGTTCCTGACCAGTGGAAAATTCAGATAGTCATTCCTCTTTTGAAGCCCGGCAAGACTGCTGATGATCCGAATGGCCTTAGACCAATTGCGTTGTCCTCAGTTTTGGCCAAGTTACTTGAACATTTAATTAAAAACAGACTTGAGTGGTTGGTAGAGTCGAGGGATTTACTGCCGAGTAATCAGTTTGGCTTCAGAAAGGGGCTGAGTACCATGGACAGTGTGGCAATTCTGGTTACCGATATCCGTACAGCCTTTTCCAAAAATGAATTCGCTGTAGCCACATTCCTTGACATATCTTCCGCATACGACAGCGTCCTTCTTCCAGTTCTCAGGCAAAAATTGCTACAGCTGAGGATTCCGAGTAAGATGGTTCAATGTATATGCGCTCTCCTCATGTCTCGCTTTTTGATGCTCAGAGTGCAGGGAGAGGTATTTGAGGTGAGACAGACGTGGAAGGGCCTTCCTCAAGGTTCAGTTTTAAGCCCTCTACTGTACAACCTGTACACAGCAGATATCGGCTCCTGCCTCAATTCTGACTATCAACTTCTACAATACGCCGACGATCTAGTGTTGTATGTAATCAATCCGTCAATTGCGGACGCTGCCTCATCTCTCTGTCTCTCCCTGGACTTTCTGCACACATGGTTTTTGGACCATGGCCTCCAATTATCTGCCCCAAAAAGCTCGGTAGTGATTTTCTCCCGAAAACTGCTGATCCCTCAGGTTTCCGTTAACATCCAAGGACAAGGCATCCCCATAGCGAAAAAAGCTAAATTTTTAGGCGTTTACTTAGACTCCAAATTATCCGGCATTCATCACATAAATTATTTAATTAAGAGATGCGAAAGAGCAATCTCCATTCTAAAAGCTCTCGCAGGTGTCTGGTGGGGGGGCCCATCCCTTCACCATGAAATTAGTCTATAATGCTTTAGTCCGCAGTATCCTGGACTATGGGTCACACCTGGTGATTCCAGGTAACAAAGGTGCCTTGGCCGGTTTAGATAGGATCCAGTCTCAATGCCTTCGAATCATCTCAGGTTGCATGAAGTCGTCGCCTATTAACGCCTTACAGGTCGAATGCGCTGAATCCCCCCTAGCCCTAAGACGGCAGTATCTCGCTTCCCGATTCCTATCCAGGGTTATTCCCAAGTCATCCCACCCTCTCATCCCAAAACTCAGAGAGCTTGACACCCTATGTCACAGTTCAAAATATTGGGAACATAAAGAACTCCCCCTTTTCCTAAAAGCATTCCGATGTTTCCAAAATTTAGAATCCCCTATTACATCACATCCCAGACTTCCCTTATTTAATTACTCATATGAAGTACTTTGCTTTACTCCTAAAATATTTTATAACATTGGCATATCTAAAAACTCCCCATCGGCAAATTCGGCCTTTAATGCGGTTTTGGGTGAACGTTGGACTGGGTTTCAAAGGTTCTTCACGGATGCTTCCAAATTTAATGGTGGTTATACTGGGGCCGCGGTTTATTATCAGAACTCGAAAATCATTCTTAAAGGACAATGGGCACAAATATATGGGACCTGGTATACCCCACCAATAGGAATGTCATATATATCATTGGATAGGCCTTTTTATGTAGAACAATATTTACTATGACAGCTTTGCTGAAATGTTTGTCCGTTCTGAGATATAGATCAAAAACTGTGCAAAAGTTAGAACTAAGTAATCTATTGATACCTCAAGTTTTTAAAGGAAAATCTAAGTACTAATAACTTTAAGTCTTGTAAGTACTACTGTGCCCGTTAGGATCCATAATTGTTACTATTATGTAGCATTTCAACCTTTTATTGTACCAACTGGATGTTGGGCGTAGTGAGAAACCGCACCAATAGGAAAATCATACATATCATTGGATAGGTCTTTTTAACTGGAACAACATTTACTATGACAGCTTTGTTCTATTGTTTGTCCGTTCTGAGATATAGATAACAAACAATCTTAAAACTGATGCTAATCAATACTGTAATCTGATTTTCTTTCATACAAGACTTACACTTAGTAGTTCTTAGATTTTCCTTTAAAAACTTGAGTTATCAATAGATTACTTAGTTCTAACTTTTTTTGATCTATATCTCAGAACGGACAAACATTTCAGCAAAGCTGTCATAGTAAATATTGTTCTACATAAAAAGGCCTATCCAATGATATATATGACATTGCTATTGGTGGGGTATACCAATCTGCCCATTGTCCTTTAGATGTCCAAAGGAGTCTTCTATATTTACAGGCGAGTGCGTGGCATTATTGGAAGCTTGTCGCTTTATAGAGTCCCATGAGATCAACTTCGGAGTTATCTTTACTGACTCCCTTAGTTGTCTCCAAGCCCTATCCCAGAATTCCTTTCGAACTAAACTCCATTGTCCTATTGTCCTGGAAATTAAAAAGTCCCTTTACTCCTGCGCTAGGCAAGAAAAAGTAGTCCACCTACTTTGGATTCCCAGTCACTGCGGTATAAAGGGAAATGAATGTGCCGACACTTTGGCCAAAGACGCATGCACATCTGAGTCAGCTGACCTTGCACACTTCTCCCTTCAAGGGCATGACCTACTAAACCTCCCTAAATTGAGTCTTGACACCTCGTGGCAGGAATGGTGGAATATCTCCAGCAAAAAGAAAGGCAGCTCCTATTACGCTATCCAACCGGTTGTAAAACCAAAACCGTGGTTCTCCCGTTTTAAAAAATACCCCAAACAGGTTATTTCAGTCCTGTGCAGAATACGGTCATTGTTGCACTCCGGTCTTTTTGCGCAAAATTCGGGTGCAGGATTCGTCCCTCTGCGAGTGCGGACTAGATGAGGGTACCCTGGACCATATATTTTTTAAGTGCCCTAATAACTCCTCTTTCGATTTATATGGTCGTCCAAAATTCCTCTCCCTATTAATTTCCGTTCCCTCTTATCACACTCCTGTCCAGAACTGCTCCAGTTGCTGTTAATGTCTATTCATCGAAACAACATTAAACTATAAACTGTGGCCTATTTTAGGCTACAGTTAGGTTGTGGTATATTTTATATGTTATATGTGACTAACATTTTGTTGTTATTTTTATATATGTAAATGTATTTCTGTTTGTTTCAGTGTCGTCCTACTAACAAGTTAAAGTTACACAGATCGGCTACAACAGCATCTTAAATTCCTTTTGTTTTTTGTTTCTTTTTAGGGTTCCGTACCTCGAAAGGAAAAAACGGAACCCTTATAGGATCACTTTGTTGTCCGTCTGTCTGTCTGTCTGTCTGTCTGTCAAGACCCTTTATCTTAAGAACGCGTGGACGTATCAAGCTGAAATTCACATGAAATACTCGGGTCTATTGCCCCTTTAAGCTGTAAAAATATCAAACTTCTAAACCAAGCCAATCAAAAGATACAACCGATTATGTCGATATTTTCAACAAATTTTCGACACTCGCAAAGGAATCAAAACCTACAGGGTATTTCCCGTAAACTCAGAGTCTTGAAATTTGGCATGAAGCATTGTCATATAATGCAAATATAGGAAAAATTGCGAAAATCACATTTTTTTTGTTATATAATATAATAAAAATATTTTAATAAAATGAAACTTACTACCTTATTTCTCACGAACGAATAAAGGTACCAAATTGAAATTTATACCAAATACCTAGGTCTATTGTCCCTTTAAGCAATGAAAAAATCAAACTTCTAAGTTAAAGCGATCAAAAGATACAGCAGTTATACCGACACCTTAGACGAATTTCCGTCACACGCTAGGGAATCAAAACCTACAACGTACTTCCCGTGAACTCAGAAGCTTGAAATTCGGCACGAAGTAACGTTATATAGTAGAGACTAGCTTCTGCCCGCGACTTCGTACGCGGATCCTGTCCCTTATGCCAGCGACGGGGTTAGCAAAATCAAAGATCTGAATCGTCTGATATTGAATTTTAAGGGCCGGTGACTTGTAAACAACGGAATACGCATAGCCATTAGAAACGTTCCCTATATTTAATTTTTGTACTTCAACGGCAAAAGCACAGCAGACTAAACAAAACGCTGAGAACTGAAGCGCAATAGGCGTGACCATAGGGATAAAAGTAGTGATTCTAATTAGTCCGCATTTATGTTGTGTGTGGCAAAAATATTACACGTATTATTACGTAAAAAAAAAATTAAATGTTACTGAGACGACAAAGTCGTGATGACTTAGTGGAAGTTGTGGTGGTTTAGTGGGTAGAGAACCAATCTCTCAAGTATGAGCGTGCGTCTTTGATTCCAGGTCTGGCAAGTACCTGCCAATGCAACTTTTCTAAGTTCGTATGTACTTTCTATGTATGTATATTTTGGATACCAATGACCGTTATTTGGAGGGGATGTTAAACTGTAGGTTCCGGCTGTCATTGAACATTCTTGGCAGTCATTATGGGTAGTCAGAAGCCAGTAAATCTGACCAGTTTTACCAAGGGGCGTAGGGTTGAGCGGTTAACCGGTTTGTGGATAGGTGCCTCGTGGTAAGTGACCCACAGGGAGCGCGTAATCTGCGTTTGAAATCCGCCGAGGTATCCTCACACTTCAGCCGCTCATGTCCCTGTTGCCCTCCTAGTCTCCACCTGCCATTTTTACATGTATCTAATACATTGTCATCGGCAGGTGCCATAGTTCCCGTAGTTTCCCCATTCCTAGTCCATTAGCATCCCATCACAATAGCCCCAGAAGTATTCATCCACAGTTAGCAATGGTATAGCACAGAACCGGGGATTGACTTTTTTTTTTAACGACGTCCACCGGGGATTGTCCTTGGGTTCATTTCTATAGTGTATAAAGGGATAATCGTCGGTTTTGTGTCACCATTTCATTAAAGTTGTCTCAAAAGGGCTTCAGCATGTTGGCTTCGGCGTCACGTTTGCCTCCCGAAAATTCGGAATTCTGTAGTCCCGAGGTCTGGAAGAGACATACAAAATAATAATGATATATATATAATGCAACAAATTCGGAGAGTGGGGGCTCGTGACGCCACGTCTGGGTATGTAAAATTTGTACTAAGCAGTGACTTAACACAAAATTCAAGCGTGTTATATCTTCGTTATTGTCTTGTTTGTGTGAGAGAGAAAAGACAAAATACGTGTCCATTACTTTAGGGTTATCTAAAAGACGGACTAATTACTTTTTTTGATTCACCATACCTATTTCATATCATTCATTTCTATACATTTCAAGTGTAATATTGCTCTTGAAGTTCCACATCAGGTGTTCCAGATCTTCGATGTTTATACGTCAACAGAGAGTGCTTATCAGATTGAACAACTTTTGCTAAAACGTCATACCTCTATATGCTATAGTCTAGCTGGGCCCCTGGAGTTCCACATCAGGTGTTTTAGATCTTCAATTTGTATAAGTCAATAGAAAGTGCTTATCAAATTGAACAACTTTTGCTAAAACGTCATACCTGTATATGGTATAGAGAAGCTGGGCTCTTGGGGTTCCACATCAGGTGTTCCAGATCTTCAAATTTATTATCTCAGCTGAAAATGCTCATCATATGAAACAATTTTTGCCATGGCACCATTTTTGTATCTCTTATAGTTTTGTTGGTCTGTTGGTGTTCTGCATCAGGTCTTCAAGTTTCGAAGATAAATTATAGCCTATATGTTGACCAGGCTTAATACTGACACAACAAAGAAAAAATCATTGAAATCGGTTCAGTAGTTCCGAAGATTAGCGTGTACAAACAAACAGACATACAGACATACAGACAGAATTTTTTTTTTGGATTTGTGCTCCATTACTGTTTCTAAACCCCACCCAATTATTATTTTTTTAATATATTCAATGTACAGACACAGTTTTTTTACAGATTTATTATATGTATAGAAGATAGATTATTTTTGCTTACATGACATAAAATATTTTTTAAATAATTATAAACTTACTACCTACCCTTTTTCACATGAACGCGTAGAGATATTAAAGTTTTGAATAAAAAGTGAAATTCATATCAAACACTTCTTAAATATAATTGCCTCTGAACTGTGAAAATTTTTAAATCATTCAAAGGTCATTGGGCACCTTAGTATGGGAACCATACCGACGGCTGATACAAACCAAATATAGCACAGTATAATGATAAAGGCTCTGATTTACTATGGCATTAGTCGCATCAATGTGAACCATGGGAATCTAGAGAAAATCAGCTGTAAACATCAAATATTTTCCTCATTTCAATGGGGAATTTAAACGACCACGTTTGACGGATTTGAAAAATCATTTCTTTGTAGTAAAAGAGTATACTCACCGTTTATTTCCATTGTCATCAGGTCAGGATCTGATGATGGAAATCCTGAGAAATCGAGGGCAACTATCAGAAATTGTAGGCATGCATAGGATTAAAACTTGATTCTCAAATGTATGTCTGGTGATACTATCAAACAGTGAAGGTTTAGAGCTTACCTGATCATGGAGACGTGAGAAAGTCGAGAGAACTCCTTAACGGTATGTTTTAGTTACGTCGTGTTTGGGCTTATCATCCTCCGAGCCTTTTCCCAATCATGTTGGGGTCGGCTTCCAGTCTAACCGGATTCAGCTGAGTACCAGTGCTTTACAAGAAGCGACTGCCTATCTGACCTCCTCAACCCAGTTACCCGGGCAACCCGATACCCCTTGGTTAGACTGGTGTCAGACTTACTGGCTTCTGACTACCCGTAACGACTGCCAAGGATGTTCAATGACAGCCGGGACCTACAGTTTAACGTGCCATCCGAAACACAGTCAATGGTGTCTAAGATATACTTAGAAAGTACATACAAACTTAGAAAAGTTGCATTGGTACTTGCCTGACCTGGGATCGAACCCGCGCCCTCATACTTGAGAGGTTGGTCCTTTACCCACTAGGCCACCACGACTTTTTTTTTTTTTTTTTTCTTTTTTTTTTTTTTTGGCTTCGTGTTCGTGTTTGGGCTTATATTATTCGTAATTGACGAGAACTTTTCACAGAAGTTAAAGATAAAAACTTTTTATAAAAAAAAAAAACAACTTCTAAAAACAACAAGAAAACTGTTTATACGCATCGGTCTAGATCTCAATGGTTAAATAAATATAGATGCATCCTCTAGACACCGAATTCTAGACCGATGCACCTAACATCTTTTTCATTTCTTTCTTGCTTTTGTTTTCGCAGCCCCGAATCCTACTCTCTAGAAGTCGTTGTTACAATTCGACAGCTACAAGTCGTCAGGCGGTTTCGAAAAAAACCTGAAACTGGGGCTCGTTAGGTGATTAATCCCTTCAAAAATAAAAGATCTCATTCCTGCAATGGCTGATTTAACCCAAGTTAGTAATGAATTCTCATCACCTAAAATAAAATAAGCTCCAACACAAGGTTACGTTATAAATTGTAAGGGAGTTCCCATAACTATATCTGATCTTTGCTATCGATCCCACAATGGCAGTCAAACCTATCTATGTGGAAAGTATTCGCCAATACTATTAAAATAAGCCCAAACAGGTGGTAGGTGCAACATACCGTTCAGGAGTTCCCTCGACTCTCTGTAGCTCATAATCAAATCAGCTCCAAACCTTCACTGTTTACCAGTACCCTCAAAAATACACTCACATGTCTGGTTATGACTCGATGCGTGCCTACAATATTCAAGAGTTGCCCTCGATTTCTCAGGGTTTCCAGATCCTCATCAGATCCAGGTCATCCGAATTGGCATCTTCCTTCTTTATGAAAAGTCTTAAACAATAAAAACTAGCATTGTAACCTGTACAATCCTCTGAACCTGCTTGTCTTTTATATTTTTCAAACGATCCTGGACTTTTGTCTCCATGGAATTTTAATAAAATATTTATATTCAAAAAAACGTCATACCATTCTCCATGATTTAAAACTACTTTGATTCATGTCCGCCACTTTTTACAAAGCGGGTCAGATATCCCAATGTTATTAGTTATTTTCAATCAAATATACAACATTTTATAGTCTAAATATAAAATGTTGAATTGAATAACTTTAATAAAATAACTTTTACAAGGTACTGGTCTACTATTTTAGTTATATTATAAAATAAAAAATATTAACTATTTTGACTCTCACGAAATTACCATAACTATGATTGTTCTAAACTGAAAGGTTGACGCGAGACTCACTTTTTATCTATACAGGATTTGTACGGAACCCTCGGTGCGCGAGTCCGACTCGCACTTGGCCGGTTTTTTTGTTTTTTTAATCACAAGCACGACTTGCTTCTCATTTCACTTGTTGTTGGCAGAATCGTCGACATTGACATCGACACGGATTGCCATAAATAAAAATAGAATAGAATAGAAGATATATCGCTGCTTTGCATGAATACACGCACAAACCAAAATTTTGAAAAAACTGGTTTATAACACAGTCACTTGCAAAATAGTCCGTATTTTATGGTATTATGAATGTGAGTCTTACATACCGTATGTAAGACTCACATTCATATCGGCAAAACTGACGTAGTGGCGCGTAAAAATGTCGTTATGTGATTGGTTGATTTATCACGCCATATTTGTGCAACAGTCGACGATCGCCAGTTGATATTATTGTTTTCGCGGGTCCACATCAAAACTTTCGGGAATAATAGCACATTACCAAATAATCATGTGTTTAAAGTGAAAAGTTTAGTTGTATTTTCTGCAATATTCATTCATTTTGAGTTGATTGATTATTTAAGATAAAATTGTAACAATTTTAGATCATTTTTTTTTGAGAAAAGTGTTTCATTTACTGCTACAACATTATTCACGAAAAAGTAAGTAAGACAATTATACTTATTTAGTTTTATTTGTTTATTCAAGATAGAAACAACAAAATATTTTAACATGTTTATGAAATAGGTTACACCAAAAACATTAAATGTAAAAAAATGCCAAGTCTCTCCATGCAGTCTTTCCATCGTAAAAAGTTTTGAGATCTCATAGAAGCCAAGTCCTATTCAAAATATTTTGTAGTTATAAATCAACATTTAGTAATTGTATCAATAGTTTTCTTTATATTATAATTATAGTGACTTGGCAATGAGCACAAGAAGAAACAAATAAAACGGCATATTTGGAGGAGTTGAAAGTTACACACACCGCATGCGTAAACATTAATTTTCTTTTGGTTTATCCGTGTCGTCCCAACCGAATTTCGGCAACGGCAGTCAGTCTTAGTGTACTCTCGATTCATTTACTTTCATAAAGCGATGGCCCGTAAGGTATTCTTAATTATTGTATTGGAGCATGTAGTCGGTAGTGACCATCATGATTCACACATAACAAATAATAGCAGCGTTTTACCTGAAATAAAACGCATATTAAATACTTACCTTATTTGAAGCTTACTAGTTTGAGATAGGCACCTACGTGTTTTCCGCTTTTATCTCCGTCCTTTTCTACCCCATATCTTGCATCTCTCTCGCACATCGACCAGTTTCACTCCCCACCAGGCTGGAGGCGACGAGTGTTCTCGGCGGCCACAGTTCGTCATTGAGTCGAAAACACCAGGCAGAAATTAAAATGTAAGCTTCAAATAAGGTAAGTATTTAATATGCGTTTTATTTCAGGTAAAACGCTGCTATTAAATTCTTGACCGTTATTTGAAGCTTACTAGTTTGAGACGTGTTTGTTATCGCCTGGTGGAAGTGGACGCCAATGTGAGCAAAAGCACAATGAAATTGTGTATGTAAATAGGTACTTAGGTACACGAGTAATCACATGTAAGTATGTGTATTGCGTCCTGGAATACTAATGTAATAAAAGTTAACTGGTACTGCTACTCAGCTACATCCTGTTAGACTGGAAGCCGACCCCAACATAGTTGGGAAAGGGGCTCGGAGGATGAGTAATAAAAATTAAAAGAGAGATGCAAGAACAAAAGCAAAATTGATTTCATTTTCTAATAGTAATTAACAAAAATATTGCGATACTTCTTAATAACAATAGTAACAAAAATATAGACATTAATCAGCTGGATTTATTAAATAATCGAGATAACTTGCTACTTCTATTTAGTGGGTATCTTTCTCTTCTGTAAAAATGGGCAAATGTATTGCCTGTAGCCTTATTCGCTAACTCCACTGACAGCTCGCAGATATCATCAATTGGTAAAGTGTACATTAGTAAATTGTCAAACAGCTATTTTCTTATTCGCTAACGCCAGTTACCAAATGAGATGACGTCATCAGGCTGATATCCACCATGACTCATTTTGACAGCTGTTTCTGTATCGATAAACGTTATATTGCGATTCCGTAAGCCCAGTGGACATAATGGATAATGGATAAAAAAATAGAGCTGTCAAATTGTCATCGTAGTTTTGGCGTCAGGAACCGTGTAACGATATCCACCGATATCCACTTCATGCGATACAGAATACCAATGTTTTGAACTTATCGGTTGACATCAAAGTTCCGATGACAACTGAGGCCAGTTGACATCTGAGAATTCGAAAGTTAGCGAATAAGCCAGCTGATCGCCAATTACCCTTGGCTAATATGTCGTCCAAAGGTATATTGTCAACACAGATTTTGACGCTACCGCCGAGTGGAAGCTTCCTGGGGTTGTAGTTATTCCTGCCTCTTTTAACAATGTCTTAATCCACCCGCAATCATCGTTCGGGTGCCTGCCTTTGGTTGGCCTCTAACGGATATAAATAAATTTAAGGAATTAGCCGATGTCCGTCTATCTTCTAACAAGGCTTTAGTCTTTCTGACCCAATACACTGGACTTAGATTTATATTCTCCTGATTATCCATCAAACAACAACCCGACTGCCTATGACTAGAACTGTCGGTCTTAGAGCCAAAGACTGGCCATAAGATTAAATTATCTTTGTTGTTTTTGAAATGTTCTGGGTCTATTGCAAGCAAGGCAAGATCATGGACTCGCCTTTCCGAAACAAGCTAGCAAAAGAAAGAGCAGCAGTGTGCCTGGAAGTTGCAAAAGGATTATTCTTGTCTACGTTTACTGCACTTAAGTAGGTTACCAATTGGTCAATATTCCAGATGGACGGCTTCCCGGGGAACAGGTTTGCTCAGCGCTATTGATTTTAAAATGTGTCCGACTAGAACGTGTGAACCTAGCTCTCCAGTGGTTTCTGCATTGCATAGTGTAGCTATAACTGACTTGTGTAATAAAATAGTATTGTATGCTAGTTTATTTACTATGTGTAAGTCCGCAAAAAAAATTGGGTAAGTATAGGTCCAAATAGGGATTCAAGGATTCATAGGATCCAATTTCATACTTTTCGCCCCAATTTAACCATCGACTCCAAGCTGATTGATAAGTCTTGCGTGTGGATTGAAGAAGACTTCAGTCGGAGAGACTCCTTGTCCCTCCCCCCCCCCTCCCCATTTCCTTGACCTTGGCAGGGGGTATCCCCGTTGCTGTGTCTATCGGTTTCTGCTCGAGGTTCATCAGTGTGTAGGGTACTGCTAATGATCGGGACTTCAAATCTGCTCGCCAAAATACCTGGTGCCACCGAAGGAACTACTATGAGATTAACTCCCGTTCCTGAATTGAGATGACTGAGGACCTACGGTATAAGGTAAGGTGGCGGTAATACCCATGCTAGCGGGTAAGTCCAAACTTGAGAAAAAGGGCATCGTGGAACCCCGCTTTCGGGTCCTTCAGATCTAGGGGCACGTAGTACACAACTATGTATCCCTGGGCTCGCTTCGAGGCAAATAGGTCCACTGCTGATACAAGACGCCCCTCCGGTGGAGGTTTGTGTCGGGAGAGATGGTCTGCATGACTGTTGAATAGGGCTGGTATATGATTCACGACGTGATAGATTTGATACAGCTCGAGATAACTGAATACTTTGTACGTCAAGTTCGGTAGGCTCCTTGATCGGGTGCCACCTTGATTTCTTAGATATGACACTACAGTCCCATTTTTGCATTGAAAAATGACTGTTGATCTCCTTAGCAACTCGCCGTGATTATCCAGTTAATACTGCAAGCATCTCTTTCAGATCGCAGTGAAAGCCTTTTTCTCTCTTGTTCCATGAACCCATTACGGGAGTTCCGTTCAGTTGTGCCCCCATCCTACATCGGAGGCGTCCGTGGTTATAAGGTGACCGGGAAATGGCGTATGAATATCCAAGGTTTGGTGGCAGCTGGCCAGCCACCACTTTAGATCTGCTAAAGCATCTGCTGGTAGGTTCAACATTGCTATACTCCATTCACCGAGCCGTGTAACCAAAGAATGACACTTTTCAAAATGGTAGGTATAACCCGACCGATGACAAAAACGTCACATTTTTATGTAAAATGTTCTTAGTATCTGTGGTCTTCAATTAAGTAGGGTTCTATGTATGACAGTCAAGACTTCTAGGTTAATTTTACATGTAAACGATTTACTACATATTTAATTAAAATTAAGAAAACAATTTACGGCATTTATTATATTTGATTTCAAATAAGTTTGAAAAGATTGCATAAGTTCCACAGACATCGTTCTAAAATATAATTTCTAATGTTGTCAGTATATTACTTTCGTAGTTATTTTTATAAAATATGATCATTACTTCAATCGTGACTTATAAGAACCCTTTTTATGGTTTGTTCACCGTTTGGCTCACGGTTCCAAGAATAGGGTAGGTATAGATTGCTGTTCAACACTGCATTGAGGAAAATGAGGAGAGCCCGGTAATGCAGTCTGCCGTATGGGACAACAAAAACTTGCGAAGTTTAAAAGTCCTATCAAGCTATGCAGGTCTTCTAAGTTTGTCGTGCTGTTTGTCACGTAGTGCGTTTTGTCATTATCTTGTTGATAATGCTTGCGATTTATTCACTTGCCATCCAAAACGTGGTGCAAATGATCCCAAAGTAGGCGAATATATCTTGGTGAGCCACCAGAAAATCGAGATACACAATTATAAGTAACCCTTGAGTTTTCAAAGTTTGAGCCACCCAATTGGTCACTGTGGCGAAGGTCTTGGGTGCCGTGCTTAAGCCAAATGGTAGGCACGTAATCTGAAGTAGTCTTCTTCTGTATACTAGTCGAAGAACATGTCTGTGACCTTCGGCTAACGGAAGGTAGAAGTAAGCCTGGGCGAGATCCACTTGCACAGCCATTCGTCTTTCTGAAGAAACTCTAGCACCCGAAAAACATTTATTAAACTGAAGGGTTCCGTAATTATGAACTTGTTGAGAACCTTGAGATTGAGTATTGGACGGTTCTTTCCGTCGCCTTTCGGGCACAAGAAACATATTGGAAAGAAAGCTGGCAGAATTTGCAGCTATCAATAGAACTTTTTGTTTTATCATTTAGGATATGACGACATCCATCTCTTTGGACTCTCTGGTCAAATCTGGCATTATCTATCAAAGGTGGCTTTTGGCCAATGGTATCCGATACCCAGTTATTATTTTTGACAAGAAAGGCGGAGCTCCCATTTCTTTCCATTGGTCTTGATATAATGTTAGGCAACCCGCCTCGAAAGTCATAACTTACGTGCCTTGTTGGACGCATCAAAGTCCGCCTGCGGTCCTGGACGCTTTGTTTCGTCTGTTGGACATGGTTCCTATTGTAATTTACTCGTGATGTCCCAAGGGAGCCTTTAGAGTTTTGCGTCACACGCCATTCAGCGTGAGTGTGATTACCATTTCCCTTCGAGGGAAGGTTATAATGGCGACTCTTCGAAATTCGATTCAAATAGCCACCCTGCGAGGGTAGATTGCAATGATGGTACGACCCGCAACATGCATGATTGGTACCCTGCGAGGGTCCGTGATAATGAGCCGACCCCTGCGGGGGGTGGCTAGTATACTTACTGGTCCCTGCTTTGTAATTATGCTGCGACTCGCAAAATGCAAGATTGGTACCCTGCGCGGGTCCGTGATAATGAAACGACCCCTGTGGGGGGTGGCTAGTATACTTACTGGTCCCCACTTTGTAATGATGCTGCGTCTCGCAACATGCAAGATTGGTACCCTGCGCGGGTCCGTGAAAATGAGCCAACCCCTGCGGGGGGTGGCTAACATACTTACTGGCAGTCCTAGGCGGAGCGTACCAAGTCTTTCAAAGCCGAAAAGCATCACACGCCGAGATAATGAGCCGACCCCTACGGGGGGTGGCTAACAGACTTACTGGCAGTCCGAGGGGAGCGTACCAAGTCTTTCAAGGCCGAAAAGCATCACACGCCGAGATAATGAGCCGACCCCTACGGGGGGTGGCTAACAGACTTACTGGCAGTCCGAGGGGAGCGTACCAAGTCTTTCAAGGCCGAAAACCATCACACGCCGTGATAATGAGCCGACCCCCATGGGGGGTGGCTAACAGACTTACTGGCAGTCCGAAGGGAGCGTGCCAAGTCTTTCAAGGCCGAAAAGCTTTCTTGACACCATCAGGCCTCTTCAAGTGCGGTAGTGATCAGTCCGAAACTAAGGAGATGCTGGTTGGACCGCACCTCACACTATTCTTTTTTGTCAAACCGTTGAACGCCTTGCAGGATTGAACTAGGGCCACAGGTGCCTTAGGAACTTCGGGCTTGCTTTCTTTTCCATAGTCACGTGCACGGGCTGTGGTAGCTTTATTATTTACCGCATCTGTATTTGCTTTATAAGTCACTCATTCTGAAAACAAATTACTGAAAAAAAAAAAGTACACGGAAGAAACTCGTGACAAAAAAGGGGTAGATGTACAAAATATTAACACTTGATTTCGCAAAAATCGAATATCGAACGGTAAAACCGTTAACAAATTGTATAAAATATTATATGTAAACTCACCTGTGTTCTGCGAGAGCACTGAGTTTATTTTTCAACGAAATACTACAGCGGTTGGTTAGACAACCTTCTCGGGCGGAAAACAAGACGCCAATGACGAACTGTGGCCGCCGAGAACACTCGTCGCCTCCTGCCTGGTGGGGAGTGAAACTGGTCGATGTGCGAGAGAGATGCAATATATGGGGTAGAAAAGGACGGAGATAAAAGCGGAAAACACGTAGGTGCCTATCTCAAACTAGTAAGCTTCAAATAACGGTCAAGAATTTAATATAATCTGATCACTGGTCTCGTCAGAATATTTGCACATAATTCCAGGCAGCAAGCAGCTTTTAATTTGTGCTCATTGCCAAGTCACTATAATTATAATATAAAGAAAACTATTGATACAATTACTAAATGTTGATTTATAACTACAAAATATTTTGAATAGGACTTGGCTTCTATGAGATCTCAAAACTTTTTACGATGGAAAGACTGCATGGAGAGACTTGGCATTTTTTTACATTTAATGTTTTTGGTGGGATCTCATTAATTTTTTGTAAGTGTATAAATATATGTCGGAGAATTAATAATTATTTATTTTTCGAGTAGCAACACTAGACTGAATGTTGTGAGCTTCATATTGATGTTTGACAGTGACAGTTGTCTGTGTCATTTCAATCTGTCAGTAGTGTGAATGTCGATGGAGCTCGCTCTCTTGCTCCTGAGACGTCGCCGGCGCCGGGTGTGCGCACTGACCGAGAAATATTAAGATGGCGGACGAACATCATCAACACGTGGATTCAAATCCGTTTGAATCTGCGACATATATATCTACTAACTTACAAACTATAACTTAACTAAACTAAATAACAAGTTCTCCGAATATCAATTATTACTACAATATTTTTTAGTTTCGAAATGGTTTTTCATGGACAGATGGCGCTATCAAATGAAAATTATCGAATTATTTTGAAGTACTACTTAGACTGCGCTTTGTAACGAAACCATAGCGCGATTCAGCCAGGTACAACGCCATCTATCGAGCGCGCATATAATATTTATCGCAATACAATGGAGTTTTAGCTTTATTAATTTAATGAATTATGAACTTTATGTATTAATTTGTATTAATGATAGTCTATGTATTACATTTATATTATTCTTTTCTATTCTATGTATGTATTCATCCAATTGAATAGGTACTTAAACAACGAACAAAGATAACAATGCAGTCAAATTCCATACATAATGTTCTTGCCAAACCGCAAATATAAAATTGTTTTCTATGGCATATTAATTTTTAATGTTTTTATAATTTTTCCTTTATATGTGGCTAATGACCTATCTTGGTGCAAAATTTGAAGTTTCTAAGTCTGCTAGAAGTACCTTAGATTTTTGATGATCTGTCAGTGAATCAGTGAGTCAGTGAGTGACAAAATGGTGTAACTTTGATCGACCGTAACTCCTAAACTATTAATTCAATTGGCATGTAATTTCGAACTTAAGCTTGTTCTTATGCCTACTATTATTCACCGAAAACCTAAACTCCTAGCTTTGTCCACGTCGAAGATATAGGGGGGGGGCGAAACAGCCGCGAATCGCTTCGAGAAAAGATGGTACGGCCGTGCCCGTTTTGCTCGAGACTTGGCTGGGGCACTGCCGTGCCCCCAGATTATTGCTTAGAAATAAAGCTCAACAATTTAGAACCGAAAGCAAGTTAAGTTATTTTTAACGATATACTGTAATTATAACGTGTTTTGTTTTATCTTTAGTTGTCTCGTGGCTTATTGCATAGCTCCTATATAACCGTGATGTCCCGGGTTTAAATCCTGGTTCATGCAGCAAACGGGTTAATCGTTATTTCTGATTTAGACCATTCTTAATAGCAACCTGCGCGATAGAAATTGTGCCCGACGAATAGCAGAAAAAACATAGCATGATGCTATGTTATGTTGTATTAGGATAGCTATCAAGCCGTGTCTCTGCTCAAGTCGTGTCGTTGTATCTCCTAATCGTAAAAATAGTTAACGCCTGTCGACAAGTGTATTTCTTCTCAAGATACAAACCTGGTGCAGTGAAATTACCTATTAACTGTTTTCAATCCTTTGGGAAATCTAAATTTAACAATAATTAATAAACAAACTTTAACAAAAAACTGCCATTTCATAGTGCAAAGACGCGTGTGCACGGAAACCTCATGCCTGAGTGAACGTAATAAAGACGAAAGTCCCGTGTACCTACATCTGTGACAGTGCTACCAACATCTCAACGTAGAAATTAGCCTAAGCGTTCCAGCGACGTTCACAGTGCTATTAATTTGCATTGCAAGCACAAGCGACTGGTGGCGCCACCCCGACCTGTTTAGAACGAGGATTCCTGAGTAACGATTATTTACGGACTAGCTGTTATGCCTCGACTACGACGTTCTCCACCTACAACCACCTTCCACACACCCACACGCGATGATCACACTCAATCAGACCCAGAATTAAATATGTTAACGCCAAGCGATACGAGTTTTATAAACACTGCACGATACAAGCGCCCTCGCACTGAGCTCTCACCTAGTGAGGTTAACATGTTCGAAGACTTCAAAGCTGATATAAAGGAAATGCTAGAAACATGGAAGGCTGACCAGGACTATCATTTCTCACAAATAATTGCAAAGCAGAACGATGCAATGTCTATGTTGGTGACTGATATCGCTGAATTGAAGTTGCAAACCTCGGCAATACAGAAATCGAATGCTGAAATAAAAGACTCAATGAACTTCATCAGTCAACAATACGAAGATCTCAGAAAAGAGATTACTGATCTGCAGAATCAACGTCAAGAACAAAGAGCTGAAATGTTAAATCTAGAGAGGAAAATACAAGATCTTCAGTTCAGGACACGCTCGTCGTGCCTGGAAATTAGGAACATTCCGCAAATGGATAAGGAAGACAGTGAGGATTTAATACGGTCAGTAAGCAGTATCGGGAAAGCTGTCGGGATGCCGGTAGTGGCATCTGAGTTACGGGATATTTACCGCCTCCCGGGCAAACCAGGTACGACCCGCCCTATTGTTGTGGAACTTGTATCAGTGAAGGCAAAACAGAATATATTAGCTGCTGCACGGCAATTCAATAAAAATGCAGGAAGCAAGGAGAAAATGCTGAACACCGAGCATGCCAACATTCCGGGACAGCGACTTCCAATTTATGTTGCGGATTTCCTGCCGTCTAGCTCAAAAAAGTTATTTTATATAACTCGCGAATTTGCAAAGAACAACGGCTACAAATTCTGCTGGGCTACAAATGGTCATATCTTTATTCGCAAAGATACAGGTGCAAAACAGATAATTGTCACATCTGAAAAGTGTTTAGCTGACCTGCATAGGGAAGCATGACTTTTACTTTATTATCTGTTATTTTTACTTGTGCTAAGTGTTTGCCTTGTTACATACTTGCTAAACATAACATGTTTTTCTGGTAATCCTCTGTTTTTGCATGCATGTTTCTTAATATCAATCCATATATTCATACAAATATCACATATACAACTTACACACTATTTCACACATTTAATACACTTGACATTACTCAAACTACGGAATAAAGGTATCAGCATGAGTATAAGTACATATAGACTTGTATGGGAACTTTCTTTTGTGTATTTGCTATTCAATAATGACTGATATAATTAAGCTAAACGAAGACCTCGAATCGATCTCACGAGCGAAATCAATTAAATGTACTCCGGAACAATGTAATATCTATCTACGACAACATAACAAATCTATACAAATATTGCACTTAAATATAAGAAGCATAAATAAACATTACGACGATTTAACAATACTGTTATCTACAATAAAAACTAACATTCACATTATCGTTCTTACAGAATGCTGGCTGAGTAAAGTCAGCTAAATACCTATCTTGGATGGCTACACTTCCCACTATACCAAAAACACTTCTAATCAAAACGATGGCATAATCATATACACTGATGAAAAACTGAATTGTACTATTAATGAGCCCGTGTTCACCAACGCTAACTGTCTTATCTGTTGTATAGAAAACAAACTGGCACTTATTACTATTTACCGATCGCCATCCTACAGGCATAGGCAAAATTTTGAAAATTTCTTGGATAGTCTAAATAATGTATATGAAAACCTAACGGGGTATGGTAGTGTTGCCCTAATAGGAGATATTAACATAGATATAAAATCTGATAATGAAGATGAACGAAGCAATGAGTATCTAATATTAAATGCAACATATGGGTTGTTACCAACTCACACCTCTCCAACTAGGCTTGGTAATTGCTTAGATCACATTTTCCTAAAATCTACACTTCCAGCCACATCCATACTAGTTGAAACTTACATCACTGACCATATACCGATCTTGCTGTCCATAGAAAAACTTAACTCAAAACAAAAACCAAACAACATTGTGAGTAAAGTAGATTATGAAGCCATTAAAAAAGAGCTCGAAACCTCAGATTTTTCTGATATTCTGCAATCACAAGATGCCAATGTGACCACTGATAAGTTTATCTCATTCTTAAGATCGGTAATAATAAAACATACAAAAATAGTTAACATCTCTAGAAGAAAAAGAAATATTAAGCCGTGGATAACGCCAGGGCTATTGCGCTGCATTGCAAACAGAGACAGACTTCATAAAAAGACAGCCAAGACTCCTGATAATTTAATTTTAAAGATAACGTATACAAGATATCGCAATTTTTGTAATCGCCTTCTCCGGAGACTAAAAACAGAATACGAAAAATCTGAAATTCGTCGAGCTGGCAACAATCCTAAAGCCTTATGGAACGTAATCAGAGACATAACCCATACAAAACAAAATAAAAAATCGCCTACAGAACTCTTAAATATCCATAACAATCCTGCTACAGCTGTTGGCCAGGTATGTTCATATTTTACTAATATTGGCAAGGACTTAGCACATAAAATAATTTCTGAGAGTCAAAACAGATGGTCAGATCTATCACAAAATGAATCTCCCTCCTCGGTAAACTCATTTGCTCTCCTTGAAACCAATGAAAGTGAGGTGGAATCTGTAATCTTGCAGTTACGTAGCAATTGCGCAACGGGATGGGATAAAATATCATCCAATCTATTAAAGCGTTGTAGAAAATCACTGATAGGACCCATAACTCACATACTCAATCAATCCATTAAAACAGGAGTATTTCCCCAGGCATTTAAAAAGGCAGTCGTCCACCCAATTCACAAGGGAGGAAACAGAGACTGTGTCGACAACTACAGACCTATATCAGTATTATCAGCATTGTCTAAAATACACGAAAAACTTTTGAATACCCGACTTAACGAATTTTTAAATAAATACAACATTATTGCCGATAACCAGTATGGCTTCCGAAGTGGTGTATCCACTGAAGATGCTGTACTGGACCTAACACAGTTCGTTGCAAATAAACTAGACGATAAAAACAAATGTTTGGGCATTTTTCTAGACATGGCGAAAGCGTTCGACACAGTCTCTGTTCCCATACTTGTATCTAAACTAGAGACTATAGGTATCAGAGGTAACCCTCTTCTATTATTCAAAGATTATTTCACAAATAGGACACAGCAAGTTCAAATCGGTTCCTACCTTAGCGACGAACAGCTTGTTACTTTTGGTGTGCCTCAGGGGAGTGTATTGGGTCCAACCTTATTCAAAATTTATATAAATGGCCTCTGTAAAATCTCCTCACCAAATACAACTATATATACGTACGCAGATGACACTGCGATTGTGATACATGGACCTAGTTGGGAATCTGTTAAAGACATGGCTGAGGATTGCCTTGCTAGAATAATGGCTTGGTTGAATGCTAACCTACTAACTCTAAATCTAAATAAGACTTACTATGTAACATTCACGATAAGGAAAAATAAAAAACCGTCGAATTCATTTAACATAATAGCACACTCTTGTCCAGATAAGTCACAGAACTGTCAGTGCCAACCTCTAACATCTGCTACTGTAGTCAGATATCTGGGTATTCAAATTGATGAACATCTTCGCTGGGACAAACAACTGAACAAGGTAATGGCCAGACTGAGAACAATGATTTTTCTATTTAAGACCCTCAGAGAATCTGCATCGCCAGAGCTTCTCAATAAAATCTATGTATCTCTGTGCCAATCTGTTATCAATTACTGCATCCCAGTATGGGGTGGAGCGTCAAAAATCAGATTCCTTGAGTTGGAGCGGGCTCAAAGAGCTGTCCTCAAAGTCATGACTAGAAAACCATTTAAATATCCAACAACACAGCTTTATGCTGATTGTCAGTTGTTAAGTATCAGGCAGCTTTATGTGCTCGCATCTATTCAGAGAAGACACAGGACAGTTTCCCCACTCCAGTGCAACAACTACAGACGCAGGAACCTCCCACCTTGTCCTAGAGTTTCACATACAACATCCTTCGCAAAAAGACATTACTATGTCATGAGTTCTAAACTTTACAATAGAATAAACAAAAACTGTAACATCCAAAATCTAACCACACATGAAGCTAAAAATTTAGTTAAAAAGTACCTATTAACATGCACCAGTCAAGACATGTACAATAAAGGAGGTCACATACCCCTGGATCACCGATAATATTAAATTAATGATGAGACTGCGGGACCAAGCTTTAGCCCACTATAGAACCACTAAGTCACAAACAAAAAAGGATTACTACAAACAGCTTAAGTCTTTGGTAGTAAGTTCTTTGTGGAGCGAAAAGGTGGCATATTTTAAATATAATATTAATAATAAAATTAACAATCCAACTCTATTGTGGAAGAATTTAAAATCTACAGTTACAACGGCTAAAGAGAGACAAGACCTTCCGTCTCATTTCAATAACCCGGATAGTATTAATCGTCATTTTTTGAATGTTCCTGGAGATCCGGTGGCTAGCGATCTAAAACTTGCGTTTTATAGGGCTAATAGGTATAGCGAAGCAATTTTCACCCTGTGTCCGGTTTCAGAGCTGGAAATCTCACATATAATACGGAAATTAAAATCGAACGCTCAAGGTCATGATAATATAACTTTAACGATGTTGGATTTAACTCTTCCAGAAACCTTATCAGCGATAACTAACATCTTAAATTCTTCTATCTCATCTTCCACCTTCCCTGATGCCTGGAAAATTGCCCTCGTTAAGCCCCTACCCAAGAATACAAACCCAGCTGACGTTAAAGATTTACGGCCCATCAGTATATTGCCCTGTCTGTCTAAAGTCCTGGAAAAGGTAGTTTGTCGGCAACTAACAAATTTTTTGGAAGCCAATCACATTTTACCTGATTTACAGTCCGGTTTTCGTAAACAGCGCGGTACAGCTACAGCTTTATTAGATGTAACAGACAATATTCTAGCCGCTCAAGATAAGGGAATGTGTACAGTATTGGTTCTATTGGACTTCTCCCGGGCATTTGATTCAATAAACGTTTCGCTACTTCTCTCAAAATTAAAATTCTATGGGTTCGATGGCGCTGCCACAAAATGGTTCGAAAGCTACCTCACTAACAGAAGGCAGCAAGTACGGCTTAGCCAAAGCGATGGAACCATCTTGACGTCTGCCCTTACTTCGGTCGATAGAGGGGTGCCTCAGGGATCAATATTGGGCCCTGTTCTTTTCATTCTATACTGTGCCGATATTGTAAATTGCCTCCGAAAATGTAAATATCATATATATGCCGATGATGTTCAGTTATACTTGTCTTTTGAACCAGATGACTATAAAACATCCATAACTGACCTTAATGAAGACCTTCACAGAATAGCCGTCTGGTCAAAAGAAAATTGTTTGGCTCTTAATCCGGCCAAAACAAAATATATGGTGTTTGGCACTAAGCAGCAATTGAAAAGACTTCCGCCAACACTCAATCTTCAACTAATGGGTGAACCCATTGAGCGAGTAGACGAGGCGCGTAATCTGGGTTTAAATATGGACAATAATTTAAGATTCGAAAAACACGTGGCTTCTTCGGTACAGAACTGTTTCTATCGTCTGAAAATACTGTACAAAATCAGACCTTTTCTATCAGAGACAATTCGTGAACAACTCGTTGAATCACTTGTTCTGTCTAAATTAAACTACGTCGACACAGTCTACGGGCCACGTCTATTAGCTCGCACCGACCGACTCATACAGAGAGTGCAAAATGCCTGTGCGCGTTTCTGTTACTCGATTCCCCGACGAGGTCACGTCACGCCATTCCTCAACAAAAACGCCATGCTAAAAATGAAGTCAAGACGTAAGCTGCATTTAGCATGTCTTCTCTTTGGAGTCATTAAATACCAACAGCCAGCTTACTTATATGGCAAGCTGAATTGGATTAATGACAGCCGCACATGCGCTAGAAGACAATGCTCGAAACAACTTTGCATCCAGCCACATAGAACCACGGCGTTTAGAGGGAGTTTCCGATATGCAGCAGCGAAAGTGTGGAACAATATTCCACCACCTATTAGAGTTATGAACACAGTCGATAGTTTTAAGAGACGTTTGCGGCAGTACATGGTAGATGCGCAGCGGAAGCTCGATATGACGAAGGCAAATATTTCTATTATCTAAATTTTAAATTATATCAATAAGAAATGGATATAAATCTTATTTATATCGCCCACTTAGCATACTATTGTAGTTTTATGACAATGCGTGAGGCTAATGTGTATGTAATGTGTGTAGTGTATTCTCACAGCTTAAATTGAGTATTCCTGGTCTCTCTTGGGTCACCGGCCATGATGCGTTATGGGTGCGCCATGTCTGGAGGCCTGAAAGTAACAAATACCCGTCACAATATTGCAAATTGCAGCACATGTGCTTTATGCGTATAGCAGCGATACGTACCTTGTGGGTATGGCCTTCTGGCAATAGGTGCACCCTACGGCGTGTACGTGGTGCACGGTGATCATTTTTTGTACAGGGAAGTGAACTTTGCACTTGCAAACGTCTTATGTACCTTCGCCTGAATGCTTTTATTACCAAATACACGTTTTTTTCTCTCAAGAACGTAGGGTAGGTACCTAAAATGTAAAATTAATATCTAATAAAACAAATTGTATGTAGGAAAAAGTAGTAGGTAATAAATATAACTAACTATAAATATACTCACCCAATGTGGACTGCTGGCAACGAACAAAAAAACTGTTTTATGATTTTGCACAATTTCACAATTTATAATTGCTTGTTTGTGTTCTTCATTACTATATGTCGGCAATGAACGGTGGCACGCTGAGCAATGATAACAGATGTTGCAACCAGTTACGGCTCTTTGAATGTGTGCACACTGTAACATTTCATCTGTGTGAAATAAAATCGTCACTGAGCGATGCTTCCTCAGGATTGCGATTAGTCACGGTATGAATTTATCTACGTTTACCTCCACTTTTTATTTTTATTTAATTTTTGTGACTAATCCTTCTGATTATGACTTACGTTTCTTTTTTTTTTGTTTTTTAAATAGTACATAGTTTAGTAGTTTTATTATTTTTTTTTCTATAGAGCATAAATCAGTTCATACCGATGGACATCCGCAACTCCGCATAGGTCCAGTTGAAAACCAGCGTCAGACACTAGCTGTCTGGCATAATGCTGAACTGGACCTATTTGACGCAACCTTTTGTCCTTTTATTTTGTTTTTTCTATGTGTATGTATGGTTTGTGTCAATAAATAAGTTTTCTTTCTTTCTTTCTTTCTTTCTTTCTTTCTATTACAACTGAATTACCAAGAGACTGAAAACTTGCTTACCTTTACCATATAATCATACACATCATCATCATACAATCATACACATACATATTACACCACACATGTACTATATATTATTATATCTTCACAATTACACCAACACACCTCACACATCACATACCAAACACTACATCTGCATGCATTTTTTAAATTTTTGTTTAAAAGTGAGTGGATATGAATATACTATTAGTGTGGTGTGGGACGACCAAATTATAGGAATCCGGTAGCATAGAGGATGACCATGCGGAGCAGTGTGTGTAATGCGTTTCAAGGACAATCCGAGGTAACTAAAAATTGAAATAATTCGAAATAGCGAGAAGCAATGTCAAAAAAAAAAATTAATAAAAATAAAAATTGATAAAATAAAGTAATATAGAATTGAAATTAAATTAAAGAAATTATTACAGGTCCAGAAATGACAATGCTTCGTATGTATATGAAGTGAAGCAGACAGGAGGCAGCAAAACCGCACCACTACATTGCGCAAATAGAAAATAATAATAATTTCTCTCATTGTAAATCAATAAAGCTATGACATGATCTGAGCAGTGACACACAAAAGTTAATAAATTATGTTTGAGACTTGTACTGAACAAAACTATCTCCTGAGATACAGGCTATACCTAGTTCAGGGGATAGGGTGTAACGTTTGTGGCATATGAACCACCATAATATATTGTGAAATTATGTGTTACTATACCATCATAATACTTGTATCCTTGTGGTGAGAAATAAATATGTTTTTTTTATTTTTTTTTTTTATTGTATTGTGATGTTGGTGTGGCATGCCAAGGCACGACATAAGCTTGTGGCACATCATAGCAGCACCGCAACAGCACGGCTGCAGCACGGCATCGCCTCGAATTAAGAGCTGACGGCGCTGTCCGCTCGCCGTCGGCGCGCCGTCCGCTCGCCGGCCGTGCGCCGGCCGCGAGGTGTAAGCTTGCTGTCACCGCAAACTCAATATTATTTCAAGACGATTATGATTGATGTTATGATTGAACACGACGTAATGACGTTGTTTCGCTGCCGGCTCGGAGTCGGCGCGCAATTAGCACGCCGTCGGCGCGCTGTACGCATGAGGACCGCTCGCTTGCAGCACGCGGGCGGCGAGTCGAGTTGTGTGGAAGCGGCAAGCACGCTGACTGCTCGCCGTTGGCTTTTTCATATTGACATTACGAAATATATTATAATATACACGATTTAATGCTCTAAATTGAATGACAACTTAAATGTGGTGTGGAGCCGTGCTGTTGCGGTGCTGCTATAATGTGCCACAAGCTATAGTATGGCGTGGTTCGTTATTTTATGAATTGTTCTTTTTATTTACAGTGCCGAATCCCCGTACCCTACAAATAATCCGGAACCTCAAACAAGATAGTAAACGAGTTATAGAAAATGAAATACCTGCGACTTCAACTTCCATACAAACTCCCAAGCCTAACGATAACATAGAAAATAAAGATTTATCTAATGTTCGTGAAGACTTTTGCTCAGATGATAGTGTGAAGGATCCTGACTATGTAGATATCGATACACCCTGTTCTACAAAGAGGTCTCTTTTGAAAAATAAACGCCGGGAAGTTTTTAAAAATTTGTTTAGTAGAGTAGATTTAAATGAAGAACAATATGACAATTTCAGTAACGATGTTTCCGCCATAAACCAAACAAGTTCACCAATACCTATGCCGATAGCCCCCATGCAAGCAGTATCTAGTAGCAGCTCAAGCGATGGATCTAGTTCATCCAGCTCAAGCGATAGATCTTTTCAATTTGGATTGTATAACATTCTCAGGACTAGATAGAAAACTGTATGTTTGTAATTATTTTTATTTTCTTTTAAAAAGTGTCCATGGAGTTTCTTGCCGGTTCTTCTCCATGAGACCAACTCTTTGGAACCGTGCACCTAACTTTGACGTTTCGAAAGAGCTTTCATAGGCCAGTAGGATATTATTGGGCATTCTAATCCACCTTCCGTTCCTACGGCTCACTCCGTTCGCCTCCGTCGCTCTCGGTGGATTAGAATGCCCAATAATATAAATGGATTACCTTGTTCGATCAGCAAACGGATTGGGCGCCATTCCACTATTTCAGTTCACACACACTTTACTTACACGTTAACAAACAAGGTATTTCGCTGTATGAACCGCTAGCCTAAAATTCAGGACAGATTGTCTCATGTCTCTCCACAAAGTAAGAGATTGTGCATCGCTACAGGTTACACATACTCCGTTTTCTGTGACCAGATTGGCTCGAGGACATCTGAACTTTAGGATACCGTATATATTAAACTAAAATTTGGGACAGATTGTCTCATGTCTCTCCACAAAAATAAGAAATAGCGTATACTCATAGGCACACACACATTCTATTTTCTGTGACCAGATTGGCTCAAGAACATCCAAATTTTAATTTAATTCATTCATACAGACGACACACACTTTACTTACACGTTAACAAATAAGGTATTTCGCTGTATGAATCGCTAGCCTAAAATTCAGGACAGATTGTCTCATGTCTCTCCACAAAGTTAGAGATTGTGCATCACTACAGGTTACACATACTCCGTTTTCTGTGACCAGATTGGCTCGAGGACATCTGAACTTTAGGATACCGTATATATTAAACTAAAATTTGGGACAGATTGTCTCATGTCTCTCCACAAAAATAAGAAATAGCGTATACTCATAGGCACACACACATTCTATTTTCTGTGACCAGATTGGCTCAAGGACATCCAAATTTTAATTTAATTCATTCATACAGACGACACACACTTCACACTTTAAGAAATAAGACATAATGGCCATCTGAACTCTGAGCGTTGAAATAGATTATGGTGCTTTTACACTTGCCGCCGACAAAACGGTACATGAGCCATTCGACGCGACGGCGCGGCGGGGCGGTCAGCCGGTGCGACGTACTATATCATAAACCGCTTGTCGATGAAGTCGGAAACGATTTTATTATGCAGTCGATGAGTAAGTGTAAATGGGCTCTTAACATCTGCAAAACTGCAGAATTGGATTATGAAATAACTTGCAGTGTAAGAACTTTATAGCATGCGGTGTGAGTGTGGGTAATTTCCATAAATATGTTAAGCAATCATATTACAAGAAAGAGGACCGCTGTGTATGTTGCGGCTATAATTCAAATTAGTATTTTATTAGAATTCTCCATGATCAAAAAAAAAAGTAATTGACACTTATATGGATTATGTCTGAAATAAATGGTTAATAATAATAATAACCAGTTGTCAGTTCTAGTTAAGGAATTGTTTATAAGATATTCTTAATCATATAATTACCTATTGAATTGAATAGCGTTTTTTTTATTCGAATTCCAATTACATGAATTTAATGTTTTATAAAAAATGTTCTAGTAGTTTGATTTGATTATTTTATTTCAATTTTAAGTTAAGCTGTAGCATTATTGTTATCAAAATTTTTGACGTGAATTTCATTTCATAATTTCATATTATGAAATGTTTAAAAAAAAAATGTTCTAGTATTTTGGTTATTTTATTTTAATTTTGAGTTATACTACAACATGGTTGTAAACTAAATTTTTAACGCGACTTTCGTTACATGAAATGTTGTATAAAAATTAGTAGTTATTTTATTTTAATTTTGAGTTAAACTACAAAATTGTTGTAAACTAAATTTTTACCGCGACTTTCGTTACATGAAATGTTTTATTAAAAAGTTCTAGCAGGGGGTTACTTTACACCAATTTTGAGGATAATTGTAATATTTTTTTTTTTTTGAAATATTCGTATAATGTCATATGAAGTTTTATATTAGCGTTTATTAAACAAAGAAACTTACATAATTTTATTATCATACCTATAATGATTAGCGACAGCCAGGTAAGTAGCTATCGGTTCCACCTTTGTCGGCGTTGGTGGTTTTATATTTCATTTCTCACGATAAAATTGCAATTTGACAGTATTGGTATGCAAGCAATACGATTTAATTGGACGTAAGTGACATAAATTGGTAATACAACTGTAATACATATTATTTAAGGATTAATTTTGTGATTAGGTAGATTTTGCTGAAATTGTATTTTTTTATGAATATAAACCGATGGATTGTATCCAAAAATTACATTTGCTCCAGTATTTCCAAGTGCTCATCGCTGTCTACCTTACGTTATAATTACGTGAATCTCTCTTCATAAAATGTAAGTAAGTACTACTCAAAATTAATTTAATTAAGAAGGTTAGATATTTCAGTGCGTTCTTTACATCATAATTGTTTTATAAAAAATAACCTTTGTGTTCGATTGCAGGTCTGACTCCGAAGTTGAATACCAGTCGCTGCCGGGGTGCTCAGCAGTAACCGAGGCTTCGAAAAACGTGCAGCCGAAGAAAAAGGCATCGAAGCGCAAATCTTCTGGGAGCGGCACCACGCCTTCGGAATCAACATCAAGGTAATTTTTGACTTTATTACTTACTTGTCGTGTATGTTATGTCCATTAGAGTTTTATTCACAAATCGAAACTAAACTCTAGTTCAGTAACGCAGAGAGCACTATCATAAATGTTAGATACGATATCTTTCATACATCACGTTTAGTTGGTCATATTTAGGAATTTCTTCTGTATCGTGGGTGCGTTTACAGACATAAATCTCACATGCACACACACACCTAGACCCCGAACAACTATCTGTAGATTATACAAATATTTGTTCCGTGCGGGAATCGAACCGCGACACGCAATGCAGCAGTCGATCGCTCGACCACTGCGCCAACCGTGCCGTCAACTTTGAAGGTATTATTATCGTAATAATTATAAATAAAATGTTTTATTTTGTTTCAGTAAATACAAACATCACAGCTTGGACCTCTTCGGTTTAGAGAACGACAAGCTTCTCCCAGCGACATCGTGCGGAGACCTTGGATCGTCCCTCGTCAGCCGCGTCGCCAACGGGAAAGTTCGGCGGACAGCTGACCTAACGGGGGACTTCTACGTAGAGGTGAAGGTGTACCATAAGGCTGACGCCGCTTCCACTCCTAGAGAGGATCGGTGGAAGAAGGCGTCGGTTGCACTGAAACTGCAACTTAATAGAGGCTCCTCGACGTGGGACGCCTTACAAATATTTATGAGACGGGCTCATGAGCTGTTTGATAACTCGGAGCCCATCTTTTATAGTGATAATATTAATATTAAATAATTTTTTATATTAATATTATCATTGAAAATTTAATGAATTTAATTTTTTTATATTTAAATTTTAATTTAAAATGTCATTTTCACACATTTTTAATATTTAATTATAGTTTCGACACCAGTCTCTTTCATCATAGCCCCTATTGTGTATACCTAATGTGTTTTGGATATATTGCTTTTTACCTAAATAAATAATTTCTTTCTACTTATACTTTATTTTTGTACCTTTTGCTGCCTTATATTAACACATAGCAGCATCTTCAGTAATTTATAGCTTGCTCTAACTTTAAAGTACAAGGTAATTAGCATAATAATAAAATGCCTTTCTGTACTGTTTGTAACACATCTGTTGAGCGCAATCACTGGGTAGGTCATTTACGCAGTAACGATCATAAAAATAAAAATATTTCACATTTTTGCGAAGGCGTTGAAATTATACATTCTGCATTTCGTAATCGTATAGCTTCTTATAGAATTACCGATTCGTTTGAAAATTGTTCTTTAGAATCATTTTTAAATAATATTCAGGATAAAATTCAAATGTTAATAGATATGTCTCTTAAAGAACATACTTGTTTGAAAGTAAACTTTGAATATTTTGCTTTGTTTTTATTGGTTAAAAACGAGTCTCAGGAGATGAAATCATTTTGTACGAAAAATTTCAGTCTTTATCAGAATTATGATTATGTCACTTTGATATCTCAAGTTGAAAATACTTTAAAGAAAAAGATTGAAGAATTCCAAGACCGTGATAGTGGTTGGACTTTATTAAGTAGTTCTCATTTGGAAATTAACATTAACAAATATCAACCTTTGCGCGGCTCCGGTTTTATTGAGTTACCGGCAGCAATTCAATCAAAAAGAGCGTGTGTTAATATTCATAATAATGACGAATATTGCTTTTTGTGGTCAGTAGTTGCTGCTTTATATCCAGCTAAATCTCATCCTGAAAGAGTTTTATCGTACCCACATTTCAGAAACGTGTTAAACATAGAGGGCTTTACTACAAAAACTTTAAACCCTGTTTTACACTTGTCTAATAAAATTTTGGTTGCAAAATGAACCATATGTCAACGTCATAATTTGTCATTTTTTTAGACAAGGCATAAACTGACGTTTAAAAGTTTTTGTGGTAAGACGGATAAGGTTTGTCTTTTCCATTGAGTTTCTCTGACATAGCGCAGTTTGAAGTAAATAACCCCGAAATTTGTATTTATATTTATGGTTTAAAAAATAATACCGTGGTAGGACCGCTTTACAAACCAAAATCCTTGAATAATAAAAAGGTGATCCATTTACTTTATTTACAAAATGACAATCTGTCACATTACTGCCTCATTAAAGATTTACCGCGACTTGTTAAGAATCAAATAACGAAACATCACAGTAAATTGTACTTTTGTGAGGAATGTTTAATGTTTTTTGATTCATGTGATGATCTTAGTTCGCACAGTTGTGGAGGAATTGCCACTGTGCTGCCTCCAAAGGGCTCATTCATACAGTTTGAAAATTATAATAGAAAGCAAACTGTTCCATTTGTTATATACGCTGACTTTGAAACAATGCTGGAAAGGTACCAATCTTGTGACCCTGATCCAACAACTGCGAGTACTGTAACACGTCAGCGACATGTACCTATAGCCTTCGCATATCATATAACGTGCACATTAGATGACAGCCATAATCGTTACGTTTCGTATCGCGGTTTGGATTGTGTATCTAAATTTGTTAAATCTATTTATAACGATGCACAAAAAATTTATGGTATTTTAAAAAGTAACGTTCCTATTATTTTTACTGATGATCATGCTCATGACTTTGAAAATGCAGCAACATGTCATATTTGTGAGCACTTTTTGTTCGGTGACAAAGTCCGTGATCATTGTCACTTGACTGGTAAATATCGCGGCGCAGCTCATAGTTATTGTAACATACAATACAAAGTACCATCATTTATACCAGTATTTTTTCATAATTTATCTGGTTATGACTGTCACCTTTTTATAAAAGAATTAGGAGAAGCTCCAGGATCTCTTAAAGTGATACCTAAAACGAAAGAAAACTATATTTCTTTTACAAAATTTATTCCGATTTCCCCTAAGGAAAGCATTCAGGTTCGGTTTGTAGATTCTTTCAAATTTTTGGGAACTAGCTTAGAAAAGTTAACTAGTACAATGAAAATACAAGAATTTCAACAGTTAAAATCACATTTTCCTATTGAAACACAATTCAGTTTGTTAACCCGAAAAGGAGTGTATCCATATGACTATATGTCTCAATGGGAACGTTATGAAGATACATGTTTGCCATCTAAAAATCATTTTTATAACTCTTTGACTAATGAATTAATTTCCGACGAAGACTATGAACATGCTCAATCTGTTTGGTCAGTATTTAATATTCAAAATATGGGTATGTACACAGATTTATATCTTAAAACGGACGTTCTATTGCTAACAGATATATTTGAAAGTTTTAGAAAAACTTGTAAACGATATTATAATCTCGATCCTGCATTTTATCTTACAGCACCAAGCATATCGTTTGATGCAATGCTTTTGAAAACAGGAGTTAAATTAGAATTAATTAGTGATGTTGAAATTTTTAGAATGATACAAAAAGGTATCCGCGGAGGTGTTTGTATGTGTTCCAGAAGACATGCCAAAGCTAATAATAAATATTTGGATTCTTATGATACGTCCAGTCCAAATTCATTCATTATTTATTTAGACTGTAACAATCTATACGGTTATAGCATGTGTCAGACACTACCCTATTCCGATTTCAGATTTATGAACAGAAAAGAAATAGATGATTTACAATTGAATTTAACAAATATTAGTGATACCGCGGAAAAAGGTTATATTCTTGAAGTTGATTTAATGTACCCTAGGCATTTGCACATTGATCACAATGACTTCCCATTCTGTCCTGAAAAATGCTTACCACCTGGTGGTAATAATAAAAAACTAATACCAAATTTGTATGATAAATACCAGTACGTTATTCATTACGCACATTTAAAAAAATGTCTACAGCACGGTTTAGTGTTGAAAAAAATCCATCGAGCTATAGAATTTAAACAAAGTTGTTTTTTAAAGCAATATATTGATCTTAACACCCAGCTACGTCAGAAAGCAGAGTCGACCTTCGAACAAGATTTTTTTAAATTACTAAACAATAGTATTTTTGGGAAGACGCTGGAAAATAATGAACAAAGAATAGATGTAAAATTAGTAAACAAGTGGTGTGATTCGAACAATAAAACAAAAAAGACAACTTGTGCTGAGAAATTAATAGCCAGCCCTTATTTTCATAGCGCGTCTGTCTTTTCTGATAATTTAGTAGCAATCCAAATGAAGCCTTCGCGTGTTATTCTAAACAAACCAATATATATAGGGTTTGCTGTATTAGAATTGTCTAAGAGTCACATGTACGATTTCCACTATTCCACCATAAAGCCTTTTTATGGTAACCGAATTCAATTGTGCTACACTGACACAGACAGTCTGGTTTATAAAGTTGAAACGAATGACATTTATAAAGATTTCAAGATGCATTTCCTAAAATACTTAGATACCAGCAACTATGATTCGAATAACGAATTTGAGTTACCAATTATTAATAAAAAGATTCCAGGGCTATTTAAGGACGAAATGGGTGGTAAAATCATTAAAGAGTTCGTTGGACTGCGCTCAAAGCTTTATTGTATTAAAACGTTAGATAAAACTATAAAGAAGGCAAAAGGTACTAAAAAATGTATTACGAAGCAGTTTAAAATGACCGATTATAAAAGTGTTTTGTACAACTGCAATGTCATTCGCAAAAAAAATATTTTGTTTAGGTCAATAAAACATGAAATATTCACACAAAATGTAAATAAAGTGGCACTTTCAAGCAATGATGACAAACGATTGCTATTATTTGATAAAGTGTCAACTTTAGCCTGGGGAAATGCAACCATTTTTATGTAATGTGTAATAAATAGGTATTTTTCAATCCATTTTTACCTTGTAACTTCATTAATGTTGCAAAATATATGTAATTAGCTACCTAAACTTAATCAATGACTATAACTCCATACCTACTATCTATGATGTAAGTACCTACCTAGGTACATGGTAAAAAATATGTAATTTTGCATGACTGGTGTCCTAAATAGGCATAAGCTTTTTGTAATCCATAATTGTAAGGACTAATATTAGTTTGTAAGAATTATGTATACTAACCAAAATATTTTTATAAATAAATATATTATGTTAATTATATCTGTGTTTTAATTCCTGATTGCACTCGCAAGTTGCAAAGGTATAAAGAAGTCTGTTGTAAAAAAAATAAATAGTCTTGATTATGAAAACGTATAATTGTCATGTTATCCGCAAAAAAATGTGTTGTTTAAATCAATAAAACATGAAATATTTACACAAAGTATAAATAAAATAGCACTGTCAAGTAATGATGATAAACGGATGCTAAATATTAATATTATATATTTTTAAAATATTATGTAAAACATACAATAATATATTTTATTTCCATTCCTGATGTCAAATATTTTCAAAACAAGTGCTCGAAGCATACAAGATCAGACTTGTGAAAACATTAGTTTCATGTTCATTCCTGTCTATTGCGCTTACACGTATCTGATGTTAAATATGACACCACACAGGTGCGCTCGTATAAAGTATACAGGTTTAAACTTGTTAAAACATGACATTGTTTTTTTTTTTTTTTTTTTTTACGGATTAGTTCCGTCAATGTAACTCCTCATCCATACCAGTTCTCGCAATACATTCCTCTCGTACTTTCATTCTTCATACTGTGTCTTTCTTACATCCTTTCCATATATATTTTTTTTTTTAATTTTTTTTATTGTATTTTTTTTATGAATATGCAATGTAATGCTGCCTTACTAACTTCAAATTAGCTACAGTAAAATATTTTTGTTTCAAATTATAGTTTTTAATTAATACATTTTTAACCATATTAGGGTAATTTATAAATTAAAAAACGGTAAATACAATTTTACTGTAGCTTATTTAAATGCCAGTGATTAATTATAATAGAAAATGAAACATAATATAAATTTAAACTTTACACTATTTATTTATTTATATAACAGTAACTTATTGTATGTAAATTATCAAACTACAAACTAATCTAGAATAAGTTTAAACATTACTTTTTTTACAATATTACTATAAACTAACTTTATATCTCTTCCTGCGCAAATATAATATTACCAGAATAATTGGTTACTTACACTACAATACTAACACAGCTAATTATGGCTAGGTACAATTATTTTTATAAACTTATATTAAAATGTGATTTCCTTATATATTTAATATAATGATTACAATTAAATATGTGATGTGTAGACAAAATAATAGAAATATCCTAAAGTTAATAACTAAAATCTACCTATATTATTCACATGCAACATATTTACATACATACAAATAATCATACTTAATTATAACTATAGTTTTCACAAAGTTTCCTTACATATATATAAAGATTACAATTAAACATGTGATGTGTGTAGACAAAATAATAGAAATATCCTAAAGTTAATAACTAAAATCTACCTATATTATTCACATGCAACATATTTACATACATATCTACAAATAATCATACTTAACTTATAACTTATAACTATAGTCTTCACAAAGTTTTTTGGATATTTTATTTATTAATGCCTGTGTCTCGTCCATTATATAGTCCACAGGCTCAGTCACAACGTATTGCGCACTCATCACTAGCACTTCTCCGTCAGGGGTTGCAGGTTTTTGTTGTTCATTAATGTCCAACACTTGTACTTGAATGAGCCGTACTCCTTTTTTCTTCTCATTGTTGATGACGAACGATTGGTACACTGGAGTCTGCTTTTGCTTTTGACGTCTCACTCTAGGCTTCTTACTCGCACGAGGTTGTGGCTCTGGTGTATGCCAGCTCAAACTTGGAGTAGGAAAACCTTGAGCGTATTGTGAGAAACGAATGTCAGGAGAATCACACATTATTGATGATCTGAAACAAATAAAACAATAAGTAAATTTAAATCAAAATGAGTAATAAAAATATACGGATAGAAAGATATAGGGTCAATACTTACAATGTTTTATTTTTTGATGAGATGTTACCACTTCGACAACGGACAGCGCAATGACGAAGGAAGTGAAATAGTTTAATGTAACAGTACTCAATAAAGACTCGTATGCTTTGAATCAATGTCATGTTTTAACAAGTTTAAACCTGTATTCTTTATACGAGTGCACCTGTGTGGTGTCATATTTAGCACCAGACACGTGTAAGTGCAATAGACAGGAATGAACATGAAACGAATGTTTTTCATAATATAAGTATGTATAATGGTATTTTATGACACATTATTAACAATCCACTTCATCATTTCCAAACTTTTTGCTGAATAAATTAAACACAGACATGTTATTATCAAAATACCATTTTCTTATACACACAGCTGTGGTGTGGTCTATGATCACGTAGTGATTAGTTAGTATTGATAATGTTAAGATAAGTAGACGATAGGAATGCCTCGTACAGAATAAGATATTTAATAAGATAATAATTAGTTAAGATAAGCACGTAGCTTTTCCTTTGTATAAATAGCGTAGTATACTCAATAAAGGTGTGCACTTCTTAGTAGGTATTGGTTGCCTTGACCATACCTAGACATGTAGTTCTGTTGTTTTATTAACACGTCTACCCTCATCAACACCTAAGGACCCTGCCTGTCGGAAGGTTGGCAAGCCCAACATCACATGGCGACCCTGCCATTCGAACGGACCCTGCCATTCGAACGGACCCTGCCATTCGAACGGACCCTGCCATTCGAGCGGATCTTGTGATTCGAGCAGACCCTGCGAGACCCTGCGAGAGCGGTTGGACAATATCGAAACGCCATGGGAAGCACGACGTCCAAAGAAGAAGTAATAATAGCCCAGACGGCAGCAGGAGGATCAAATGTCGCGACGGTGGCGAAGGAACAATTAGCAACGACCAACACGGTGCTGTTTTTTATAGCCACTTGTTTTGCGCTTATGATCATTGGCGTGGTATTCTGGTTATATAGAAGATGTCACCAGAACTGGATTGAAGAGAAAATACGACAAAGGGAGATGCAAAGAGTAGTGCAGACGGCCTAAGGAGCATACGGAGCGACAGGAAGATCTGAAGTAAGTGTTTAAATATGTACTAAGTGTTGTGACAATGTTGTGGTTTATTGTGAGTTAGAGACAATAAGTTTTTGTTCAAATGGAAGTAGAGTTAACAACGTTATTTTTACAGTTAAAATTATTAAGAGAAGCTATTGTTAAATTAGGTCCCAGTAGGCGACAGGGACAAAACTTTGATAAAAAGATAAATGAAGCAAAAGCCCTTTATAGTAAATTTAAATGTATAATTGAAGGAACGAGCAAAGAAAAATGTTCAGAGGAATTAGTGCAATTAGTGAGTAACATAGAAAGTTTGTACAAAAATACTATTAAGTTTGAGAGCGAGGTCAGTAACGAACAGAAAATGGCGGCAGAAAAGTTTTCGTTGAAAACGGCGGTTAGCTTACTACCGAAAATGAATGGAGATGAACAAGTTACTCAAGATTTAATTGATGCTATAGGATTATATAGTTCTATGTTAGAAGGGACCGATAGTGTTCTTTTGATTAAGTTTGTGCTAACTACACGGCTTACCCAGGGTGCTAGGATTCGGTTGTCACCTACTTACGCGTCGGTAGACAGTCTTTTGGCAGATATGAAGAAACATCTTCTTACGGTAAAATCTGACGTTGCAATACAAGCTAAGTTAACACGCACTAGGCAAGATAATAAATCAATTGCAGACTTTGGAGCAGAAATAGAAAGGCTGATGACTGATTTGACTATTTCTCAGGCGGGAGAAGATTCGGAAGCTTATAAAATATTACAACCATTTAACGAAAAATATGCAATTAGGAAGTTTGCAGACGGCCTTCGTAATCAACGTCTTGGTACGATCATTACGGCACGGAATTTAACATCCTTAAAAGATGCTATTAGGGTAGCAGAGGACGAGAATTGTGCTTCATCGTCACAAGTCATGACGTACCAACGCTGGCCCTCAAGGAGTAGTTTTTCTACATTCAATAGAGGTCGTGGAGATAGTGTTAGGAGACATTCTGTAAAAAATTCGTACACGCAGAGTACGCGCAAAAATGTCAACATGGGGCATAACGGTGGAATGCGCGGTCGCAGCAATAATGCTTATCGAGGACGGCAGACTCAGCAAGGTAGAAGGCGTGTAGCATACTTTTCGCACGTGCGGAGCGATAATGATTCATTGTCAATGTCACGAAGTAGCGAAGGTGGACAGTTGAATGAAACGCAGTTTTTTCGAGTCTAAGCATATTTTAGCTTACGATAGTATTAACTGGGTTAATTTAGTGATAAATAGTATACATAGCGAATGGTTAATAGATACGGGTGCGTCGATATCAGCCGTAAAAAATATTTTTTTAAGGGATAACGCTTTGAACTGTAAGATAGTTAAGGATGAGTTAGTGATTAATGGTGTAGGAGGTAGTTTACGAGCTATAGGTTATGTACATTTAAAGTTGGAACACAGACAGTGTTCATTCGTGCATAAGTTTTATATATTTGATGATTTGCCTTGTAAGTCAGTTGGCATATTGGGACAGGATTTCTTGCAGAAGTATGGAGGTATTATAGATTTTTCGACGAACAGATTGACTCTTAAAAATCATGCTAGACAGTTAGTTTCGATGCCGCTAAGGACCTATGATTTCTTATTAACTATACCTCCGCGTTGTGAAGTAGTAAGGTATTTTCCTGTTAATAGAGCAGAAGATTGTGTAGTGATTAGGAAAGAATTACGCAAAGGAGTTTTTTTAGCTAGTGTGATGGCTAGGCCTAGGAATGGGATGATACCCATTAGAATTTTAAATACAACCTCGGAGGAAGTTATGTGTAGCATGTCGAATGTAGAAGTTTTCCCATTAAGTAATTTCGATTGTTGTAATTTTGTAAAACCTGAAAAGGACGTTGAGCGTGTAAAGAAAATATTTTCTTTACTTAAACTTGACTATTTGAGGTCCGAGGAGAGGTTGTCAGTTGAGCAAATATGCGCGAAATATCCAGATATTTTCCATATTCCAGGAGATAAGTTAGCTATCACGAATGTATATAAGCAGTCGATACGATTAAAAGACAATGTTACTCCAGTTTATAGGAAACAGTATAGGATACCGTATATGCAGAAAAAGGAAGTTGATAGACAGGTACAGGAGATGCTAGAGAATGGTATTATTGAAGAATCAGTTAGTGAGTGGTCTAGTCCTGTATTGATAGTTCCTAAAACAGCGGATCGTAGTGGTGAGAAAAAATGGCGTGTAGTGATAGATTACAGACAGTTGAATGAAAAAATTCAGGACGATAAATTTCCATTACCGAATATAAATGAAATCTTGGATTCGATGTCAGGAGCTGTTTACTTTAGTCATTGTGATTTATCTCAATCGTATTATCAGTGTAGTTTAGATGAAGATAGTCGGAAGTATACGGCTTTTACTACGGATAAAGGTCAGTATCAAATGTGCAGGTTACCTATGGGATTAAAAATAAGTCCAAGTGCGTTTAGCAGGTTAATGACTGTAGCCATGTCTGGATTGAATTATGACAAATGTCTAGTATATTTGGATGACCTTGTAGTGTTCGGAAGGAATTTAGAAGAGCATAATCGGAACCTTATGTCAGTTTTTTCTCGACTAAGAGAAGTAAATCTTAAACTTAATCCAACAAAGTGTGAATTTTTGAAAAAACAAATACTTTATTTAGGGCACGTAATTTCAGCAGAAGGTATTTCACCAGACCCAGAAAAGGTCATAGTAATTAAAAATTATCCGCGTCCAACAAATAGTGAGGAAGTTAAGCGTTTTGTAGCATTTGCAAATTATTATAGGAAATTCATTCCTAACTTTGCTAGAATAGTTATTCCAATGACTAAGTTGTGTAAAAAGAATATGGTGTTTCAGTGGACCGAACAATGTGAGGAATCATTTTTATTATTAAAACAAGCATTGATGAATCCTCCAGTATTAGATTATCCAAATTTTTCTGATAAAAATACTTTTATATTGCAGACAGACAGTTCAGGTTTTGCTATAGGTAGTGTCTTGTGCAATGGGAATGGAAAACCTGTTGCATATGCTAGTAGATCTTTGAATAAGAGTGAGTTAAACTATCCTATAATAGAGAAAGAATTGCTGGCTATAGTTTGGTCAGTTAAGTATTTTAGACCATATTTATATGGGAGAAAGTTCGTTGTAAAAACTGATCACAAACCACTTTTGTATTTGTTTAACATGACAGATCCTTCCAGTAGGTTGACTAAATTTCGATTGTGTTTAGAAGAATACGACTTTGAGGTCGAATATGTGAAAGGAAAGGAAAATGTATTAGCCGATGCTTTATCCAGAATAGTTATTTCAAGTGAAGAGTTAAAGAGCATGCATGAAAAAACTATATCTGTAATGACCAGAGCACAGTGCAAACAGTTAAAAAACTCGGATATTCGTAAGACAGACTCTGCGGTTAATAGGACTGATCACCCTAGGATCGTAGAAGTTCTTAAAAAACAAGGAAATGATATAGAAGTACTTCAGGTAGGTGTAGATAAGTGGGAAAAGTTGTTACGTAACAAGAAGAATGATTATAAAACGATATTTGCAAAGTCGCGTAATTTAATGTATATGCCAGAAAACTCGAGTATTTATATAAACTATGAATCTTTATCGGCATCATCGCGAGACGAGTTGGCGAAAGACATAGTCACATTTTGTGTGGAAAATGGAATAAAAGAAGTAGTTATTTTAAAAAATTGTTATAACAAAGAGATGATAGAAAAACTGGCAAAATATTTTAAAGAGAATAGTAAATCGATATGTGGAGATTTTAAAGTTTGTGTAGTAACGGGTGTACGAAGAGTGGAAGATATAGATGAAAGAAAGATCATTATGAATGATTTTCATATTTTACCCACGAGTGGACATGCTGGAATACGTAGGATGGTGAACAATATAAAAAAGTATTATTATTGGCCATCTATAGAAAAAGATATCGGAGAGTATGTGCGGAAATGTGATAAATGTCAGAAACAAAAGTATCAGAAAAATATTAGGGAACCAATGACCATAACAACCACAGCATCATCAGCTTTTGAAAAGATTTATTTAGATGTAGTAGGACCTTTTGATAGGGACGAATATGGGAATGTGTACATATTGACGTTGCAGTGTGAACTTACTAAGTTCGTTGAAGCCTATCCATTAAAAAACAAGTCGGCAAATGAGGTAGCAAGAGTTTTAGCAGAAAATTTTATTTTAAGATATGGAATACCAGAAGGCATTGCGACAGATAGGGGTTCTGAATTTATTTCAAAAGTTATGGTAGAATTATGTAGTATCTTGGGAATCAGGAAAACAACATCAACAGCGTATCATCACGAAAGTATAGGATCGTTAGAAAACGTTCATAAAACTTTAGGTGCATATTTGAGAATACAAACAAATAACAGTACAGCATCATGGAGTTCTTGGATTCCGTATTGGTGTTTTTCATATAATACAACAGTTAATACCGTAACCAAGTATACACCTTATGAATTAGTTTTCGGAAAGATATGCAGATTACCAAGAAATCTACAAGGAGCAAGTGTTGAACCATTGTATAATTTTGATAATTACCCTTTAGAATTTAAGTATCGATTACAAAGAGCTCAAGCTGATGCTAAACAAAACTTAGTAGCTAGTAAAATATTGAGGAAAGAGTGTTATGATAGAAATATAAATCCAATAACTTATAAAGAAGGTGATTTGGTGTTAATTAAAAATGAAACGGGTACCAAATTAGATTGTGTATATGACGGACCGTTTGTGGTTGTCAAGGATGAATCACCAAATGTTGTAATTAAGGATAAGTCGAATGTAGATAAAGTAGTGCATAAAAATAGGACTAAGTTATATTGTAAAAGGTAAAAAAAAAAAAAAAAGTATGCATTTTTTTTTTTTTTCCTTTGGAAGGGTGATGTGGTGTGGTCTATGATCACGTAGTGATTAGTTAGTATTGATAATGTTAAGATAAGTAGACGATAGGAATGCCTCGTACAGAATAAGATATTTAATAAGATAATAATTAGTTAAGATAAGCACGTAGCTTTTCCTTTGTATAAATAGCGTAGTATACTCAATAAAGGTGTGCACTTCTTAGTAGGTATTGGTTGCCTTGACCATACCTAGACATGTAGTTCTGTTGTTTTATTAACACGTCTACCCTCATCAACACCTAAGGACCCTGCCTGTCGGAAGGTTGGCAAGCCCAACATCACACAGCATTATTTAATGCACAGTTAATTCTATGATGCACACAGTTAAAGTCTCTTTTATTTTTTAAAAACATTCTTTTTAATGTTGAAAGATTAGGACATCCCTTTTCACCAAGATCAATCACTTTACAGTTCGTGCATAATTCTTGAATCCACTGTATTTTTTCCAAACCCTTGGTCATTATTTTCTTATTCTCGAGATATAATACTACGATGCGTTGAAATTCTTTATAATCGATGTAGCCCTCACTCCAGTAAATTCCTCGATTTCTTTCTATCCATCTCACTTGCTTCTTTTCTTCTTTAGACAAATAATGAAACGGATATGGTGGTTTTACTAAGAATGTTTGGGTAAGTTCCTGACTTACAATGGCCACTTCCTTCACGATAAAATTATTTTGATTATCTTTAAATCCTTGGAGGTCAACTATGATGGTATCTGCGTTCATGATATCTTCTTTACGATGTTACTTAATGGCTTGTATTCAACAATGCAGTCATTCAGAATGAGACAATAAGCTGCAGTTTGATCTGGTAGTTCCGAATCACTCTCAATTTCTACTCTTACATCTACGACAGGACCCGCCTTTAGATTATCTGCTTGTCTAGAGCAATCGACTACAAACAGCGGTGCTAAATCTTTAAACTGTTTCTCACTTAACAAGGGTTCTGGACGGCGTCCGTAATACGACTGTTGAAATCTGACGTATTGCTCATATAATAATGCAATTCTGTTATTAGCGAAGTTCACATTAAGACTTTCATATGGAAAATAAGTTGAATTTAGGTACACTTTTACGTCACGAACATTGCAGTGATCGAATTGAGACATGTCAGAACTTGCACTATTTTTCCTATTTGTCTGTAAGCCTATAATGACGTATCTTGGTTTTTCAATTTGAGATGCAGTTTTGATAGACCACGTATGCTTTGTAGTTTTAGGTAAAGCTGGATATTCGTAGAGATCCCAATTTCTGTAAATCATCTGGAGCGGACGATCTTTTTCTAACAGTTTTAGCAAAGAAATTTTTTCTTTATCTGATACTTTAACATGTGGTACGCGCCATATGATTTTGTTGATGTGAACGTCATCCACTACTTCGCCGGTGCTAAGTTTTACAGCGTTCAAATTAGTGTTACTTCGTAACAGTACCAGTTCGTGTCTACTATTTATGATGACTTTTTTAAAATCTTCAGCGAAACCGAGGATATTGCGAAGTGGGATAGAAGCAGAAAAACTTCCTCCATGATTATTTTTTATTCCATCGATATTCCAACCCCAGGCGTTAGACATCTTTGATTCGCCCTCATTCATTGATATTAACGATTTTATGGTTGTAGTTATACCAGCATTTTTTATTTTATCTATCTCTACTCCATTTAGCTCATACCTAATATCTTGAAATAAGTAAAGTAGAGCATTGTTGGTGAAATGGACACTAGTAGCTTTGTCTTTCGTATCCTTCTTGCTAACTATAACGGTTCCTTCCAAATATAAAGTGCTAGCTGATGGTAATATGTACAGGTCCTGTTGATTGATAGGTATGCGTATTTCATCATTTCTATTAAAACTTGTTACGTAGGGTTTGTAAGAATGAAATTCAATTCCTTCTATTGCAGTGTCGTAAGTCGGAGTGGATAAAACGTCTAATATATTCATTTTAGTAATCCGATTGCTTTAAGGAATGCCTTATTATCTTTAGTTAATTTTATTTTCTTCTTAGAGCGTGGTCTTGTATGGTGAGTAGCTCGAGTAGAACTGATATTTTTAACTTGTTGAGGTACATATTTATTGTAGTCAATCATTTTTTCGTCTAAGATGCAAATACAGCTGCACTTCTTCACCACGTAAATTTATTAAGCGATTCCTTATGTCTAATAGCCTAATATGAATACAGCTTATATTATTTTGATTTATCGGAAAGTATATTGCGTTCTTCGGTATTTCTATGATCCTATATCCAGGTGGCACGTTGAGTGCAAATTCGTGAATAATGTGACTTGGTTCACCGTTTATAAACGAGCCGCTTACAATATCACATTCAACCCTGATCACAGTCGTAGGTAAAATGTTGACTGGAAACTGTGATACATGCCATTTATTACCTTTTAAAATCTGCTTATTAAATCCTAACAGTCTTCTGAAAGAGCTTTCTTTGCTAAAATCAATGTCTTTTGTACAGAAAATAGTAGTTTTTAACGTATTATTATTGCATAGTAGTTTTATTGTTGCATCCTTAATTTCAGATTTTAAATAATCACTGATATCTTGCAATTCATATGTACCTTCCGGTATTTCAATAACTTCGTTGGAACCGTAGTAGAACTTGTTATTCGTTTTGTCAATGTTGGGAATAGAATTAAATGTTGAAAAATGCAATAAGGCGCACTCATAAGCTCCATCTAGTTGCAACGTATTTGGATAGTATGTAGATAAATTTGACGAATTTCCAGTTATTGACAAAGTGAGTGACATTGTGGAAATGATTAAAATTAAAGAAAAACATACATTTTATATTTTTTTATTCCAAAAAGTCATCAAATACTCTAAACATAAGTGACCACAATTTACTGCATTGAATCTTTGATATCTTGTGTAATTATAATAAACATTACAATTCTTAAAATATCGCATTAATTCTGTTGGAGGTTTTAAATCTCCATAGCTATCAAAATATTCACAATGCTTGTATAATTTAACATAAGCTACCCAATGAGTTCCTTCGTTCTTAGAATCGTCTAAGTTTACGATAGCGCATTCAATTTTTTTCGGCTTCCTTGGTAACTGATCCTTCATGTAGATTCCCCGGAAATATGGGATGTCTTTTGCATACTTTTGAATATCTACATTAGTCAGAGGACGATTGGGTAGCATACTTTTTAGTTTTTTGATGGTTTTATAAACAAACCTTTGCCATTTTTGTACGGCTTAATGTATAAACCCTTGCCCACCACTAAGCCTTCCATAACCTTATTGTGTCGTTCTGTTTCTCGTAAATTTTGCTGAGCTGCTTTGTAATCATTCACAGTTTTTGCAATACCAGCGGCACCACCAGCTAAAGTTCCTAAAGCTGATAAACCAGCGAAAATAGGGATTAGAGGCAAAACCCCTCCAGTCTTTGGCAAAGGTATTACTCGCGGTACTCGAATTCGATTAATTCCTGGAAACATTTTTTTTGCTGCTAAATAAGCAACTTTAATCAAAGTTTTACTATTCTTGGGTTTCATTTTTTTAATTTTTGATCTAATTTTTGAAACCAAGCTTCTAAATGTTTTTACACCGGAACCAGACTTCAGTTTTGCTTTCATAACCTTGCTCACTAGCCATGAGCTTAACTTTTCACCTTTTCCCGCATCTTTTGATTTAAGTCTTTGTTTAGCCATGTTGAGTAATTGTAAGTCAGCTTTGTGACGATGGGATAGATCTGTATGATTTGCGTAAGCAATGTCGTGGTGCATACAAGCTTCGTCTAGCTTATTCACGCCTCGATCACCTCGCAACAATCGTTTTTGAAGTTTAGTTCCTGGTCCGCAATAATTGTATCCGGGCAAATGAACTTCGAACGGTAGATTATTAATTATGTTATTTACTAGTCCACCACCTTGCATTACTTTAAGTGTACTGATACAAATATTACATCTGTATTATTTATATATTTTAACTCATTATTGCAGCTTTATCAATCCAACTGTTTTCTTCATCATTCAGACCTAACCACTTCACGAACAGTTTACGTCCTCTTCTTTTTAAAACTTTTTCTATCAAATAAACATCAGAATAATTAGATTTCTGAAGTTCTTGCTCATAAAATGCCCCCAATATTATTTTTTTTCGCTGATCTTCTATGTGGTATGTTACTGGTATGGTTTTATTAATCTTTTTAATAGTAAATAATTCAGTTGACCAATTGGGGGTGTAACCTTTCTCGAAATTGTGTTTGTATTTACTGATGCGTACATAATCGCCTACTTTAAACTTAGGTTTCTTTGTATGGAGAGAAGATATTTTCTTTAATGTTCTGTTAATATTTTCTTTTATATCGTGTTCATTATATTTATTTACTTCAGCTGGTTTATATTTAATAGTCTGATGCTTTGTATTATTATATGTCTTCAATATTACTTCTAACGGTTGTCCTAACCATTTGTAGTTTCCGTTATAGCTAAAAGATTTATATAACTTGTTTTTAATAGTTCTTATTAGTCTTTCAACAATCGAAGCTTTTTTGGTTGAAAACGTTGAGTAATGGTTAATATTGTTCGTCTTCATAAGATTCTGAAACGTATTGTTATAAAACTCGGTCCCCATATCCGTTTGTAAATTAACAGGTCTGCGATTACTATCAATCAATATCCTTTCAAATGCATGAGTAACATCTTGTTTATTTTTTGATTTCAATGGTTCCGCCCAAGCATACTTTGAGAAGCAATCAATAACCACTAGCACATAATTGTAACTTTTATTATACTTTTTCAAGTTTTGCATGTCCATCAGATCGGCTTGCCACAAATCATCGATTCCTTTTAAAATAACTGAACGCCTCAGGAAATTTCTTCGTGCGGCTTTATGTATTTCATTAACTATTTGCTGTTTTGCCATTAGGGAAATTTTTAATTAACTTATCTACCTCTGCTTTAGTATAAAACTTGTCTTCGAAATGAGTCAAAACGTCTGATGACTTTGTTTTTAAATAAGACTTAACTGCATTTTGCCCATCTATTATAATTTGAGAACGTAATGAAGAAATCAGTCTATTGAATTCTTGTACTGTCTGAGCATTCATTCGATCTACATAATCCTTGTTCACAGCTTCGTCTCCTTCTACAGGAGATCTTATTCCTTTCAATCTAATTGTTTTTAAATCATAGTCTCCCGTTTCTGACTTGCACAGGGCGTTCTCATTAAAGTCAAGTAACTCTGTTAAACGTAATCTTTTATGAACGTGATGTCCAAATTTGTCTACGTTCATATTTAGGTGTATATTGATGAAAGGTTAACAATAAAATGAATACATTTTTTAAAATCATTTATTTATTATTTTATTTTCACGCAATTCTTCAATGATAGATATAATTTCATTGTTAACTCCAGTGTTACCAGCATCTCGAGAAGCTATCAGTAATTTTAACCTATCCACTAGCTCATTTGGATCATCCCAATATACAAAATCTGTGTTCTTTTTCCACATTTTTGTCAATGATAGTCCTTTTCCCTTCGGAATACTGTCTTGGATGGTACTTTGTAGTTTAAAAAGTGGCTTAATAACTTGTAAATATTTCTGCCCCTTATTACTTTTTATTGGTTTACCGGAATCATAGTCTCGTCGATGAGCATTTGTATCGAGTAGCATTGACTTATAATGTTGCATATCCCTGTCGGTTACCAAACTTAAATCTACATCTTTCTTTAGCAACAATTGTTTTAAACCAGGTGTATTTTGATATTTGTGTCCAGACACATTAATATATTCATCGTTGATTGTTATGCGAGCTGAACCTAGCATCAAGTTCCCATCCACCACTCTGACACCATATGGGACCCCGGCAAGTGCTTCTGAGGTTATTGACCAAGATGATGTATCACCCTGTTTATTTTCAACCAATGATTGAAACGAACAATCACTGTCCTTGTCGGATTCATAGTCACCGTCGACTTTACTCAGGTTTTCTTTCTGAGAAGCTGAATCAATAAATGAAATATCTGCTTCTTCATTTCCCGTAGCATATAAACGAGGAGGTTGCATGCTTGCATTTGCAATTAGGTTGAGAGGTTCTGTTACAGGCTTGAACATTGACTCCAGTGTCTGATTATTATCAATCTCAATGTCTTTCATCTTTCGTATTTTTTTCTTAACAGCTTCTGCAGCATCAACAATTTGTTTTTTTAATGTTTTTTCCATTTTTATATCTTGATAGGTTAAGCGTTGTTTAACGAATAATAATATTTCTGTGGTAAGATACTTAAATATTTATGATCTTAATCAAAGATTACAAAAGTGTCAAATTTATTTCTGTAACATCCTTTATTTTTGGAACAATCCTTATTAATGACTATATAATTGAAAGGTTCACTCCATATTTTTGAACACATTTCACGGAATTCGCTCCATGACATATCAGTGTTGACATGTTCTTCATAAATATGTTTCAAATTAATTTCATCTTGTTTAAAAAGTATAATTAAGTTAGCATTGTCCCGAACTAACTGTTTAGGAATTTTAGTATATGTTTGGTTAAGATAAAAACAATCAATACATTTATGTCTTCCCATCGCAAAGTAATCACGCATATTGTTTTGGTTTTCGCAAGCAACATCATCAAATATGATCACAGAATTAGGTTTTGCCTCCTGGACACTCAGTACTTCCTCATTACCATGATATTTCTGGAATGATACACCAGGAACTCGTTGCAAAACTTGTTCTAAAAAAATGTATTTGGGTTGATGCAGAGTTTTCGAATAAACATAAACATTTTGAAATCTTAATCCATTCTCATGTATGAGAAGACCTATTAACAAATTAGTTTTTCCAGAATTGGAAGGCCCGCAAATAATGCAACGTACAGAGTTGGGTAGCAGGTCTCCATGACGAGAACCAGTATTTCGAGGCTCAATACAAACTGTATTCACATTTAATGATTGTGGCTGTTTGACAAACTTCATGGTTACTACATGAAACGAACAGACTAAAAATGACTCAATTAATTTGTTACATTCACATTTATAAGCAACATTACGCCAGCAAACACTAAATAGTCTGTTCTCATGCTCGTTTTAGTTTTAAACTAATAACCAATTGGAATGGCGCCCAATCCGTTTGCTGATCGAACAAGGTAATCCATTTATATTATTGGGCATTCTAATCCACCGAGAGCGACGGAGGCGAACGGAGTGAGCCGTAGGAACGGAAGGTGGATTAGAATGCCCAATAATATCCTACTTAGGCCTATTTGAAATAAAAAAATTTGAGTTTGAGTTTGAGTTGAGTTTGAGTCTAGCTATGATTCGATTGAGCCAGTAGCTTCAACTTCACGTTCTACACCTCCAACTTCTTTGGAACTTCCTAATGATACCAATATCAGCTCAAATAAAGGACGGAAAAGAAAATCTGCACCCAATAACTGGTTGCGTAACAAGGCAAAAATCCTAAGAAACTCTGGTTAGTCATATATATCCAATTCTAAAAAGGGAAATACCGTTACCGTACCGCCTGCAAGGTCTCTAAAAACACCATGTACTGATAAATGCAAACAAAAATTTACACAAAATATTACAGAATTAGAGAAGAAAGAAAGAAAGAAAGAAAAACCATTTATTTAACACACAAATGACGCAGAAAACAAACACACACAAATACAAACAAATAAAACAATGGACAAAACAAACAGTGAAACAAAAAAGAAAAACGCTGCAGCTGCGTCACTTATGCGTGAAAAGGGGCAACGCTCAGCATAATGCTGTATCTCGCACACGCAGGCACGAGACAACAGCGCTGGTTTTCAGCGCTGACCCACCACATGACTTGCCTCGGGACTATACAATCAAGACGCCGTTTCGGCACGAATCCAGTAAATAAATAAATATATATATATAATTAGTAAAATAACAGACAAGTAGTAAAAAGTTAATAGTCACAATGAATAAAAAACAAACCATAGACAAAGCAAAACACAATACGAGAATATCAAGAAAAGACATAGACAAAAACTTGTGAATAATAGATAGTGAGTGTCTCAGACCATAGACAGCGCGGAAAGTGAAGGAAGTGTCAGTAATGTGTCAAAGATTGTGTTATGCAATTATGATGGCGGAAATTGTATCAAGTGATGTAATAAGTGTATTGTGTTGTGATGTTGTGAGTGGATATGTTTATTGTGTGAATCATGAGTATTAGTGTGGTGTGGGGCGAACATGTTAAAGCTAACCCGTAGCGGATGTCCATGCGATACATATGTATGAGATGCTTTCCAAGGATAATTCAAGGTAAGAACAAAATATACAGCGCAAAGAAATTTTTGAAAGCTTTTGGGACATGGGAGATCTGCAAAGGCAACGGGAGTTTATTTTACGCCATCTTTCCGTCATTGAACCAAGATATTCATACAAGATGCATAACAGTAACCGGGGGAAAAACAATGCTTTTTATTTGACCATTGATAATGAGAGAATTCGAGTGTGTAAAGTATTTTTTAAAGCTACGCTAGATATAACCACTCAAGCGTTCGCGTGCGACACCTGTCAACACCTCGTACAGTCAACCGCATATCAGTGGAAACACATTGACCTTGAAAACTTTAAAAGATGAACATAGGAAACGTGTAAAAGAGATAGTTGTATTTCTCAATGTTCTGTATCTAATTTGTTGTGCTGCAAGGTGGTCACGTGATGTTGGTAGGGTCTGGTCTACGCCTTAGCGTGCGTGGTTGCCATTACGCACGTTCAAAGCGGCAACGTCGCCTAAATACATAACCTGTTATAGTACGCGCCAAATAAACTTGCAATAAAGGTCATTCAACCGCCCTGCCGTCAGGGGCGCATCACCTGTCCGCCATTTTGTAACACTGTCCTTCCGTCATTCCGAATTTGGAATGCGCTTGTCTGCCCATATTTGAACTAAAAACGACTGATCATAATTTTGACCAAAGGTTTGTAATCCTTTGCGACAAGGACGCCTCTTACCACGATACACTTGTATTGATCGTGTTAGCGACACTGCCCATACATTTTTTTCGTATCGTTTTGAAATATTGGGATACATTAGTAGAAGGAGGTGAACAAACTTTATTGCACGCTTATTTGGCGCGTACTATAGTTTGTCCAAACTTTTAACTTTCCACTGCCGCACCGCCTTTGTGCGTGTGTTTAAATTTGTTATTAATTTAATTTAAATTTGTTATTAATTGTATAATTTAAATTTTGCTCTCATTTTTACAAACTGCAGTTCTATATTAGGGAGCACATTGATGAACATAAATAGTGCTAATAATTATAGTTTACTTACTCATTTAAAACATAACATAAGCAATAAGTTTACATTATTGTTATATCTGTTTTTTTCCGGTGAATGTTTCGGCTGTCGGTGAAATATATTATGTATTATTTTACTTGCATTTTCTGATCTTGTCATTCGGTAATAATGTATCTATCTCAAAGTATTTTTCGACGTTATTGTTTAAATCTTACAATTTGAATGCAATCAGAAATGTTATTTTAAAGGACATTGTCGGGGTGTGGGATCAAAGTTTGCTCAGCAGTGGGAGTAGTTCCAGTTCCCGAGAAATTTTGGCAAGACTTTTCTTCCGAATAAGTCTTATATTATATTGTCAATCTCAATGTTCAGGGTCTGGCTGTCTATCCAAAAGTGGAAAATTTTAATTTATTAACTGTTCGAGCGAAGAATAATAGCATTGTCCTTTGCATTTAGAAGTTCATCGGGTTAAATTTTAATGCAAGAACTTTTGGAGTTATTCAAGGATAGTCATTTTATCTTTAGTTATGTGCCTCGACTTCGTGAAATGAAAACCTTGCAAGTGTAATAAACTTTTTAGAAGGAAGATAAAGGATGTTCCTGGCGTTATTATCTCCTAGACACACAATAAAAACGACCTAGTTGACTACCGGATCCCCTAAAAATTTTGGATGCATTGAGGTTTTAACTCAAATGGAGCCCATAGTATCAAGTCAGGTATTTATTTTAACTTTACACAACCAATAAAATGTCAGTAACAATAAAACAAATGTGTTAAAACAAAGAATCATATTTATTTATCCAATAACACACAAAATAATATTACCTAAACACAAATTAGGAATGTAAAACAATAGTAATAATAAATGTTTATTGACCAAAAATCATTACAACGGGATGGCCTCATAGCCTTCTTCTTAGTTACTTACCTATTTATATGTTTAAGTAACTTAATAGTGTCGTTATCAAACAGTTCTGCTTTATTAAAAAACAGCTTAGAAATGAGTCAAAATGTATGTTACGAAACAAACAACACAATTAAATACTTATTTATTTATATACAGTCTTGACCAAAAGTATTGTGCATTTTACAAATTTCGCTCGATCACGGTAATTATGGGAGAAACCCGAATCTATTGTTGAAGTATTCTTTTGTCGGTTATCTACAAAGATTTTAAAACAATGACTTATGCCGCAGCCGGCAATAAAACACCTGGGTGCAATAAAATGTGTCTTTTACAATTTTTGTATTTATTTTTTAGTTCGCTACCATGTCATGGGTGCTCATTACTTTTGGCCAAAGCTGTATGTATAAACTAAAATATAACAATAGAAAAAAACAACATCAAGTATCAAATAGAACAACTAACGCAACAATAAAATAATAAAATGTGAGGTAAAAAAACACAATCGAAACTTAATATTTACGTAAATAGAGTTCAGATTGAAGTCGTATCACATGAAAACAATGTCAAAGTCGTTTCAAGAGAAAAACCATTTACATAAAAAAAAAACTATTCGTAAATAAAATAACCATAAAAACTATTTTAAAAAAACGTAAATAAAAATAAACACTCCGCTTTTTGCTAGACGAAATAATACTCGATATGATATTACCATTGGGAGATGTTTTGTTTTTAACACCCGTTAAGAAAATATAACTCAAACAACAGCTTTCCTCGAGCTCAGACTGTCATCAGAAGAACACAACAAGAATGCAATATATAGTGGATAATCAGCATACGGCAGTCAATGCGAGGAAAGAAGAAATGAGAAACATTTTAAATACAATATCAAACACTAATATTTGGTGTAGCCACCATTAGCATTTAATACTGCATTTAATCTGTCCCTCATTCCTGTGACCATATTCCAGCACATTTCTCTGCCCCGCATGGACTCCCATGTACTGAAAACCAGTTGCCTCAAGTTTTCGTTGTTGCGCACTTCTGACGGATCCTAATTAAGAACCATCTGTCCCCAGAGGTTCTCAATTGGATTCAAATCTGGACTCTTGGAAGGCCATCGAATGAGTTCTATGTCGTTTTGGGTTTGGAGCCACTCCTGAACCGCCCGCGAGCTGTGGACTGATGAGTTATCTTGGCACAGGTATATTGTGCCCTCTGGGTAGTGCGTTCGCACAGTCGGCACCATCGTATCACGCAGCACCTCTATATATTGTGCTGCGTTCATACGCCCAGACACTTCCACTAGCTCGCCGGGGCCCGCAGAGCTCATCCACCCCCAAAACCCCAAACTCAATCGGCCGCTTACCCGGCGAGGTAAAACATTAATGGGTTCATATCGAGTATTACCTCGTCTATACAAAATTTTGCGACCGTCCTTGTCACTTTTAGATGTTTTTTCGTCCACAAAAATAACTATGTTGTCCTCCCAATCAAAATTATAATATTCCAGGCAGAAGCTGATTCGGTCCTGCTTATGTGCCTCGGTTAGCGGCAGCTTACGCGCAGGCTGGCGGCACATCATGCCAGCCGCTTTCAGTCGCCTCCGAACCGTATCCATTGAAATCTGTTAACAATAATTAACAATTACATTAACAAAGTTACCTAAATAAGGTAATAGACACGTAACACCTTATAAAAAATAATTTAATATAACTTGCAATTTAGGAATAGGAAATTATATTCATTTTTCTCATTTGCTAAACTATGTGTTCTATGTGAGTGCTACAGCACCGCGTGGCCGCGCTGTTGCCGCTCTTATTGCTGGTGAGTGAACCAAACCGGTTTATGCAATTCTATTCAGTTTCCAGCTTAAGAGCGTGTACGCTCGGCGCGCGATGTCAACTTTAGGTAATTGAACGCAAAAAACCGCGCAGACTAGCGTCGCGGCTGTGTGCGTGCCTATCATACTTCACGTATAGTCACACAAACCATTTTGATCCTTTCGAGTGAAATTGGTAGAACAAAAAATATATTATTTAGTAAATAGTTAATAGCGGGAAAATAGTGTAAGTCTATGGATGTCTAAAATATAAAAGCATGAAAATAAGTCGTGTATACTTACACTCTTTTGCAAAAAAAACGGGCACCAACGAAAACCTTGGTTTTGAGGACTTTCTGTATATTACATACAATTTTCAACAGTACTAAATAGTCGACTGATGATTAATGACAATGTTAAGAGTTTCTGTATTTTAACCGATTTCAAAAAAAGAAAGGAGGAGGTTTCAATTAGATTGTTTTGTGATTGTTCTCAATTTGATTGTTCTCGATTTCTCAAAGACGCCTGGACCGATTTGAAAAATGAAAAAAAAAAATTATAGCTCGATTGGTAACAGACATATGCAATAAGTGATTTCTAGCCTAAGGAGTCCACAATATTGGATTTAGACTCGCGACACATTTTTTTTCGAGTTATTCATAGCAAGCCCTTTCATTTGATACCCATATCGTAGAAATGCATTAAAAACATTTTTTTCTCCATCTTGGGTATACCGCCATATTGGATATAGAATCATACATTGTCATTAAAACTGAACATTCAAACAAAATTTCAACTCAATCGATAAAAAAAAATATGCTTCAAAATTGAGCTTTAAATAAAATAGTAATGTATCAAGATTTGTTGGTCGCGCTTGAAATGTACTCTATTCTCGGTATCCACGGCAGAGGATTCACCCTACGCGATGTGACGGAGCGACACGTCCTCTCTCTGAGAAGCCTTGCGGCGGTCTGGTTTGAGTTGACTCGCGTGCAGCGTTTTATAGTAGTTTTTAAATAATTTATAAAAAAATAAAAACGAGAGATTAAATTATAATATAAAGTTTATGTTTTAAAGAAAGAGTTATATTACTATATTAAATAATTGTTATATTAAATTAAGTAAGATAGATAGGTAAAAAAAGCATTTGAAATTCACAATTTTTCACATTGTTAAAATATTTTTTTCTGAAAGATAGAGACCTAAATCAAAAAATGTTTTCAACTAACTATAGGCATGGGGATTTCGTCTATGAGTAAAAAAATTAATATGATTAGATTTGCCACTGTTTTCACATGAATTTAAGCTTCGAAATAGACGCTGAACGGGAATTTTATAAAACATCTCTTACGTTATAGGGGTTTTAAGTATTTAAACTACACAAATTGAAATTTATGTTCAATTAACTATATAGACAGTGAAATTACCTTGCGTTATTAAAAAATAACATAGTTATAGGATAAGTAGTTACTGAGAAACAGTGGTTTGAAAAGTACCATTTTAGGCCAAATGGCGCGCGGTTGACGTACACGCTCTTAATACCATTAAGTTTGTTTGAAATGTATCGTTTTTGTTTTTAAGATTTTTTATTGCTTAAAATTATTCCTGAGAACTACCTATAGTAATATATTCGGTGGGTGCAAACTCGGTCATAAATCAATTGAATCCTAGTGTTGGACAACCTCGGCGCGAGCGCATGGACTCATAATAAAAGGCAGGAGTTGTAATCTTTTGTATAAATTATTTAAGTTATTAAATGTGTCTTCAAAAATTACGTTTTATCTAAATCTTAAGAAAATAAAAGTCAAGCTTTTCGGCTCCAGCCGAAATCTGTTGCAAAATGGGCGATCGTGGCGCGTAGTTATGAGATTCCTGTTCTTCATCCGACATTATAATGAAACAAATTGACTAGAACAAAGGTTTAGAAAAGTTTATTGAAGAAACTTTTAATAAATTATTATTCGAAATTAAACCAAAAAGAGAATAACCTAACAATAATGATTAACAATGATAATTATTAAATAATGATCAACAAAAATAACAATTTACGAAAGCAAATTAATTAGCATCAAATAAATGAATCAACGTAATTTATCAAAAGAAAGAAAATATAAAACAAAAATAACAAATAGTAATTTAACTACAGTGTCGTTAAACAATTGAATTAATTATATATATTGATCCTGGCCGATTTCGGCCACAGCGACTTGGATCTGCGCTTAATTTTGAGAGCTTCGCTGGTGTGCTCTCCAGTGACTGACAAAGCCAATTTTTGCAGTGAATGTCCGTCCACATTCACTGCAAGTCAGCACTCCTCCGATATAGGTGTATTGTATGGCCGCGGGTGGTCGGGCCTTCAGCTCATCTCGCCTAGCGTCGAGCTGTTCTCTCCGCCGGCTCTCAAACTCGCACACCTTGTCCTTAATAGTCCGCCTCCATTTGGTCCTATCTGCCGCCATAGCCTCCCAGTGTGACGGATCTAAGTCACATCTCTTCATGTGGCGTTTCAGCACATCTTTGTACCGCAGACGTTGACCACCCTGCTTACGCTTGCCAGTCTCCAGCTCTGAGTAGAAGACGCGCTTTGCTACTCGGGCATCTGACATTCGGGAGACATGACCAGCCCAGCGCAGCTGTCGACGCATTAGATAGGCCTCAATACCGCTGACATTAGCGCGTCTAAGTACTTCCGTGTTACGAACACGGTCCGACCACTGGATGCACATAATGTCACGTAGGCATTTTAGATGGAATCTATCTAATGTCCGAATATGCTCGCGGTATAGACACCAAGTCTCAGAGGCATATAGGAGATTTGGCAGAACTATTGCCATGTACACAGCTACTTTTGTAGAGAGCTTTATGTCATGTGAGCGGAACACCTTGGCACGAAGTCTACCAAAAGCTGCAGCAGCTGCTCCTATTCGGCTGTTGACTTCGTTATCAAGGAGACACCTGGATGTTATGGTGCTGCCAAGATATTTGAATTGGTTTACTTGCTTAAGCGAGACATCTCCGAGTCTAATGTCAACTGGGGCACTGTTCACAGTATCAAGTGCCATGACTTCGGTTTTCTTGACATTTATCTTCAGGCCAAATCTGCTGCATGCCTGCAGTAGTCTCGACATAAGCCTCTGCAGCCCATCTGGGGATTCCGCCACAAAACATAAGTCATCTGCATACATCATCTCAGTGATAGTCGCGTGAGACACTCTTGTGCGAGCCTTGAGTCTATTTAGGTTGAAGACACCACCGCCATCGGTACGAAAACAAATACGGATACCTTCGGACAGAGTCTGCAAGGCTTCCCGAACGACAACTGCAAAGTACAGGGCAAAGAGAGTTGGAGCGAGCACGCAGCCCTGTTTCACACCGCAGCTCACTTTAAAGAACTCCGAGTCCTCGCCCTGCACACTGACACAACAGCGCATGTCATCATGCAGAAGTCGTATCATTCTTATAAACTTGTCCGTGCATCCAAGTTTCGCTAGAACCACCCATAAGGCTTTGCGCGGCACCGAGTCGAAAGCTTTCTCCAAGTCAACAAAGCAAAGAAACAATGGTTGACTCTGCTCACGACTCTTCTCTAGAAGTTGACGGATAGAGAAGATGGCCTCACACGTACCTCGATTCGGCCGGAAGCCAAATTGGGTTTCAGGCAGTATGTCTTCAGACAAGGGCATCAAGCGGTTCAGTAAAATTCGTGCAAAGGTTTTGCCTGGAGAGGTCAGGAGAGAGATACCTCTATAGGAGTTGCAGTCAGATTTGTCGCCTTTGTTCTTGTACAAGGAGCACACCCGAGAGACTCGAAACTCATCAGGTACTCGCTCCTCGTTCCACATCTTTGCAAAGAGTTTCCAAATGGTCTCATGCAACTCCGCACCCCCATATTTCAGCAACTCTCCAGGAACATTATCAATGCCGACCGCTTTTTTGTTCTGTTGTTGTTGAACGGCAACGATGACCTCACGCAGGGTCAGTGGATCGTCTAGCTGCTTGACAGTGGGCAGTGATGCCATCGAGCAGATAAACGACATGTCCACAGCTCTATCGACATTGAGCAAGTCGTTGAAATGCTCTGCCCATCTCTTAAGTACGTCCTGCTTGTTGGTCATTAGCTGTGTGCCGTCATGAGATCTTAAGGGTACTCTTGTACGACTGGTTTTACCGACCAGTTTGCGAACCTCATCATAAAACGCACCTAGCTGTTTCGTGTCAGAGAGCCACTGCATACGTTCGGCCTTTTGACGCCACCACTTGTCTTTTATTTCCCGTACATATCTCCGCAACTCGGCTCCACTTTGCTTAACACGCTCCGCTTGTTGATCGTCCCTACATTGACGTAGTATGGAGCGGTGATTCTGGATAGCTTTTGTTAGTATTTTATCATTTTCATCAAACCAGTCTTCGTGTCTACCAGGTTTGACACCCAGTGTCTGCGAAGCACTAGCGATTAATCCGGTCGAGAGGGTATGCCAGTTAGCTACAGAATCACCATGCTCAACGTCTATTAGCTGGATCGCATCACTAATTGCCTGTATATAGTTGTCGCGTACCTCCAAACTTTGAAATTTTTCCAAATCTAGGCACTTAGGCTTCACTCCATGAGATCTGCGAGGAGGATATAAACGAAGCTTCATCTTGGTGACAACAAGACGGTGGTCCGTGGAGCACATTGCATTAGCATCACGCATAACACGTGTAATCTGTACTTGGGAAATGTCTCTTTGCCGAACGATTATGAAATCAATCAGGTGCCAATGCTTTGATCTCGGATGCATCCAGGTAGTTTTATATTTAGCCGGGAGTCTGAACATGGTGTTGGTGATGGCCAGTTCGAATTCGGCACAGAGAGATAGCAGGAGTTGTCCATTACTATTCATGTTACCGACACCATGTCTTCCCAAGACCTTTGGCCAAGCTTCAAAGTCACGTCCGACTCGCGAATTGAAGTCACCCATCAGAAGTATCTGTTCCCTTTGGGGAATTTTTGATAGGGTTTGCGTAACTTCTTCGTAAAACTTGGCCTTGGTTTCATCATCCTTGTCGAGCGTTGGTGCATAAACACTGATGATATTAAGGTGATTGCCATTATCGAGGTGTAGGCGCAGCGTGGTGACGCGGTCCGAGATGTGGATAGGATACTCCTCTAATTTAGCTGCTATATGGTTGCTGATCGCGAATCCAACCCCGGATCTTCTAGGCTCTGAGGACGGAGTACCTTTCCAAAAGAAAGTATATCCGCCCAAGCGCTCCAATCTCTCCCCCTCGTCTGCCAAGTGAGTCTCACTAAGAGCAGCGATGTGCACACCGTAGCGTCGGAGTTCTCTCGATACGAGAGCGGTTTTACGAGGAGGACACAGGCTACTTTCGCGATCAAGGAGGGTTCGCACATTCCACGCTGCAAAGGTCATATTATTAATTTTAACGGGTTTCCGTCTGAGATTATTATGTATCTTTCGACCACGAGTTATTGATGCAGAGACAGCCGTGGTTACTCTCTCTTTTTATACAGGGTTAAGCCTTTTTTAGGACACCTTTTCTAGTCCCCTCCCCGGATTGGGGGAAGCAGGGCCTCTCTAAATAGAGCTGCTTCGTCACCCAGGGAGCTGCCGAATTGCACTGTTAACCCAATGCAGTGCAAAGCGACCATCTACCCTAGGTCGCCTGCGTGTAGACATCAGACAAAGCCAAGTTGGCATCACAACCGGACCTCTCTACCTCTGCCCATCGCCGCAGGGCTAAATCGGAGTCCATTTGGCAGACCAAGTCAATTGCGCAGGAGATATTAAAGTGCACGAAACGTAGCAACGACAGTGTGTGCGCATACACAGGTGCACTCTTATCTCTACCTCCCTGTATCCAATGGAACGGTAAACCGCCACAATTGGAGAAAGGTAGAGACGTCCCTAGGCGTTAGCATGGCCTCTAACGCGAACCATGAGCCATGAGAAGGGCTGTGCCTAGCCGGGATCGCCAGTGGATCTTAGCAGGAGGCATCTGCTTGGGATTTGAGATTGAGGGAGAGGAGGGTAGGATACCTAAAGTAGGAAAGTATTGAGTAAATATATCGACTCAGGCGTGAACTACGTCACAATTAGAGTTGAGAACAGCACCGCAGTCGGACAAAAAGTGTCTTGCCATGCTGAGGTAGTCGCTGCGCCCCCGCAAGGGGGCGCGGCTGGCGGGCCACGGGGCTATGCCCCTTTCCCGCGGGATCCAACCGCTGCCCGTTACTACGGGCAGGTCCTTGGATTGCCGATGTAGGCGCGGCAGGTTAGGACAGCATTTGTGCGACGCTGCCCTATGTGTTAATATGTCGTGTGTTTGTTTGCAGGTGCGCTGGCGGCAGCACATTGCCGCTTCTTCACGGCATCTCGGCGGTCAGTCCCCGCCAGGTGAGACCCCCGGTTACCCGGGGGAGGCCCGGCGGGTGACGACCAGCGACAGAGACGCCGGCTCTGCGCCCCTGCACAACGGGTATGCTAGACCCGCGACTGTAACGCTTCCAGAGCTAGCCGGTCACGCTCCAGCCGACGGGCCGATTATGTATGTATGAGCGGCTTGTATGTGTGTGTACCGCCGCTCAGTGAGTGCGCCACCGTGTGCGCGCTTGCGCGACACGGTATTGCGTGAGTACAATGTTGTGGAGTCGTGATTGTGTGGCGGTTTGCGTCGTGCCTATATTAACCTAGAACACGACGCTCGCCGAATGTATATCGTGTATGTGGAGTGTCTGTTGTGTGAGCTGGCTGCGTGTAGATGGGTGCAGCCAGCTCGGGTGTCGTCAGTCCGGTGGTGGCGGCGCGTCCGGCAGGAGGTCGCGCGGTAAGGCCTTAGCGTCGGGCGCGCGTCAAGCAGATGCGTCTGCACGCGCGAACATGCCCTCGCTGAGCCGGCGCACGAACTCGTCCAGGCTCTCTATCTTAAGGTCCCGCTGGAGGACGTCGTTCCTCACATAGCGGGGAGCTTGTGCGATGAGCCGCAGGCATGCGCTCTGCTGTGAGCGCAGCGTCTTGCGGCTCCTCTCGCTAGTGAGGGCGAACCAGGCTGGGGCGGCGTACGTCAGTACCGGCCGGATGTACGTCTTGTACACCGCCAGTTTGGTACGCAGCGGGAGGCGAGATGAGAGCACTGGTTTGAGCAAGGCGCGGGCTACCCTGCCCTTACCGGTGACCTGCCGGACGTGTGCAGCCATGGTGAGGCGCCGGTCGATGGTGACGCCCAGGTATTTGACCCGGGCCGACCACTCGATCTCGGCGCCTTGTAGTGCCAGTTTGGGTGGTCGTGCGGGGCCGCCCCCGATGATGATCGCCTGCGTCTTACCCACGTTCACCGACAGCCGCCATTTGGACAGCCACTCGGGGAGGAGGTCGAGGACACGCTGCATTTTGACGATCGCGTGCTTCGCGCTCATCGACGTCGTGATGTACGCGGCGTCGTCAGCATACAGCGCAAGTGTCGAGTCCTCCGCCGAGGGGATGTCGTCGGTGTACCGTGAGTAGCAGACGGGCGAGAGGCAGCTTCCCTGCGGCACTCCCGCTCTCACCGGGCGCGCGCTTGATAGCGCGCCGTCGACCACCACACGTATTGTGCGACCTGTAAGGAAACTGGAGATCACCTGTGTTATGCGGCGGGGCGTATCCGACGTGGAGATCTTGTATATGAGACCGGGGTGCCAGACCCGGTCAAAAGCTTTCTCCATGTCGAGGAATACTGCAACCGCGTGTTCACGCCTGTTCACCGTGTTGGCGAAGTGGTGCAGTACCCTCGTCAGCTGGAGCGTCGTGCTGTGTTCCGCCCGAAACCCGTACTGTTCTGGGCGCGGCGTCAGGTGCGGGGTGAGGTGTCGCAGCAGGAGCAGCTCGAACACCTTGGAGATGGTGGGCAGGAGAGTGATGGGCCGATAGCTCTCTGGCTTCAGCACGTTCTTCTGCGCCTTGGGCAGCATGATAACGCGCCCCTCCTTCCATATGCGGGGGAAGGTCCCCGTGCGCAGTATCCCCGTGTACAGGCGCGCCAGGGCCGCGACCATACGGTACGGCAGGTGGCGCAGCGCTGTGTTGGTGATACCGTCAGCACCGGGGGCCTTCTTCAGCTTGGTCCGGAGGATGGCGCGTCTGACTGCGCCAGGCGCGAAGAAAATAGGGTCTTCCTCAGAGGCTATCGGCGATGCGAAGTAGTCTCCAAGGTGTTTCTCGACTGCTGCGACGTGTTCTGCGTCTTGAGTGTCGTTCGGGCGGAATTGACGCTCCAGGTGCTCGGCAAAGATCTCCGCGCGGTCTGGTGCGGTGTATCTAAGTGCCCCGCCGCTGTCCAGCAGCGGCCGCACTGGAGCTGGGGTGTTCGACAGCTGTCGGCACAGTCTGTGTATAGACGGCCAGTCGCCGTCGACAGCGTCGATGCGGGCCTCCCAGCTCTCGCTGCGGTGCGCGTTGAGCTCGGCCTTAATTCTCTCCGCGAGACGGTTTACGACGGCCTTCTCCGTCGGGCATCTGGTAACTTGCCACCGTTTGCGTAGGCGCCTCTTCTGGGCGATCAGTTGCTGCAGGTGGCGCGGCAGGGGGGGGTAGGCGGTTGCCCCCTGCGGAGACACAGTTGTCGCCTCATTTAAGGCGCTCTGGATGCAAACGGTGACCTCTTCAGCCAGACCGTCCACGTCCGCGGGGGAGACGATAGGCCGAGTCGGCGTGGTGATCTCCAGTTTATTGGTGAAGGCGTCCCAGTTGATTTTTCGACGTGGCGCTCCTAGGCGCTGTCTGGTCGGCATTCCTGAAAGGACGACGAGCACAGGATGGTGGTCGGACTGCATCTCGTCGTCCAAGACTTGCTGCGTGATCTGGCACGTGAGCCCACTGTGGACCACGATGTCCAGTACGTCCGCTGTGTGTAGGGCATTGTCCGGGTAATGGGTGGGCACTTCTGGGCCGGACACCGTGTACCCGTGGGCTTCTGCGTCCGCGAAGAGCCGTCGTCCCTCTGGGTTCGTCTGAACGCTATTCCACGCTGGGTGTTTGCAGTTCAGGTCGCCGGCAATGAGCGCCGGCCTTGGTGCGTGCGGCGGCAAGAGGGCCCGCAACTCCGCGTGTTCTAGGCGGGTCGCGGGCGGCTTGTAGCACGCGTAGAGGTCGACGTCCTCGCCGGCCACGTGCACTTGGACTCCCAGCGTGTAGAGGGAAGCAGGCTGTATAGGGGCTAACTGCTGATGGACGACTCTTCTCTTCACCAGTACTGCCAGACCACGGTACCGATGCAGGAATGCCGATTCTTCATCTTGCCGGTAGACGATGTAACCCGGGAACCGCGTCCGATCCGCTGGTCCCAGGTGTGTCTCGTTGATGAGCGCCACGTCGATATCTTGCTGTTGCAGGAGATGGCGAAGTGGTGCGACCTTCTTCCGGAGGCCGCGGGCGTTCCAATGTAAGATCCTCAACGGCCTAGCCATTGTAGAGGGCAAGCACTGCCGTCAGGCCGTCGAGGACCGCTTCTTCCGGGCTGGCTCCTTCCCGGAGTGCCCTGATCACGCCGAGAAGGATGTGTATGGCCCGGGCCGTCCGGCTTTGGCCGCTGGAGTCGCTGGTGTCGGCCGGCGGTGGCGGCGGCCGCCGGCGGGGGCGCGCGGCGTCGCGCTGCTGCAGCGGTTGTGGGCATGTGGGCGCGAGCGGCGCCGGGGGCAGCTCCTGTGCCTCCACTGCCTCAGCGCGCCGCGTCGCCCGGCGTCCGCGTGGTGCCATCTCCTGCTCTGGGACGGTTTCTGGTGGCTGCGTCGTCTGTGTCCGGGATTGGGGCGCGGCGGTTCCTTGAGGCTTCTTTCCTCTCCTGCCGCCGCGCCTCCTGCGTCGCGGCCCAGTTCGGCTGTTCGCCGCCGCCATCAAAGTGGTGGTGGCGTCCGTCTCTAGCGGCCGCTCCGCGTCTATGTGTCGCGGTGCGTCCGGCCGGCGTAGAGGGGCGGTGATGGCGACGGTACCCGCCCGCCTCACCTTGGCTTCCTCCCTGAAGACGGGGCATCTGATGCTGCACGCTGGGTGCTCCCCGCCACAGTTGGCGCACGTTGCGGGCTCCTCCCTGGGCCGCGGGCAGTCGCGTGCGTGATGGCCCTCGCCGCAACGTACGCAGGCGAGCGGGCGGTGGCAATTGTGGGAGCTGTGCCGGAACTGCTGGCATCGATGGCACTGGGCCGGTCCGCGTTTTCCGCGCCACGCCTCAATCTTGACACCGCGCATGTTGAGCAACACGGCGGTGTCATAGATGGCCCTTATGTTAGGCGTCTTTTTTATTATAGCGTGGAATACGCAGCCGGGTCTTCCGCGTCGTGCCTTGATATGGCGGACGTACTCCGGCTGGTATCCCAGCTCTCGCAGCTCCTCCTCGATGTCGGTGGGGTCGGTGTCGGCAGGCAGCCCCCTGATGGCCACCTTCAAACTGCGCTCCGCTGGCAGCGAATAGGCGAACCATGATAGGCCGCTCTCTCCTTCGAGGGTGGTCAGGTACCGCTGGACCACCTTGTACTCCTCCTCCGACTCTGGGCTGAAGCGCACCCCGGCTTGGTAGGGGCGCGCGTGGGGAGGGAAGCCCAGCCTGTCCCTGAGCACCCGGAAATGGGCGGCCCAGTCAGGCATCCTCTCGACTACCAGCGGCGGGTAGCGAGGCTTCTTCCTTGGGGGGGCTGCTGCCGTGGCAGTGGTGTCGTTGGCCGTGGCGGTGGCGGCGGCGGTGTCCCTAGGGGGCATGGTGCGTGCCATCTCCGCGAAGGATGGTTGCGGAACCTCTATACAGTAACGTTTAGGGTACTCACCCTCCGCGGCGGCATCATCGTCGTTGTCCGGGCTGCGTGTCTTGCCGCAGAGCGCGTCGCCTTTTTATACTCCCCCCGACTGGTCCGTCCCCACCTCGCCTGACTCGTGGAGTGGTGCGATTACGTCACGTCCGACGTGCGGCGCACGTGTTTTCATAACCTTATCCGCGCCGACACGGCCATTCTGCATAATGGTCGCCCTCGACCTGTATGGGAAGAAGGATATTAGGTTAGTAAGGAGGCCCCTGTCCTCAACTTACGGACAAACACAAATTTAAGGAGGCCCCTGTCCTCAACTTACGAACACAAATGTAAGGAGGCCCCTGTCCTCAACTTACGAACATAAATGTAAGGAGGCCTCTGCCTTCAACTTACGAACACAAATGTAAGGAGGCCTCTGCCTTCAACTTACGAACACAAATGTAAGGAGGCCTCTGCCTTCAACTTACGAACACAAATGTAAGGAGGCCTCTGCCTTCAACTTACAAACACAAATGTAAGGAGGCCCATGTCCTCAACTTACTACAACAGTCACAAACATAAAAAGTAGTTTACTTACATTAGTTAGTCTGCTAATTTACTGCACAATTCCTTCTGGACTGTGCAGCACGTTAAGCTGCATGTCACTTGTACGGATGAATTCAGAATGCTCGGTTGATCCCTCATTTGGTTTCGGTGCAAGTCGTAATTGATCATGAGCTACCTTCTTCGGTCGACCGCGTCCTGTTATCTTCTTGACTTGGTAACGGTCATTTGGTAATATTTTCCAAATAACATAGGCATCTGGATACTTGAGGTCAAGTCCAATTTGTGACCTAGGGTTTGTTTTAAACAAAACAACATCTTCTTTTTGGAATCTCTTCACTTGAGCTTTATTTCGATCGTGTCGTATCTTGTCTTCCATACCTCTAATTTCAATCTTCCTTTCCATATAACGGTCTAGTTGGTTTCGGTTTACTGTTCCTTCTTCGTCGATTAAAGATATTAATTCCGGTGGTACCGCACATTGTCTTCCAGTGAGTGCTTTAATTGGACTTACGTTTGTGGTCTTGTTCTTGGTACAGTTAATTGCTAACTGCAGAGCCTCCAAACCCTTTTGCCAGTTTTGAGTCTCATAGTTACGGATAATAGTTAGTCCATTTTTCACAACTGCCATCATCCTCTCCACTTGTCCATTAGCTCGACTAACTCCTGGAGCTATGAAATGCTGGTGAATATTGTGAACTTTGCAGAATTCTTCAAACTCGGCTTTGAAAGCGGTATCCTGGTCGCTTATTATCTGTCTAGGAGCACCAAATAGAGACACAACATGTTTAAGCGCGCGCAGCATTGAATTGGCAGTCTTATTTGTAACATAGGTCAATGTAACAAACTTTGTGTAAGCGTCTATAATTACGACAACGTACTCGTGCTTATTATTCCTCTTGGTAAGGTGACCGGTCATATCTATGTGGATAGTGTCAAAAGGAACCGGTTTTTTCTCTATGGGATACATCTCTACTTGTTTAGCGCCAGAAGGGGATTTGCTGGTTTTGCAAATTACACAATTGTCAACAAATCTTCTTACCGTTGTGGACATCTCTGGGAACCAGTAACTTTCTTTTATCTTGCTAAGGGTTTTCTCCCATCCGAAATGTTTTAGTGCAGTATGGTAGGCATTAATAATGCTCCACTGGTATGATTTTGGTACTACCTTTTTCCAGCTTTTACAGCCAGGTTCCTCTTCTTCATGGCGATGTTCCAAAACAAGATCATTCAAACGGTATTGATTTAACTCCTCGCCGTGTTCTAACTTCTTAATTATTTGGGCCAGTTCCACATCACGCCTCTGTTCAACCTTTAACCATGCATCAACATTTTGAAAAAGATTAATGCATGGTATAGGGTTACGGCTAAAAAAATCGGCATGTTTCATTCGACGTCCTTGACGGTATTCGATTTTAAAGTCGTAATGCTGTAGAAATGACCACCATCTATGAATTCTAGGTAAAAGTTCGTGTTTACTAGACGACGATTTTATGGCATTGCAGTCAGTAACTATTGTAAATGACCTGCCGTACAAGTATTGACGGAAATGTTTAATGGCTCTCACTATTGCGAGTGTCTCCAGTTCGTAGGAGTGGTAGTGGCTCTCAGGCTTGGTAGTCCTCATACTCATATACGCAATTACGTGCTGTCTGTCGTCCTGTATTTGAATAAGGATAGCTCCTAGTCCGGTGCTACTGGCATCCGTATGTAATTCTATGGGTAGACCTTCCTGAAAAATTGCTAGAACAGGTGCGGAGGTTAAACGGCGAATTATATCAAGTCTTACGTTTTCGCATTCTGCTGTCCACTGGAATTTTGCATCTTTCTTTGTAAGGTTATACAAGGGAATTAATCGTTCTGAAAAAGATGGTATGAAGCGCCTGAAGTACCCTGCCAATCCACAAAACTGACGAACTTGTTTGACGTTCGTGGGCACTGTGGATTTTTCTAAGGCTTCCACCTTTCTAGGACTTGGACGCACCGTACCATTTGAAATAAGATTGCCTAGATATTCGATCGATGTCTTGAAGAAAGAGCACTTCTTTGAATTCACGGTGAACCCCGCCTGGGTTAATGCCGCTAGCACCTTGTCCAGTATTTGTAAGCCTTCGGAGAATGTTTTACACTTTATTAATACGTCATCCATATAAACTAGTATATGGTCCAATAAAGGCCGCAGCGCAGTCATTATTGCGCACTGGAATACAGCCGGAGCATTCATCAGTCCAAACGGCATTCTTTTGTATTCGTAAAGGCCGTCAGGTGTAATAAAGGCAGTTTTTGGTATGGATTCTTCTTTGGTTGGGATTTGATAAAATCCTTGAGCCATGTCCAAACTGACGAAATAGGCAGCATCCGATAATCTGTCGATCTGATCTGAAATTATTGGAAGTGGAAACTTGATGGGTACCGTATTTTTGTTCAACTCACGATAGTCTGTACACATCCGATCTTCGCCATTTTTCTTCTTAACGAGAATTACTGGGCTGGCGTAATTGGATACACTTTCTCGGACGATCCCGTTGACAAGTAGCTCGTGAATAATATCCTTCAATTTTTGACGCTCCGCTGGGGCCATCCGGTAAGGTCTTCTGGATACCACTTTTGTTGCGTCTTTCAATTGGATCTCTAAACTTCCTGTATTAACTTGGCGTTCGGGAATCCCTGTCGCAAACGTATCCTTATATTTTAATAATAGAACTTTCAACTCACGTATTTCTTCGGAACTGCTTAAATCTGTGTCCAAATCGTTGAAAGGGTCCTCGGTCACGTTTATTTTCGAGATGGTAGAACACCTCATCACTGTAGCACCCCTCTCATTGATGACTACGTTGAGTCCTGTGCCTTTCACTATTTCTGCTCCAATCAAAAGACCGCAAGGTATTTCATGGTCTTCTACGATGTGAAAAACAATTTCCAAAAAAACACCATTAATGTCGCAGGTCACGCAAATCTTTTGACACGACATAATTGGGACACTCTCATTACCAATACCTTTGAGCATCAAACTGCAATCTTCTCGTTTCCCAGGTATAGACTGACTGGTAGACCGGCTCATCAAAGAACGTGCAGCACCGCTGTCATAAAACGCGGTGAGTTGGCGATGTTCGATTTTAACAACCATTGGAGTTAAAATTTCTTCATGTTCTCGGGCCAAGTTGATTTTGTCAGCGTCATCCGCTATTCTCTTGAAACACACGGCTTCGAGATGTCCGGTTTTTCCGCAATAGCTGCATCTTGGTTTAGGTTGATCTGTACGTTTGAGGGATTCATTTTTGTTATTTGTACTCAGCAATGGTTTGAGGTTTAGATTTGTCTTCTCACCTTTCTTCTCGCCTGTACAGCAATTCGCCTGCAAGTGTCCCGGTTCCCCACACTTAAAACAAACCGTATATTCTTCTCGACGACTCCTTAACCTTGGTCGTTTGGCAAGTGGTTCGCCCTCCCGTTGTTCTCGTGGTTTGATTGTGGCTGCCACAGAAATTAACTCCGGCACTGATGAGCACTTGCTGGAAAGAAGGCGCAGTCGGAGAAATTCATTATCAATACAGCCAATGACAGCCTCCACGGCATCCTTTTCCCTGTTACCGTCAACGACTCGCTTCCAGATATTCCAGGCCCTGGTAATAGACTCTGCTGGTTGTGCGGTGTCGAACTTAAAACGGCGTAACTTAATAATGTCGTTGGAGTACCTGGCTTCAGGATCGAAGGTTTGAATTAACGCTGCTCGCATGTCAGACCAAATTGGTGATTTAACTAACCAAGTATCTCCGAGAGTTCTGGCTCGGCCTTGCAGCAGCCCGGCTATTTTTGTACAAACCTCGTAATCGGTGAGTTGCCAATGATCTTTCGCTCTATCCACATGTTCACACCAATCTCTTACGGGTACATCCCCATCGGGATCAAACTGCGCAATATAGATATCACTGAGGCGTGGTCGCCTCCTTGTAGCTGCAGCCTGATTTACTAATCCTGCAAGAATTTCATGGTTAGCTTGTAGATTAGCTTGATGTTGACGAGTTAGGTTCTCAATAATATTGGCCAATGCGGACAGCGCCTGGTGTGACTCAACGCCATTGTCGTTTCTTACGGCATAGGCAGATGAGGCTGAGGGAGCCTCATTGTTGATCCCACTTCTGATTTCGGCTCCAGCCGAAATCTGTTGCAAAATGGGCGATCGTGGCGCGTAGTTATGAGATTCCTGTTCTTTATCCGACATTATAATGAAACAAATTGACTAGAACAAAGGTTTAGAAAAGTTTATTGAAGAAACTTTTAATAAATTATTATTCGAAATTAAACCAAAAAGAGAATAACCTAACAATAATGATTAACAATGATAATTATTAAATAATGATCAACAAAAATAACAATTTACGAAAGCAAATTAATTAGCATCAAATAAATGAATCAACGTAATTTATCAAAAGAAAGAAAATATAAAACAAAAATAACAAATAGTAATTTAACTACAGTGTCGTTAAACAATTGAATTAATTAATTATTGAGTAAATATATCGACTCAGGCGTGAACTACGTCACAATTAGAGTTGAGAACAGCACCGCAGTCGGACAAAAAGTGTCTTGCCGCAGAGCGCGTCGCCTTTTTATACTCCCCCCGACTGGTCCGTCCCCACCTCGCCTGACTCGTGGAGTGGTGCGATTACGTCACGTCCGACGTGCGGCGCACGTGTTTTCATAACCTTATCCGCGCCGACAAGCTAGGTGTGTTAGTCTTTAAAATATATACCTAATACCTATGGGCCAATGTAGTCTGAAAATAAAAGTATTATTATTTTAATCAGTAATTTTATATAAAAAAAATAAAACGAAAATGACAAAGAAGTAAAAAATTGAATATAAATGTGTCGATATTCTTATCGACTGCAGTGATTCGATATCGATATCGAGTGCAAATCTCGCGCTTAAACAAAAGGGTTGAGGTATTCTTCTAATTGGGAATGACATAGCAATGTCTTTTTCCGACAATTTATGACCGAGTTGGCAACAACCGAAAAATAAAACTATAGTATCATATATCATATCATAAGAATTGTCTTTATTTATTGTCTTATTGTCATCAACTCTTATAAGAAATATTATGAGATATTGATATAAAATGTTCGTTATATCGATGATGGAACTATGAAAAATAGACGGTGCGTGAGCGGCCTACGGCACATCGTGTCTGCGCTTTCAATAACTGCTACATACCTATACTCCATTCAAAATAACATTAGAAATTTAAGTAAACCTGTTTTACTGTTTGTTCAACCGATTTTGACTTCTATTGCGTTAGTAGTATGATTAATGGCGGCTGCATTAAATACTTGGTATTGTAACCACTATTTTGCTTTCAATTCCGTTCTTTTGTCTACGGAATAGACGTCAAAATCGGTTGAACAAACAGTAAAAAAGGTTTACTTAAATTTCTAATGTTATTTTGAATGGAGTATATATGATTTTTATACACTTTATACGCAAAAAACTGATTTTCTAAGAAAATACCCAGAGTATACAAATGGTTTAATTTTTATTTAATCCATATAACAAACTTGCTTAGTTTAAGAATACTTTAGGATAGATAACATTAATAATAATGTCAATAAATGACAATAAATGCCAAAATTAAACATAATAGGCAAATTTGGCACATAATGCTAATTATTTGAGTCGTAATGTGCACTTACTTAATACTCGCCGTGTGCACTTCGAACACATAACTACTATAAAGTTCTATGGAATTTTAAAGAAACTGACGGTGCGGTGACACATAGGTAGGTATCTATTTTTGCGTTGCGTAGGTATGCGTATGCGTTTTATGATCGAACGAGTCTAAACTTGACAGAAAAAGTCGCTATAATATGCAGTAAAATACATGTCGGACGCAATTTTTGATTCCACTTTAGAAAACTTAATTTAGCTACGTGGATTTTATAACACTTGTAACACAACAACGTGTTATAAGGAACTTTCTATGTATGAATGTCACATATCGATATTCTGTAACTAACCGTAACAACATAGCGACTTTTGCACGGGCAGCGACGACATGCCATTATTGTTTTTTCCACGGGAATTCGAAGCGCTTGACGCGTGCTTTGGACGTTTGCAAAACGTTAAACTGTTTACTTAAAAAAAAAATAATTACAGTTCTTAGAAAAACTTACATTATATTCTGATGAGGACTCTCTAGTGGACTTGAAAGGATTTGCCTCGTGCGCGGCAACTATCGCAGCATCTTGTTGCCAGGTGGTTGCGCGCTGATAAACAGCGCGATGGTGCGCCGAAATGGCACCCGACTCTTCCCACCTCCGCAGCCAAAAATAAATGCATTTCCTCTGAAATATAGAACTAAAATTAATACACAATCAATAAAATTCGCGCTCGTCTAATGGTCCGTCGCACCCCGCAGCACACCCGCAGGCCCCGCATTATATTACAACATACTATATACACTGAATTATTCAATGCTAAATAAGATTAAGAATATAATTTAAATAGACTGAAATTCTGATTCTGAAAAGCACTAATCACAGAGGTAATTTATCATCATAGTGCTTCAAAAATCCTTCTTTACTTCTTCTTTTTCTTTGTTTCTTTTTCTTTCTTCTTTTTCTTTGTTTCAACTTTTACAAAAGTTGAAACAAAAACCTAAGCAGATGGCTAACTTTCTAACCTAATCCATCTGAGTCGGTCTGTAATGTAAATACACTGCCGACCGACGCATTACAATAATTAATGTGATGAGAATAATATAATGTGCTGGTTGCATTAAGTATTAAATTATAAATTTAAAAAACCCCCGACCCAAAAAAAGCACGCAATTATTATGACAAAAGGTTAAAAACGCTAAACCCTATAAAAAGCAAGAAATAACTTTTAACACTACGTAAGTACCAACTAAAGCATGTCAGACTAAACTAAATTTTGTCGTGTCGGGGGACCGCTCTAATTTGTTAGCCTAACATTAGAAGTAATTATATACTACTACATTACATATACTTGTTATAACTTTTTATATAATTTTGTTTAGATACGTGTTTTTTTTTTATACGAATGTTGTAATTAGGTAGGTATCATTTGATTTATGTAAGTATTTTTAAAGGTAAAAAGCGGTCCCCCGACTCGTCAAAATTTAGTTTAGTCTGACATGCTTTAGTTGGTACTTACGTAGTGTTAAAAGTTATTTCTTGCTTTTTATAGGGTTTAGCGTTTTTAACCTTTTGTCATAATAATTGCGTGCTTTTTTTGGGTCGGGGGTTTTTTAAATTTATAATTTAATTTTATTTCATGCTTTTTGAAGGATTTCCTTAATTTTTCCTTCTTTTATTTTAAGATGGAGTCGCTATATGCGATCTCGGCCAAAAGAAGCTGTTTAACAATCCTCATGACAAACTGGCTCTGGGAGAATTGCACAGATTGAGAAACAACAAAGATTAACCTTTGGTCATTCTAGATTTTCAGCAAAAATATAAATCGGTTTATCCGTTTCATTCCGGCATTCCAGGGTTTCATCCGCCACATCCCATTTCCAGCATCAGGTTCTCGTCAATCAGAAACATGAAGAGAACTCGTCAAGACAAATTCAACGAGCCCAAACTCGATGGGTTTACTAAGAGGCAGTTCAGGGTTACGTCTCCTATCTTCGTGTCCTAACAGCAGACCAGCTCAGTGGTTCCAGAAGACATTAGTATTTCATATTTCAGATCCCACATATGCTTGCAAGTAAACTGAGCGTGTAACATTCCTATCACTCCTAACAAACGAGCTGATGACCCTGAAGACCTGAACCGATTTCCACCAAACATAGCTAAGAACACTCCCGAATGACATGCCTTTCATACAAAAAAAACCGCATTACAATCGGATCATCCGTTTGGGAGCTACGATGCCACATACACACACACACACACACATACACACACACACACACAGACACGTCAAACTTATAACACCCCGTCGTTTTTGCGTCGGGGGTTAAAAAATAATGAAGTATGATGACAAATTGTCAAAAGTAAAGAAAATAATAACAATGACTTACCGATACTCCGGTCCAACGTTCGATTTCCTTAACTTTATACCCACTTCTTTTTAGTGCGATTATTTGTTCGCGTTGTTCGCGGCGTAATGGCGCAGGCATATTTAATGTCACCACACGTAACTCACAAAATAATTTAAAATATGCGCGTCGTGTCACTAGCAACCTTGACTTTCAAACTGAAGAAGCGAAGCGATCCGCCTCGCCTCAGGCGTCCCGCCCCCTGAGGCCACGTGACTTACTGCGTTATGGAGATTGCGCATGATTCGTTGAAACATAGTAATCTTTAAAACGTTGTCATATGATTGGTTATAATGCATTATGTGTTTTCTTTCTAACAATTATATCTATCGTATCTATAGTTATGTATACTGTTTCCACGCATCTGCTGGCTACTGTACGTTCACGCGCTCGATCTGTGTTGAATCGCGTCGAGCGCCCCATGCCGTTACCGATTTAAAGTGTATTTTCAAGCAAACTATTGCAGCTATAGTAAAGTAAAATATACCAGTATAAAGCTGAATTATTAATGAATCAAAATATGTACCAATTAAAGGGCTTGTGTTTAAACACCATCCGAAAAAGTACCTATTTTACTACCAAAAAAATTCTAAACGGTTACCAAAATGGATAAATGGTCACCAAATAACGTTTCCAAAAATATTATTAGGTAAAACCATTTTTTCGTATTATTGACTACTAAAAAAATATATGGACGCCTTTAAAATACACTAGACCAAATATTATATATTGTCACTACTTAGATGTTACCAATTATGTAATACCATGACTCCTAATTTAGTCATTTTTGTTAGACTAAAAAAGCTAACGATCGCTAGAATATTTCCCAAATACCAATTAATATACTGGGGTTCCCAAACGTACGTCGCTTATTTATTGTTATATGAATTTGTGTGTAACTCAGTAGTAAAATGTAAGCACGCAACATGCAGCAAGCATGGCTTCTGTCACGGCTCCGGCACTGCGGGGCTCCGGCGGTCCCATGCGAGCTTATCGTCGCAGATGGTTTTCACGCTCACCACCGCAGCTTCGGCTTGCTGGCCGGCTCTGCCGGCCAGCCTCAGCCGCGGCGGCGAGCCTTAAAAACTACCTGCGCCTCAGCTCGCAGGCCGCCTCGCCCCTCCGCGCCTACGCGGTTTTGAATTGCACTCTAGGGGTAGGGCAGACAAGGCTACGTGGAGTCGGTTTTGCAGCGATTCGTTTTCGTCACTAACTTTGATTTTGGTAGTAATATTAATCTTTTAGTTGGATAGAATTTGGTGGCCATTAATCCATTTTGGGAACCAAAAATAATATTTGTGCGAGATTTGCGATTTTTCTGATGTTCATTTTTTTTTTTTGGATCATAATATTATATACTTTGGTGCCCTTTTAATAAAGTCAATTTATTTTTTTTGGAGTTGTTTATTTTATTTGGTGCCTCAGCTTAGAGTCTTAAAAATATTTTTGGTGATCGCCTAAATTATACCCTAATTAAAGTACAGAAATCAATCACAAATGCATAAAAAAAAGTTGAACTTAACAGAACAGGCTAAATTCAAGCAAAATATTTGTTTTAACAAGTTTTAACTAAACGTTATTTAACTTTTTTCATTGATTTATACTTATTATTAAACTTAATTAAATAAGCTTTTTTTTGATACCAATATTATATATACTTGGAATGAACAGTGTAGCACATTAAACCAAAACAAACAAGGCATTCCCGCAGCAATCTGTTATCGCCTCGGATGACAAAATGACGAAAAAAACGTTAAATCCTAACTATTTCCGTTTCTTTTTTCCGCATAATTTTTTTATACATTAATTATGACCTATTCTCTTAATTTCAAGAAGAATTTTATTAAAATATAGAATTTAACACACAAAAACTTAACGAAAAACTGGTACTCAAAGGCAGTTCTCGCATGCCGACTTTATTTAAATGTAAAGACAACCTATCAAATTTTGGATTGATAGCACTTATGAATATTTTGAAAGAATGAATCTTGAGGATTATTTTAATATATAACACTAATACAGTAGGATGATAAATAAATGAATAATTAAATATTAAATGCAAAGTTCCTAAACACTTCACAAAACTTGACACACAGTTTGTAAACAATTATTTTTTATATTCTTGCTGTACCTGGCATACTGTTTTACCGACCCATAGACGCGTTATTTAATACAGATCCATCTAGTACAACATTCGTAAAGCTCTTTGAAACTTGTCATAGATAAAAATTCGTTTGAAGTGAACAAGTCAAAGAGGCTGCTATAGTCGCCCGGACGCTTAACGCCAAAAATTTTTGGGCGACTATAGTCGCCCAGACGCTTGAGTGGTTATCTGATGCCTTTATTCGAACTGTTATTCAAAAGAAGAAGCATGTGGCATGTTAGATTTGAATTATCGTGGCAAACACAGCCAACATTTTCATTTAGATCCGGCTATTAAAGAAGGTGTTATACAACACATTAACTCAATTCCAAAAATTGAAAGTCACTACTGTCGTGCAGACACAAAAAGGCTTTATATTGATGGTGGAAAAACTGTAGCAGACTTACATAGGGATTACGAACTGGACTGTCAGTCAAAAAGTCTACCAAGCGCCAATTACTTTATGTATTACAGGATCTTTAACAACGAATTCAACATAAGCTTTTTCACACCAAAAAAAGACCAGTGTGAGGATTGTACATCATACAGTAATGCCACAAAAAACGATAAGGTAGAACTGAAAGAAAAGTTTGATAGACATTTGAAAGAGAAGGATTTGTCAAGGCAAAATAAAGAAGATGACAAAAAATTTACACCTGATAATTGTATTGTAGCGGTTTATGATCTTCAGGCTGCAATGCCTTGTCTTAGAGCAGATGCATCAAACTTTTATTATGTATCAAAATTAAATACGTATAATTTCACAATATGCGATATGAAATCTAAAGACACTACATGTTATGTCTGGCATGAAGGTGAAGCTAAACGCGGTGCCATAGAAAAAGGGATCTTGTTCGCTTAACTACATACAGAATTTAAAGCTTAAAGCTGAAGAACTAGATTCTAAATTAGACATAGTTTTTTATTCCGACAACTGCTGCGGACAACAAAAGAACCAGTACATAATAGCTCTTTATGTATATGCAGTTTACCATCGATTTTATTAATTCAATAACCCACAAATACTTAATTAAAGGGCACACTCAAAATGAGGGTGATAATGTCCACTCCCTTATTGAAAGAGGAGTAGGTAAAGCTTTAAAGTCTGGACCCATTTATACACCTGACCAGTATGTGCACATTATAAGAAATGCAAAAAAATCAGGTAAAGCATATCTACATGAATTAGTACACGAAGATTTTTTTGATATAAAAGCGTTGGCTTCATCGATAGGCAAAAATTTTTCTAAGAATATGGACAAAGAAAAATTAAGGCTAGGAGATGTCAAAATTTTAAAGGTGGAATCTCATGACTCTAATTACTGTTTTTCTTATAAAAAATCGTACGAGGACACGGAGTTTAAAACAGTCATGATAGATAAAATTGGCAAGAGAAGAAACACTGCCAATAATATCATTGTTAAAAAGGCGTACAGAGAAAAATTCCCAATATGTGAGAAGAAGAAGGGTTTGCTAGATCTTTTTGGAAAAATATTGTACCAAGATTTTATAAACCATTTTTTGAGAGTCTCTGATTTTTATTATTAGTACCTGAAGAAGACTGATTATGCGGTAGCTGCCAAATAGTTTTAAGAAGAAGTTTAAGAGATTTTTTATGTTTATTGTTTTAAATGAACCCAATTATTTTTAAAAAGCACAAGTTTGTTAATTTTGATGTTTAAGTATGGTTCATAATGTTCCTAATTATTTTTAGTTTGATTTTTTCTGTTTATAAATATTTATGTTCCTAAATATTTTTAAAAAGCTAAACTTTCGTAGAATTTTATAATGTTTATGCTTCATAATGTTATGTGTCCTAATTACTTTTAATAAGAATAAATAATTATTTTAGACTAGCTTCTGCCCGCGACTTCGTACGCGGATCCTGTCCCTTATGGCAGCGACTACGGGGTCAGCAAAATCAAAGATCTGAATAGTCTGATATTGAAATTTAAGGGCCCGTTGAGTTGAAAACAACGGAATACGCATAACCATTAGAAACGTTCCATATATTTAATTTTTGTACTTTAACGGCAAAAGCATAGCAGACTAAACAAAACGCTGAGAACTGAACCGCAATAGACGTGACCATAGGGATAAAAGTAGTGATTCTAATTAGTCCGCATTTAAGTTGTGTGTGGCAAAAATATTACACGTATACGTTACGTAAAAAAACATTAAATAGAAGACAAAGTCGTGGTGGTTTAGTGGGTAGAGAACCAATCTCTCAAGTATGAGCGTGCATCTTTGATTCCAGGTCTGGCAAGTGCCTGCCAATGCAACTTTTCTAAGTTCGTATGTACTTTCTACGTACATTTTGGATACTAATGACCGTTATTTGGAGGGGATGTTAAACTTTAGGTTCCGGCTGTCATTGAACATTCTTGGCAGTCGTTATGGGTAGTCAGAAACCATTAAGTCTTACCAAGGGGTGTTGTGGAGGTCAGATAGACAGTTGCTCCTTGTAAAACACTGGTACTCAGTTGCATCGTGACTGGAAGTCGACCCTAACATAATTGGGACAAAGGCTCTTGAGATAATAACGACAATAATAATGAGGTATAGGCACCGCAGGACATCCGAGGCTGATGACGGGGAGTAGCGACCCCGCGGGGCAATATACATAATATACTGAGTTCTCCAGGGAGAGTATACTGTCCCCCATCTCCGGCCGGTCAGAGTGAACCATGGCGGTGGTAGGTCTCAGGCCTCTGGTTTGTCGTGAGGCTTGAGTGGAGTCGCTAGAGCAGCATTAGTAGCCCTGCTGGGTGGGTAGGTGCCTCATGGTAAGCACAGGGAGCGCGTAATCTGCGTTTAAAGTCCGCCGAGGTATCCTCACCCTTCAGCCGCTCATGTCCCTGTTGCCCTCTTGTTGCTATTCAGTGACTGGTTCCCGGGGGCCCAGTAAGTGAGGTGGCGAGTCTCCACCTGCCATTTTTACATGTACCTAATACATTGTCATCCACTAACATCCCATCACAATAGCCCAAGTAGTTTTCCTCCATAGTTAGCAATAGTTTAGCACAGAATCGGGGACTGTCTTTTTTTAACGACAACCACCGGGGATTGTCCTTGGGTTCATTTCTATAGTGTATACAGGGATAATCGTCGGTTTTGTGTCACCATTTCATTAAAGTTGTCTCAAAAGAGCGTGTTCAGCGTGTTGGCTTTGGCCCCACGTTTGCCTCCCAAAAATTCGGAACTCTGTAATCCCGAGGTTTGGAAGAGACATACAAAATAATTGTAGCAGCACTATCACTTCTACACTTGAAATTGTTTGTTTGTTATGTTGTGTTATGTTGTATGTTATGTTATGTTGTAAGGTTGAGCAATAAAACTGACCGTTCCCGTTGGCTGTGTTTATTGAACTAAAGAATACATGTTACAAAAGTAATCGCGCACGGCCCGCGATGTCAGCAAAAGTTACAAGTGTCGAGCTTGCTCGTACATGCTGCCGATTTAAAATAAAAAACAAAAAGATTATTAAAAATTAAACCGTTACATCTAAACAATGATCAAAAGGCGATGTCGCCTTATCAACTTTACTATAACGTGCAGCTTGTACGGGCTTACAAATTTCAGCCCTTATCTCACTACAACCACTAGATATGTCTTCATTGCGACGAGTAGGTTCCCGCTGTTCCAGTTGCATAGTTTGTTCTTGTCGTCGACAGCGTCGCGTTATTTTGATGATACTCCAGGTACAGGCAGCCACTCCACAAATAGTGATAAATCCATACATCACATAATTATGGGCAACGGTGTGACTGGCTTGAAGACTCAATGTAGCTTGTTGGTCTTTCACGTGTTCAATTTTGTTGTGCAGCATCTTAAATTGTTCGTCGTGGCTTTCTATTGGTAAATGTAACAGATCGCTGCTGTTTATTATGCTGTTTACACCAGACTCTGGTATGTATGTTTCTTCTTCATTTAATAATAACTCACTCTGTAACTTGTTGTGTGACAGAATGGTCAGCTGTTCGCCTTTCAACATACATCCTTCCGAAAGTGAAATAATTCCAGTGCCATGCAATGAGTAAGTTGTTATCCGCCGACACTGTTAGATGTTGAACGAGTCGTTCTGCTTCACCCCGAAGTTTTCCTTTTAGGTGCTGCATTTTTTGACCCTTTGTTAGCAGAGTGTTCTTGTGGATTGCTTCTGAGTATAAATCCATGAATGTAGGCCATTGTATGTAGTTACCGGAAAAGATAGGAATTTCAATCTTCGGGACCGATCGATATTGATGAACGGCAGAGTTGAGCTGAGTATTGAGTTGTCGTTTAGTACATTCAAAGATAGATTCATGTTTCGAATACTCAAGCTCATAATCCACATTAGATCCGACAAGATGATTGTCTATTTGCCAATGGACTTCGTCAATAGTTTTCCAACGATTCTGTAGCATGTTCAACTTGTCTTCGATTTCCCACTTTTCCGTCATTTGTTCAATGTTCATGTTTTCAACCAATCTAGAGAACGCTCTAAAATTGGTATTCTGTTGGCTGATGAGTTCATCTGTTTTCGATGGCACACCCCGCTCCTCAGATGTTGATGGGTTCAAAGAGCGCAGTGCAATCATAAGCGAGTCATACTCTTGTTTCACTATGTTGTAAGTATTGGAAGTGAAATACTTATCTGATGTTTCTTGAGATTTCAGAAGATTATGATTCGCTTCGAATTCACTCCATAATTCCAAGAGGGTTTCTAAGCGTTTTTTGATGTAGTCCGCTGTTTTACGGCTCGTTGAATCCTTCTTGAAATTGACATTTATCTTCCGAATTGTTTCCGCGATGATTTGTTGACGCTGCAGCAGAGATTCCATGTTGATACTGTTCTGAGCAGCAGCCGAAAATGTTAATGTTCTTTGTTTTCTGTTTGTTCTGTGTGACCGTAGGTCTCACTGCAATATGTGCGCCTTCTCAATCCAGCCGGGGCGACCCGCTTGTGGGAGACCGGCTGAACCGATTCGCTATTGCAGCAAAATCACAAATCACACATCCGGCTCGAAGGACCAATAAATGTAGCAGCACTATCACTTCTACACTTGAAATTGTTTGTTTGTTATGTTGTGTTATGTTGTATGTTATGTTATGTTGTAAGGTTGAGCAATAAAACTGACCGTTCCCGTTGGCTGTGTTTATTGAACTAAAGAATACATGTTATAAAGTAATCGCGCACGGCCCGCGATGTCAGCAAAAGTTACAAGTGTCGAGCTTGCTCGTACAATAATAATGAGATATAACGCAACAAAGTCGGAGAGTGGGGGCTCGTGACGCCACGTCTAGATATGTACAATGTACTAAGCAGTGACTTAACACGAAATTCAAGCGTTGTTGTATCTTCGTTATTATTTGTTTGTGAGAGAGAGAAAAGAAAAATACGTGTCCATTATTTTAGGGTTATCTAAAAGACGGACTAATTACTTTTTTTGATTCACCATACCTATTTCATAACATTCATTCTACAATGTGTCCCGGGGATAAGTGACCGCCCGAAATTTTTTGAATATTTGTACAAAATTAAGGATAATTTCCTTTATATTTGGGACTTACCGCCTTTGTTTTTTTTTTAATGATTTTTTTAATTTTTTTAGTAAATACTGTGACGTGCTGCAGTTTTTTTAAGATATTTCCTAAGTTTTTACATCTTTTTAAATTCTTTTTTCTTTATTGACTAGCCGACATCATAGTTTATCAATTAAAATTATCAAACATAACAAAAATGTAATAAAACATTTATTAGAAAAAAAAGAAAATACAAATTCAAAGAAAATAACGCCTTTTTTTCAGTTTTTTCAAAATAAGTCCAATAAATGCCCCCTTAATATCACTTTCTTTTAATTTACTAATAAACTACATGATATTTCCTACAATAGCTCAGAACAATGTTTGCTGCTATTTCAAACAAATGCAAAAATACAGTCAGTTGAACTCGATAAAAAAAGAGCAAAGCCTGTTATTAACAGGCATGACAATAAAATTTTTTGAATGATTTTTTTTCAAAAATATAAAAGAAATTATCCTTAATTTTGTACAAATATTCAAAAAATTTCGGGCGGTCACTTATCTCCGGGACACATTGTATACATTTCAAGTGTAGTATTGCTCTTGAAGTTCCACACCAGGTGTTCCAGATCTTCGATGTTTATACGCCAATAGAGAGTGCTTATCAAATTGAACCACTTTTGCTAAAACGTCATATCTTCATATGCTATAGTCTAGCTGGGCTCCTGGAGTTCCACATCAGGTGTTTTACATCTTCATTTTTTATAAGTCAACAGAGAGTGCTTATCAAATTGAACAACTTTTGGTAAAACGTCATACCTCTATATGCTATAGTCTAGCTGGGCCCCTGGACTTCCACATCAGGTGTTTTAGATCTTCAATTTGTATAAGTCAATAGAAAGTGCTTATCAAATTGAACAACTTTTGCTAAAACGTCATACCTGTATATGGTACAGAGACTGGGCTCTTGGGGCTCCACATCAGGTGTTCCAGATCTTAAAATTTATTATTTCAGCTGAAAATGCTCATCACATGAAACAATTTTTGCTATGGCACCATTTTTGTACCTCTTATAGTTTTGTTGGTCTGTTGGAGTTCTGCATCAGGTCTTCAAGATAAATTATAGCCTATATGTTGACCAGGCTTAATACTGATACAACAAAGAAAAAAATCATTGAAATCCGTTCAGTAGTTCGGAAGATTAGCGTGTACAAACAAACAGACAAACAGACAGAATTTTTTTTTTGGATTTATGCTCCATTACTGTTTCTAAACCCCACCCAATTATTACTTTTGTCGGCGAGTCTGAGCCTTTATCAAAATTATCCATCCTACGTGGGTGATTGGGCGAGGTAATTTAAGAAATAAGCGTCAATAGTTACTCACAATCAAATTATAACTGGTCTTCTACAATTCAAATCACTTTACAATCGTACTTCAGGCAGATTAAATCGGATTACAAAATTTGGCTAGACGATCCGTCTTAGACGTCCGATCGGGGCCGTTGCTCGATCAAAAGTGACACGAACAACATGGCCGCCCAACGAACTGACGTTCCGTCAGAGCGACAGGTACCATTCACTCACAAATTACCATTCACTCACAAAGACTGTTCTTTTTTTTTAATCTATGGTTGAGCTGTCAATAACGTCAAAGTGACAGGTACCTCTCGCTCTTGCCCATGAAGGTTTCTCTTTCTAAGAACTAAGGCGCTACAGTTGCGCCGTCACGGCCGGACTGACATACGCCCGACCCTGGGCGCACAACATGTACAGCTCGTCTATCCTGATTTGACTATACTTGAATACACCATATCACAAACTAAACGACAGCGAGTCATCTTACAAGGACCGGGTAAGTGTATCCCTTCGACTGCCGGCTTGCAGACCGGATGGCAAAACCCCTTCGACCTTGTCTCCAGAACAGGACCGGACAAATGCACCCCTACGACTGCCTTACACTGAGGCGCAGACCGGGTAACAAAGTCCCTTCGACCTGATCTCCTATGTATGCGGGACCGAGCAAGTGCATCTCTACGACTGCCTACTGCAGACCGGATAACACCGCCCCTACGACCCTTTAACGCATTTGGACTGGACAAGTGCGCCCCTTCGAACTTACAGCGTAAGAACCGGGCAACACCGCCACTTCTACCAAGTCGAATCACCCTTCAACGCATTTGGACTGGACAAGTGCGCCCCTTCGAACTTACAGCGTAAGAACCGGGCAACACCGCCACTTCTACCAAGTCGAATCACCCTTCAACGCATTTGGACTGGACAAGTGCGCCCCTTCGAACTTATAGCGTAAGAACCGGGCAACACCGCCACTTCTACCAAGTCGAATCATAACTCATATTTACTGGCTGAATAATTTCGTAGAGAATGTGCAAACTTACCTTTCATTACTATGAACGTCCACAGTAACATTGAATGTCATGGCAGGGGTGTCATCATCAGATTCAGCTGATAGAGTGTCAGAGTTAGCTGTCTCTGTCACACTGGATGCCGTCAAAGTGTCAGAGCCTGCCGTCATTGTATCGTAACTCTGAACCGAAATCGTGTCATTGTTTTCGTAATCTGACGTGACATCATCTGGCGCCGTCCCGGTCATTCCTTCTGCGGTCATCATGCTCGAAGTAATCTCTACCAATCCCTCGTGACCCTTTGGTAGTAATCGCAAACTGTCATGTGCATATTTTAAAGTACGATTGCACCCATCTATGCTCTAAACTTTCGATCTAGCTTTGATTGATTGCGCTCGGAAGATTTGACAAATACGAAATCCCCTTCACGAAATGGTTTGACTACGGCGCGACCGCGATTGAAGCGTTCAGTATCGGATCGAGCTGCTCTCTCTATATTGTGTAATGCATCGGCGCGAATGGAATCTAGATTTAGACGTAAAATTTGCGCAGACTTGGAAGATATCTTCGCCAGTCCTAATGATTGTGACCGAATACCGAACATAAGTTCAGTAGGTGTATATTTTGTCACGGTAGACTTGGTGCTGTTGAGTGCTAACTGAACGTTGCCTAACTCATCGCACCATTTTTTGTGAGGGTCATTTTCTATGATGGTGAGTAGGCTTTTGAGAGTTCTCATCACTCTCTCTACCTGACCATTTGCTCGGCTTGAGCCAGTGGCGATGAAATGTAAGTCAATGTTGTGTTCGGCACAAAACTGCTTAAATTCAGAGCTCGCATAGCAGCGGCCTTGGTCTGCTATGACGCGTTTTGGAGCTCCGAATAGGCTAACTGCCTTTTTTAACGCGGTTACAGCGCTAGTGGCATCTATGGACGTCGTATATTCCAGCAACACGTACTTTGTAAAGCCATCGATAATGACTGAACAATACTCTTTCTGATCACTCTTTCCGCTTAATTTTCCCGAAAAGTCTATGTGGATTGTATGCCAAGGTACGGACACTTTTGGTATTGAATGTAAGCGAACTGCTTGAGCTCCGGACGGCCCTTTCGATGCCTTGCAAACGATACAAGAGTCCACAAATCGTCGGACATTCTTGGACATATCGGGGAACCAATACTGCTCGTAAAGTTTATCAAGCGTTTTATCACTGCCTAGGTGTTGGATTTCGGAATGAATGTGATTAATAAGCGACCAAATCAGTGATCGAGGCACGATAGGGAGCCAAGAAGTCGTTTTATTTCGCGAAACTTTTCGATAAAGAATGCCATTTCGAACGTCATAAGTCTGCGCAATGGTTTCGGGTAATTCTTTATCCCACCAAAAACATTAAATGTAAAAAAATGCCAAGTCTCTCGATGCAGTCTTTCCATCGTAAAAAGTTTTGAGATCTCATAGAAGCCAAGTCCTATTCAAAATATTTTGTAGTTATAAATCAACATTTAGTAATTGTATCAATAGTTTTCTTTATATTATAATTATAGTGACTTGGCAATGAGCACAAGAAGAAACAAATAAAACGGCATATTTGGAGGAGTTGAAAGTTACACACACCGCATGCGTAAACATTAATATCACAAAATTAATTTTCTTTTGGTTTATCCGTGTCATCCCAACCGAATTTCGGCAACGGCAGTCAGTCTTAGTGTACTCTCGATTCATTTACTTTCATAAAGCGATGGCCCGTAAGGTATTCTTATTTATTGTATTGGAGCATGTAGTCGGTAGTGACCATCATGATTCACACATAACATATAATCTGATCACTGGTCTCGTCAGTAACATTTGCACATAATTCCAGGCAGCAAGCAGCTTTTAATTTGTGCTCATTGCCAAGTCACTATAATTATAATATAAAGAAAACTATTGATACAATTACTAAATGTTGATTTATAACTACAAAATATTTTGAATAGGACTTGGCTTCTATGAGATCTCAAAACTTTTTACGATGGAAAGACTGCATCGAGAGACTTGGCATTTTTTTACATTTAATGTTTTTGGTGGGATTTCATTTGTCGGAGATAGTCAATAGTACGGTCACTGAACGAGACGCAAGCGCGCCCTCTGGTGGCGTATCCGGTGAAACAACATTTTGGCGCGCTTGGCGGAGTCGTGGCCGTCAGCGCGGCGTCCGCGGAGCGCAGTCTTAGTTCAGTCTTAGTTCAGTCTTGGTCGAGTCTTCATCGAGTGTTCGTGGCGTTACTACCCTACGTCACGTCTAGTGTACCTAGTGTTATTGCCTAGCGTTGTAGTACCGTTGTAGATTCAAATGTAAAGGTTCTTCTAACCTAACAGACAGACATGTGTTGCTGGGGAGTTTGTTCCGCCACTTCTTCTCCCCAAGCCAAAACACATAGGAAGTGGCGAAGGGCGGGCGTTTTGGGGGATGTCTTTTGTTCTGACTAATTTGAATAAACGTTCTTGAGTGTTGAGTTCTGTTTGAGTTATCTCTTTTGTACGATTACCCTACCTGATGTCGGACGATAGTGCCAGCCATCCTGATGGCGCCTCCGACATCAGAAGTGGGATGCAATCCGAATGCCCACATGTGTTAAAAATTCGGAACGCAAAGATAAATTTCTACCCACGAACAAAAAAAAAAAAAAAAAATTTGAACGTCGATAATTTTGAAATGTAGGTAGGTAGTAGAAAATTGATTGGGAATTTCAGCGAAGGTACAAGTATGGTAACCACGGTTATGGTAATGGTATCGTTTTCCATTGTTACATGTCAAGCTAGTTATTGAGGGTATGCTAGAAAATTAACCGAATTTGTTTTTTTTTTCATGTTTCAACAATGACGGTGGTTATTGTGCAATTCGGCGAGAAAATTACGACGTTGAATGGAGCATCCCAGCTGCCTACCAGGAGCCCAACGTGTCGTGTGTTATCGTGAGTTCGGAGTGTTGGTGCTCGTGCATCTCCGTGGCTTCACGTTCGCGAAAGTCGCTGTACTGCGCGCCATAGCGATGTGTGCATCGTCGTGCTCGTTGAGTGGAAATAGGGCATGCAATACCGGTTAACCGGTTTCGTTTTTACCGGTAAATCGCCCATTTTTGCGAGTTTTAAATTACCGGTAAAAATAATATGAAACCGGTAATTTACCGGTTTTTACGTTTTTCTGATAAAATATAGCAATTGTTCATTTAACGTCAAATCTTTGTTATGTAGCCTGAATATAATGTAATGTTGCATACATTTCGTATTGTAAGAGTGTTAAAGTTGCTGTTTTTTAGGAAAGTAAACTTGTGTGTCCTTAACTATCTCTAGGTTAGATACAAATCTTCTTTCTCATCCTAATTTATAAAATCTAAACAAATTGTATTCATTCGGTTATTCTGTTTTTCCTCACAGCTGTCAGCTCATACTAGGTACAAATGTAGCTAATGCTTATTTTACCTACTCTATGACTTTACTGAGCAAGGACTTTTACTTCACCACCATGCGGACAGCTCTGAGGACACGGTGGAGCACACGTCCCGGCACAGTCCCAGGTGTGCACTGCCTGGGAAAAGTACCGCCGTGTTGTCGTCGAGGCAATAGTCAGCGGTGACCTTTCGCGTCCTGCCCTGGTTCAAGCCATGGTCCGGAGCTAGAGGGAATGGGAAGCCGTCGCCTCCTTCTGCGAAGCAGTCATGCTCGAGAAGGAGACGGCGGAGCGACTGCGAGTAGCACCTCTCATCCCAACCGCTGTAGTGGACCAGGAAGACACCACGGGCGCCAAGGGTCGAGAGACGACTCCCGGCCACCAAAGGCGGTCTGTGGGCGGTGAGTTCGGGTGGCTCATCGTTCCACCGTCTGCAGACCCGACCCGCAGTGTAGACAACAGACCCGTGTCAGCGGCGCGCGTTGTTCCACGCGCTCTTCAGGGAGATATCCGCAAACCCAGTGGGGCCCAGCAGGGCCAAGGCATTGTTCGAAAGAGTTACCGCGACCCTGGTCCATAAAACGCCTACTAAAAAACATGGGTTTTAGACAGAAAGAGTCTGTCATTTGATGATTTACCATAAAAAAGGGCTTTCACTTCAATGAAAAATATATTTTTTTAGCGTTTTTTTTTTTATTTAGCGTTGATCCCGTCTTGTGACGGGGTCGGCTTTCCGTATCTTCCTTCTTTCACTTCGCTCTATCCTCCTGAATAGACATTCCTCTTCGAGTTCGCAGATTTTCATGTCATTCATTACGACACTCAACCACCACGGTTTCGGCCTGCCTTTGCGCCTTTGACCGGGTATATTGAGATTGAGTATCACATTCACACTACCGATGTCCTCAGGTGTCACTCCTTTTTACATGTCCGTACCATGGCAGCCGTTTCTCTTGCATTTTGTCGGCGACATCGCGTTCGGATGGTACTGACAAGTTTTTTGTTACGGCCCAAGTCACAAAAAACGTTTATCACCTTATACTTTGCATATTTATTTAGTTTTTGATTTAAGACTATCCAATCTTATTGTTATAATATCACATTTTAAAAAAATTACAAAAATTACCGTTTTACCGGTAAAAATATTTTTATTACCGAATTTTTACCGGTAATTTTTGTTTTACCGAAATTGCATGCCCTAAGTGGAAACCCGGTGAGACCGATCCATTTTTGGTTTATTATTTTTGTGATTATTTGTCATATGACACAATAACCATGAGAGGCGTCTGCCTCGTTGATAAGTTGGTGACCTCGTTTTAATAAAAAATGAAGAGCGCAATCCAGTTTGACTCTAAGTTTAAAGGGTCATTTAAAGTTCTTGTGTTACTTGAAGGCGATCGCTATGTTTTGAAATCCTTAACTGGTAATAGATCCTACGAGTATGTCCACGATCGCATTAGAAGGATGCCCCAAGCTGAGATTCCAACTGAATTAGATTTAGTTGCTGTTAATTTGGTACTTCATCGAACTCTAATTAGTGCACGCATGATAATTGTATCTGACTGATAATTGTGACTGATTTTGAGCGAATTGATTTCACTGATTTTATTTCAAGTTAATGCTACTAATTCCATTGCAAAGTTCATTGTTCAGATGCAATTCCTACCTTACCATATCAGTGAGAAGGACTGATATCCCTTGGGTAGATCCTAGGAGTATTCCAGTGAGAAGGACTGGAATGCTTGTGTCATTGTGACAACTTATCAGTGAGAAGGACTGATCATTTTTCATCTTTGACACGCCCAGTGAGAAGGACTGGAGCCTATCGATTCCTGATTGACTTAGGTCTGTCTGGATCATTTACATGGTGCATTGATTCGAGATTGTGTGATCTGATTTCGATTGATTTTAAGATTGTGGCATTCTTTCTAAACATTTGGTTTCTGTTTTGTTTAAAATTATGTTGTCATTCCTAATCGTGTGGTCAGGTAGGCCGAGCTGAAAAGTTACTCCAGTTTTGTTTTCTTTTGTCACCAGATACAATGTGTAGCCACACGAGGACGTGTGTATGTCAGTTATGGCCGTGTCGGAGATAGTTAATAGTACGGTCACTGAACGAGACGCAAGCGCGCCCTCTGGTGGCGTATCCGGTGAAACAACATTTTGGCGCGCTTGGCGGATTCGTGGCCGTCAGCGCGGCGTCCGCGGAGCGCAGTCTTAGTTCAGTCTTAGTTCAGTCTTGGTCGAGTCTTCATCGAGTGTTCGTGGCGTTACTACCCTACGTCACGTCTAGTGTACCTAGTGTTATTGCCTAGCGTTGTAGTACCGTTGTAGATTCAAATGTAAAGGTTCTTCTAACCTAACAGACAGACATGTGTTGCTGGGGAGTTTGTTCCGCCACTTCTTCTCCCCAAGCCAAAACACATAGGAAGTGGCGAAGGGCGGGCGTTTTGGGGGATGTCTTTTGTTCTGACTAATTTGAATAAACGTTCTTGAGTGTTGAGTTCTGTTTGCGTTATCTCTTTTGTACGATTACCCTACCTGATGTCGGACGATAGTGCCAGCCATCCTGATGGCGCCTCCGACACATTTATTTTTTGTAAGTGTATTTCTTTCTTTTTTTTAGGTGACCTCATAATTTCTTGGACTTCAGCTACTGCTTTGCTTAGAACCCATTCTCTATCTCTATCTCTTTTGTTTCTTCTCTGAGGCTTCGTTACTTCTAAGGTAGACAAGTCTGGGCGATATATACTTCGGAGTACTAACTAAATAAATATATATCTACTAACTTACAAACTATCATCATCATCATCATCATCAGCCTATCGCAGTCCACTGCTGGACATAGGCCTCTCCAAGTGAACGCCACTGAGATCGATTTTCGGCTTCGGCTTTCAAACTATAACTAAACTAAACTAAATAACACGTAAAGTTCTCCGAATATCAATTATCACTACAATATTTTTTAGTTTTGAAATGTATTTTCAGAGACAGATGGCGCTATCAAATGAAAATTATCGAATTATTTTGAAGTACTACTTAGACTGCGCTTTGTAACGAAACCATAGTGCGATTCAGACAGGTACAACGCCATCTATCGAGCGCTCATACAATATTTATCGCAATACAATGGAGTTTTAGCTTTATCAATTTAATGAATTATGAACTTTATGTATTAATTAGTATTAATGATAATGTATGTATTACATTTATATTATTCTTTTCTATTCTATGTGTGTATTCATCCAATTGAATAGGTACTTAAACAACGAACAAAGTTAACAATGCAGTCAAAATCCATACATAATGTTCTTGCCAAACCGCAAATATAAAATTGTTTTCTATGGCATATTATTTTTTAATGTTTTTATAATTTTTCCTTTATATGTGGCTAATGACCTATCTTGGTGCAAAATTTGAAGTTTCTAAGTCTGCTAGAAGTACCTTAGATTTTTGATGATCTGTCAGTGAATCAGTGAGTCAGTGAGTGACAAAATGGTGTAACTTTGATCGACCGTAACTCCTAAACTATTAATTCAATTGGCATTTAATTTCGAACTTAAGCTTGTTCTAATGCCTACTATTATTCACCGAAAACCTAAACTCCTAGCTTTGTCCACGTCAAAGATATAGGGGGGGCGAAACAGCCGCGAATCGCTTCGAGAAAAGATGGTACGGCCGTGCCCGTTTTGCTCGAGACTTGGCTGGGGCACTGCCGTGCCCCCAGATTGAGGCACTTTGAAATAAGGTCTTGAATTTCTTCATCCCGCTTTTGCTCCACCGAGAGCCACCCTTCGTGTAATTCGACATAATTTATCTTTTTCTTTTTGTCGCAATTATTAACAGTTGTATTATCTGGTTGATCAGATGTGCTTTGCATTTCACACTCTGCTAGAAGATTCCGCGAAAGATAATCAGCATGCTCCATGCACCGGTCTTCACGATATACGATGTCGAAATCGTATGCCTGTAAGATTGTCCACCATCGGTGAACACGCGGTGTCAAGTCGGTTTTAGACTTCGATGCTTTCAGGGAGTTGCAGTCAGTATAAACCGTAAATTTTCGACCATACAAATAGTGGCGGAAATGCTCCACCGCGCGTACGACGGCCAGAGTTTCCAGCTCATAAGAGTGGTAGCGCGACTCTGCATCCGTCGTACGGTGACTATAATAGGCTACAACATGAGACATATTGTTTTTCTTCTGGATGAGAATAGCACCATAGCCTTCCGCGCTCGCATCACAATGAAGTTCAACAGGCAATTTTGAGTCGTAGATCGTCAGAACAGGTTTTGATGTTAGAATCTTAATAATATTCTGGCGAATCTCCTCAAACTTGTCAGTCCACTTTATAGAGCCCTTGAGCTTTGTCAATGGATACAGTGGGCCTACTATCCGTGTGAAGTTCGGTATAAATTTCCGAAAGTAAGACGCGAGGCCAAGGAACTGTCGCACTTGCGTAGCACTTTTGGGTGGAGAAGTCTCAGTTAATGCTTGTATCTTCAGAGAGTTAGGTCTAATTTCACCGGACTGAATAGCGTAACCTAAATAATTAACCTTGCGCTTCATAAAAGTACATTTTCGAAGATTAATCGAAAATCCAGCTACTGATAACGCATCAAGAACTCTATCTAAGCGTCGCAGACCCTCCTGTATGTCGAAAGAGTAACATAGGACATCATCCATATACACAAGGGGCTTATCTTTTAAATCCTTCAATGCAGCATTAATACACCTCTGATAAATAGAAGGTGCATTGCGAAGTCCGAAAGGCATTGCGAGGTACTCATATTGCCCTTCGGGCGTCACAAAAGCGGTTTTCTCTAGCGAACTTTCCTTGATTCTGTTAGAAAGAGAATTAAAATCTGGTGAAACCCAGCCGCCATGACTAAAGATGAAAAGTAGTGAGCCCCTGCAAGTTGATCGATTTGATCCTCTATAAGTGGTAAGGGGTAGTGCTCAGGGCGTGTATTCGCATTGAGCTCTCTATAGTCGATACACATACGATCTGTATTATCCTTCTTTTTGACCAGCAATATCGGACTCGCAAAAGGAGGTGAGCTTTCGCGAATAATACCGGCATCCAATAACTCCTGAACCTTTTCCCTTACCACTTGTTTTTGCCCATATAGGGTGGTGACAACCTATATGGGCTCCTATGCACGATTTTAAGTGGATCTATTAAATTGATTTCCATTTGGCCGGTTTTTACCCGCTTCGTGGGCACACCTTCGATAAAGAGGTCCGCATGTTTATGCAAAATACGCAAAAGGTCCTCCTTATCTTTTCCACTTAAATCCGTGTCGATTTGCTCTAAATCAATAGCTGATTTCTGCCTACAAACATTCGCTTGCTTAATTGGAATTATTCGAAAGATATCATTATCAATTTCCACGCGCACATCGTGTTCTAAAAGATCTCTACCGACGATAACACGTTCTGTAATATGACCGTCAGGAACTACATGACATAATATAGGCAAAGGGATCGTTTAAAATTTTACGGTGCTAAGAATTTGTGAACGGCATTCAAGATCGCTACCCCCTATACCGGTCAAATACACTGCTTTACTGAAGTTAGTGCCCGAAAAATACTTAGAAACACCCTCCTTTACTAGCGAGCAAGATGATCCGCTGTCGAAAAGAAAATGAATTCTCTCACCAGATGTTGTTGTCAAGATACCTCGCGAAACCCTGTGCTCGCAGATGTTGACTTCCTTCGACGTAGAAGCGTTTTTATTCTTCTCCGGGCAGCTGTTGGACGTGTGGCCAGGTTTTCCGCAGGCGTAGCATGATACAGCAGATGATGAGCCTTGCTTCACATATGGTCTACTTTGTGAAGTCGTATCTCCTTGCTTGGAACTCGAGATGTCTTCACGTCGCTTCTTGCAGTCAATTTGTTTATGACTCACGCTTCCACATGAGTGACACTTCCCAGGGAACTTAGAATCATTCGGACGAGATCTTTTAACATCTATCTCATTCCCGTCACTAGGATCAGCTCTCCTTTTTAAAGAAACTCCCCCCAAAACTCGAAATAATTGGGTCTTAGTCGTGATAATATGGGAGTTTAGCTCACGTCTGATTAGTCCGTCTTTACTACACATGACAGAAATGACGAATCCGGTAATAATCTCTTCGGGCATTTCAAGTTTTGGTATTTTTTCTATAAGGGTCCAAAGGCGCAAAGCAGATTCACTAGCGGTTTCCTTCGGTCCTATTTGGAACCTCAAAATCTCATCGAAATAGTCTTGAATGAGCTTAGGTTTTGAAAATTTGGCAGTCAGTGTTTCCTTAACCGTGTCCCAGTCAAGTTGATCCAAATTCATTTTAGTTAGGCAAGTAGCCGCTCGCCCTTGTAAAGCATTCGTCAGTGCTAGTAATAAATCGACTCCTTTCAAATTCTTGCCTTTTACTATCATCGCGCAACGTTGCAAACGCCATCTGTTTTCGAATTAAGATTAACAATCAATTTGTGTTGGATTGGAGATCCAACTAGATGGCGTTGTGTGTTCTTAGTCTTAATCGTAAACAGATTAAAGGTTTTAATTAATTGTTTATATTAAATAATTAGTAGCAATTATTTAGCTATGTTATGTGTGGTGTTTGGAAATCATTTGATTAATTTCATCGGTCTGATGCATTCGGACGTAAGGATCGATTAGTCGAGTTTGACAGGAAATGGTTTATGACAAGGAGTTTGCTCTGCTCTGTGGTCGAACATTCGAGAGAGTGCGTTGTCATTGCGATGGAAAAGAGGATTTTTTGGGTTTAGACGTGAGGAGCCATTTTTGGGTCTGAGCTTGGTGTCTGGAGGGGCCAGGGTTCTGGAGCCCTGATGCCACGAGTGCCGTCGAGCCATATATTTGTCAGGCATCGTTTCCCGCTCAGCCTTATCCAGGATCCGTCTGCAATGGAAGCAGACTTTGTTCCCGACTGTTTCTGACGCTTGTCGGCCATTATTTCTTCGGAGCATATTTTGGAGTTTCCTGTGAGTATATTGTACGGTTTCTGTTCCTCTCAGAATTCGTGTAGATTCATGCGTTTCATACAAGGTTGTTGTCTACAGGTCTGGTTTTTTAGGAGGGCCTTAATCTCAGGCTACTCTTGTGCACGTGGTCACCGCGTGGGTGATTGGTGTCGCCGTGGTCTTGCGACTGTTCGTCGGCCAGGTACGGTCCGACGGGTGAGCTGTGACAGCGTGGCTGACCCACAGTGGCGGCTACCGCCTCCACGCTCCTCGTTACATGAAGACGTCAGGTACCTTGTGTTGTGCGTGAGTGCTGTGTGATTATCGTCGGGATTAAATTTAATTAGCTGCGCAATGTTCGAACTCGAAGCAGGTGGTTGTGGCGCCGCTAGCAGTCGTGATAACAAATAATTCTCCATATTCCGTAGCAAAGAATGCGCATTGCCTTCTTCTGATGGCCGATTTACCTCATTTGTTTGCCCTGTGTATCCCACTTCTGATGTCGGCGAGTCTGAGCCTTTATCAAAATTATCCATCCTACGTGGGTGATTGGGCGAGGTAATTTAAGAAATAAGCGTCAATAGTTACTCACAATCAAATTATAACTGGTCTTCTACAATTCAAATCACTTTACAATCGTACTTCAGGCAGATTAAATCGGATTACAAAATTTGGCTAGACGATCCGTCTTAGACGTCCGATCGGGGCCGTTGCTCGATCAAAAGTGACACGAACAACATGGCCGCCCAACGAACTGACGTTCCGTCAGAGCGACAGGTACCATTCACTCACAAATTACCATTCACTCACAAAGACTGTTCTTTTTTTTAAATCTATGGTTGAGCTGTCAATAACGTCAAAGTGACAGGTACCTCTCGCTCTTGCCCATAAAGGTTTCTCTTTCTAAGAACTAAGGCGTTACAGTTGCGCCGTCATATTCAATGTACAGACACAGTTTTTTTACAGATTTATTATATTTTTAGGAATCAGAAGCTCGAATATTTAAAAAAAAACAACACAACACACGACTCAAATCATTCAATTCTTTATTTTTAATTAAGGAACAAAATAACAATTATCGCACATTAAATTAACACACAAATTATCAAAAAATTATAGAGAGGTACAAAAGTTTGAAAAATAATGTCTCACGTCCCTTGGGAGATGTAACCGCCGCGACGACACTCGAGCAAAAGAGAGCTGTCAACGGTGTGACGTTGCTTATATAGGTTCGTGAGTGTTGCTATATCTTGGCTCCTAACACGGCCTCTCCTGACGGCAAGTCGTCCTCGACTTGTACTTCTTGGGGTGTAGCTGCAGCGGGGTGCTGTACTGTTCCGAACTCTTCATCTAAGCTCGGCATGGATAGCCCAACCGAAACGGGCGCTGGGTTTCCATCTTCCAAGTGATCTGATCTGTGCTCGGCCTCGTCAGTATCGTCACCTGAAAGTTTGTGATGGTTATTCACACAAAATAACACATGAATGCTGATCACTTAATTAATGATTACATGAAACAGGAAAATGGCTAATGATATAAGATAGTAGGCGTCCCAACCATCCTACATCATTGCCTTATACGTGACCACAGCAGCTAACAAGCGGGAACACATCCCATTATTGGGCGACTAACGCCATTGGGACTAACCCGTTGGGACTAACCCGATGGGACTAACCCGATGGGACTAACCCGATGGGACTAACCCGATGGGACTAACCCGTATGTTCGGCGACTAACGCCATAGAGAGTAGCGCTTCTGAAACCAAAAACAGAATGAGTTCATCTTACTCACTTTCAAAGAAAGCGGCACAACTTTCTGGGCACCATTCTCCTTTCCAAGGCACCATGTATTGAGAGGCTGCTTGAGTGGTTTTCCCGCAGCTTCCACCGAGTAGTCTAAGTTCGTAGCGACCATTAGGTAGGACTTTGGTCACTCTATATGGTCCTCGCATCCCAGGGTCCAATTTGCCCGTTGATTGAGAGTACTTTATAACAAAAGCTAGGTCATCAACCTTGTATTCACGCGGCGGACGTCTAGACTGGTTGGCTGAGGCGTCTTGCTGTTCTCGATTCTTCTCCATCAGTTGGCTGGCACGACTTCGACGCATCTCCCGCAGAGCTTCTCTGTTGGTATCTGGAGTACTCGTAGCTAAATCCCGTATCAACGATCGTATGGCTGGAGTAGAGGCGTCTGTACCAATCATTAAACTTATGGCTGAGGATTGAGTGGTTTTCTGCTTGCTGATATTTAGTACTAGTTGTAGCTTCCAAAGTGTGGTCGACCAGGAGGCGTTCTTATGCCCCACTTCGATACGAAGCATGTTAAGAACGGTTCTCATATACCGTTCCACTTGTCCGTTCGCGCCGTGCATTTCAGGAGTTATGTAGTGCAGGTCTGAACCCAGTTCGGATATCCACTGCACAAAGTCCGTAGACTCAAACATCCTACCCCTGTCAGTAACTAGCAGTCTGGGAACTCCAAATAGAGAAACGGCCTGAGACATGACGCGTTTTAATTCACCGGTGTCTTGGCGGTAGATAGGGTACAACATACAGAACTTTGTAAAAGAATCAACTAACACTAGAACAAATTTGTAACCTTCTGACTCTGGCAGTGGTCCTAGGGCATCGACATGAACAGTATCGAAAGGGATTTTGGGTTTTGACCAGGATGAGATGTTTTGTAGCGGTGCCCGAGGCACTGGCTTTTTAGAAATACATACTAAGCAATGGGAGACGTATTTAGATACAAATTGGCGGAGCCCGGGGAACCTGCGGGATTCTACTGTGAGCTTTGGTCGAGTGTAGACGCGTACTGTGTTGTGACACTGTCTCTCACGTGATTGGTTAATTAGTGCAATTTTGAAATCCTTGTTCCTCCTTAAGTGTTCTTATGGACAGTTAACGCCTCTTGGGCGGTCCTAGAGTGAGACGAATAAATACCTTGGTACCGCAACTAAAGTCTCCGACCACAACATTTTTGTAATTGGGTGCGGTTCGAACCACCGATCGTCCGTGCGCGTCGATGGTGGGAGCGCGCTGGCCGCTGCGCCACCGAGACAGTCAGTGACTACGGCGAAATAAGCCACGGCTACGAGTCTACGATACGAGTACTACGTCACCAACTACGTCATAGCGCACCGAACTCCAGTGCTCCAGTGATACGTGCTACGAGTACTACAGGTTAGCGAAGAAATAAATAGTCATCGTCGATCGTATTGAATTTATATTTACTCTCATGGCATTTCGAATGCAGCGTTCTCCACCAATAACGCCGAGAACCCAAATGGATCTGACACAATCAGAACCCGATATTGCCCAAGCAGCGAGCGACCCAGATTTTGTTAACATTAACTCACGCAACAAAC